>OY755245.1:14359573-14758151 GCA_963576725.1 Azorinus chamasolen
TTTCAAGCAGTTTGACGGTCCGATTGCCTTTCTGAAAAGAATAGCTATGTTAAAATTTAAATAGATGGCATTTGACTTATGTGGACAGCTCTAAAGTTTCAAGAGACAGAAACATACCAAATAAAGGATCATTAATTTTGAATGATAACTTTAACCCATTCCCTCATAGGCTATTTTCAGATACAACCTCTTTCAATAAATCTACCGAAAAGGAGCATTAACTAGAGAAAAGGATTTTTTTTTAGAATTTTGTAGTTTGAAACCATTGTGATAACTAGAGCATTTGCTCCTATAGGAGCAAATGCTCTATTTAACACAATGGTTTCAAAAAGTGAATTTTACAGAGTCGTCGAAAGTCGTCAATATGAGGGAATGGGTTAACCCTTTACTCCATAAATACGCCTTTCTACACCTTTGCAAACAGAGTAGCCCCAGATCAGACAGCTCCTGTACAAGCCATCTGATCAGGGTCTGCTCTGTTCACTTAGGAAATATTATAGATAAGATTCTACAGTTTCTGCCATGGCCAAGAATTCCTGTGTCCATGCGCTATTATAACAATTAATATAATTAATATTCACAATGTCATTAATGATTATTTCTGACATGAATATCCATAGAGTAAAGGGCCATAAGTCTATTTATGGAGTAAAGAGTTAACTCTGTTTGCACACAAGGTCCTTTTCTCAATCCTTAACCCATTACCACATATGCTATTTTTAGATCCAACCTCTTTTGAATAAATCTACCAAAAAGGAGCATTAACTAGAGAAAAGGAAAAATTTAGATTTTTGTAGTTTGAAACCATTGTGATAAATAGAGCATTTGCTCTTATAGGAGCAAATGCTCTATTTATCACAATGATTTCAACAGGCGATTTTTGCAGAGGCGTCAAAAGGCGTTGATATGAGGGAATGAGTTAATCCTAAGAACTAAGCTTGAGTACTTCATGCTCATATGGGCTACTTTACAATAGTCATATATACAATTGGTCTCTGGTTGCTCAAGTCTGATCAAGCAGATGGAGTATACAAATAGTAAAAATCATTTAGAAATCGTCAGTTATTAAAGAGCATTCAGTAAACACCAAAAGGCATTTATCAATTTGCAAAACAAATGTCAATAATGAAGGGTAATAAATATGAAGCATGTACCGAAAAGGAGAATCCAATTAGCCAAAAGCATGCAAGCTTTTCATAGCCATCTGTCAATAACATCATCTCTTTAAATTTAACCCTTTCTTCATACAAATTTCCTTCATACAAATTCAAACAGTGTAAACCCAGATCTGATTCTACAGTTTCCCTTTGAGCCAAAATTTCCAGTGATCATAATTATGCTGTTTTAACCCTTCCTCCATAAATACGCCTTTCTACGCCTCTGTAAAAGTCACTTGTTGAAACCATTGTGATAAATAGAGCATTTGCTCCTTAGCAGCAAATGCTGTTTATCACAATTGTTTCAATATGCTACACAATTCTAACATTTTCCTTTTTTCTAGCAAATGTTCCTTTTGGGTAGATACATTCAAAGAGGTTGAGTCTAAAAATAGCCTATGGAGGAAATTCGGGTTCTAGAATAATCCAATCAATATCCAAGAT
Organism: Azorinus chamasolen; assembly: GCA_963576725.1. Taxonomy (NCBI): domain Eukaryota; kingdom Metazoa; phylum Mollusca; class Bivalvia; order Cardiida; family Solecurtidae; genus Azorinus; species Azorinus chamasolen. The sequence goes on from OY755245.1 coordinate 14,361,175, forward strand.
GTTATTATTTCTTACATGAAGGAACAATTCAAACATAAATATTCATTCAATGAACCCAGTCCCTCATCTTACCGCCTTTTCATGACTCTGTGAAAGTCATTTTTTGAAACCATTGTGATGCTCTATTTATCACAATGGTTTCAAAACTACGCAGTTCTAAAATATTCCTTTTCTCTTATTCCTTTTCGGTAGATTTATTCAAAGAGGTTGGATCTTAAAATAGCCTATGAGGTAATGAGTTAAAGGTTGTACAATGGGGTAATTCTGAATTTAACCCTTCTCGTGCTGAATATTCAAGTTTGGATCCACACACCATGAATATTAATTAGTTGAATCATTGGATAAAAAAATTACACAGTGTTCAGGTTACCTTAACCCATTACCTCATAGGCTATTTTTAGATACAACCTGTTTGAATTAATCTACCGAAAAGGAGCTTTAACTAGAGAAAAAGAAAATTTTAGAATTTTGTAGTTTGAAACCACTGTGATAAATAGAGCATGTGCTCCTATAGGAGCAAATGCTCTATTTATCACAATGGTTTCACAAAGTGAGTTTTACAGTCGTCAATATGAGGGAATGGGTTAAATATATTTCATCAAAAATAAAAGGTAGTTGGCAGCATAAAAATGTTACACAGTGTTACCTTATATGGAATATGCGCTTCATTCTCGTCCCATACGGAATTTACGAGCAGCGTATATTCCATATTAGGCAACCTGAAAACTGTGTAACTTATAATCCCACCTGTACAAAATGACATTTCATCTGTGTTAGATACACTGCATGTATAAAATGTAACATGGTGAAAAAGTTGTGACTCGACTGGGACACAAACCCAGGCCTCTGGCTTACCATGCCAACACTCTACCGACTGAGCTACCAAGCCACACAGTAAAGCCTATCAACTTATTTCACCATAATCTCTACCCGGCTACACACATCCCCTCTACACAAGAATTCGTCCCGAATTCTTACTCAAAGAACACTCCACGAGTGTCTTATTATTACACATTATGTTCATATAAGCTTCATATTATCTTCATATAAATCACCTTATGGGTTAATTACGTTGGGCGCCAAATGTAACATGGTGAAAAAGTTGTGACTCGACTGGGACTCGAACCCAGGGCCTCTGGCTTACCATGCCAACACTCTACCGACTGAGCTACCAAGCCACACAGTAAAGCCTATCAACTTATTTCACCATAATCTCTACCCGGCTACAAAAATATTTAATTGTTCATGTGTAAGTTTGTATGTATCATATCATTTTGTATATTAGTTATTATTTACCACATTGATTTAATGTTTATATTTTGCTCTCCAGAAATCGGAGGAAATGAAGTTATAAATATATATGAGACAGGTCCTCTAGGAGCTGTCTCATATGGGTCTTCACTATTTGCAAATGCAGATAATACACTAATAGCATGAGAAGGGCTGAGCCAATGCAGTATCTACAGCAAAACTGGAATTCTAGTAGAGGAGAATTTAGATACTTTTAGGCAGGTGGCTGCTTAATGCAGGGCGGAAATCATGCAAAAAGCTCTTTTTGTTTGACTTTCACTCTGCATTAACCCATTCCCTCAATGGCTATTTTTAGATCCAAACACTTTGAATAAATCTACCAAAAAGGAGCATTAACTAGAGAAAAGGAAAATCTTAGAATTTTGTAGTTTGAAACACAATGGTTTCAATAGGTGACATTTGCAGAGGTGTCAAAAGACGTCAATATGAGGGAACCCAGAATGGGTTAAGCTGCCATCTGTCTCCAAGACTGATATTTATACTAAATTTAACATCTGGTTAAGAGGGGTTTCACTGTAATGAGCAATGTGAATTATATTTGTACATTTCAAAGACTTACCCCAGTGAAGGCTATCTTGGCTGGTTTCTTGCCAGTGGCCGCCATAGTTCGTCACAACTATAAAGAAAACATACAAGATATTAACCCTTTACTCCATGAATATTCATGTAAGAAATAATGATATTGTGAATATTACATGATTAATTGTTATAATATCATATCTTTATGCCGTCTGCAAATAACTGAAATACTGTTAGTCAGACGTAAAACCCAACTCACTCACTCACTCACTCATATCTATATTACATTGTAAGCAAACAGACCGGACTCTGAGCAGACAGCTCCTACAGGAGTCGTCTGATCTGCGTCTACTGTTTGCAAAGGCAGAGAAAGGCATATTTAACCCTTTCCTCCATAAATACGCCTCTGTAATAACCATTTATAGAAACCATTGTGATAAACAGAGCATTTGCTCCTATAGGAGTAAATGTTCTATTTATCACAATGGTTTTAAACTACAGAATTCTAAAATTTTCCTTTACTCTAGTTAATGCTCCTTTTCAGTAGATTTATTCAAAAAGGTCGGATCTGAAAACAGCCTATGAGGGAATGGGCTAAGGAGGACAGGGTTAATTCTAGAACTGTCCTTAAATATGTCAAGTGTTTCATTCCTAACTGCTTAATGTTAAGAATTAAACCCCTTCTTTGCTGAATTTTCCTCTCTTTCTAAATATCAATAAACACATTCCCTCCTAGTGATGCATTTTGGCGCCTCTGTAAAAGTCACATTTTGAAACCATTGTGATAAATAGAGCATTGCTCCATAGGAGCAAATACTCTATTTATCACAGTGGTTTCAAAACTACACCATTCTCAAACTTTCCTTTTCTCTAGTAAATGCTCCTTTTTGGTATATTTATTCAAAGAGGTTGGGTCTAAAAATAGCCTAGGAGGGAATGAGTTAGATAAAAAAAATAAAATCAAAATATTATTTTTTTATCACAAACAGTATAGATTCTGATCAAAGGGTTCCCACAGGAGTCATTTGATCTGGGTCAACACTGTTTGTAACCTCTTTGAATTAATGTACCAAAAAGGGAGTGTAACAGCGATGCTGTTAGGTATATAAGCACTATAAACTATCCTTGCCAGGGAGCTAGCTTTTTGGTGACGTGGTTTAGGTGCTTGGAAATGTTGCAAAGTTAAGCAACAGGCCATGTGGCTACTGGCTTGATGGGTGACAGGGATTGCCGATGGTGCATGCTACAATTGGTGGCAGCGGTGGGATGAAGACAATTGCTGCACTTGAATTGCCTTACCCATGGTTATTTCCCAGGCCAAATCTTGGGTCGAAATTTCTTAGAGGGGAAAGAAAGTAATGTAACAGCGATGCTGTTAGATATATAAGCACTATAAACTCTCCTTGCCAGGGAGCTAGCTCTTTGGTGACATATTTAGTTTAAGTGCTTGGAAATGTTGCAAAGTCTGTGTGGCTACTGGTTGGATTGGTGACCACCAGGGATTGCCGATGATGCATGTTACAGGAGCATTAACCATAGAAAAGGAGAATTTTAGAATTGTGTAGTTTTGAAACCATTGTGATGAATAGAGCATGGTTTAAAAAAATGAGTTCTTCTACAGAGGTGCAAAAAGGTGTCAGAAGGAAAGAATGTGTTAAACTAAGATGCAGTATAACTTGCCAAAAGATGCATTACAATACAAACAAACAATGTGACACATATACTTATAAACTATGACACAATCTTATTAACTCTAGTTGACTAATTCAACCAAATGTAGTTTGATTAGCTAGTATATGAAATACACCTAGGATCAACGAAAACAAAATCTGAAGGCTTGACAAAAATGGAATGTCCTGTGTTACCAATTGTACAGCTTTAACCCATTCCCTCATATTGACACCTTTTGACGCCTCTGTAAAAATCACCTGTTGAAATCATTGTGATAAATAGAGCATTTGCTCCTATAGGAGCAAATGCTCTATTTATCACAATGGTTTCAAACTAAAAATTCTAAAATTTTCCTTTCCTCTAGTTAATGCTCCTTTTCAGTAGATTTATTGAAAGTGGCTGGATCTAAAAATAGCCTATGAGGTAATGGGTTAAACACTTTTTTTCACGCCTTTGCAAACAATGTAGATCCTGATCAGATGGCTCCTGTGGGCTCCATCTGTGGGCTTCATATGTGGGCTCCATCTGTAGGCTCCTGTGGGCTCCATAGATCTGTGGGCTCCATAGATATGTGGGCTTCATCTGAGGGCTCCATCTGTGGGCTCCATCTGTGGGCTCCTGTAGGATCCATCTGTGGACTCCTGTTGGATTCATCTGATCAGGGTCGTCTCTGTTTGCTTATAAAATTGGCCTGATCCTATAGTTTTTGTGTAAGCCAAAAGTTCTTTTGAAAAATAATATAAAATATATAACAAAAAACCCACTTTACTCCATAAAATTTTAATATACCTTTCTATGCCTTTGTAAACAGAGTAAAAAAAGTACCTAGTTATAGTCTACTTTCAGTCCAAAGGACCTCTCAGCCAACTGTACATTTAGAGTAGACCCAGATCAGGGTCTCCTCTGTTTGCTTATGATACAATATATGTATGATTCTACCAAAATAGCATTTGCCTAATACCTATATATATATGTGCTATTGTAGTCTAATAAATATTCCATGATACCTTTATTTCTTCTGGGTCTAGTTTGTTTGTAAAGGCATAGAGAGGAGTATTTAAGTCTAGCATACAAAAAGATACAGAAAATTCTTACCTGTATCCATATTTTTCGTTTGAATGCACAAAAAGATTTGACTGTTGAATGTTTTAACACTAGTATATCTAACCCTTTCAAACCATTAGACACATGCAGTGTCATTTGCAAGCAGTGTAGACCCAGATCAGGGGGCTCCTGGAGGAGCCCCCTGATCAGGGTCTGCACTGTTTGTCATTCAAAATCATCTTGCAAGTTTCAAACCTGTAATATGGAATGGACTCTACAGTTAAACACTGACAGGATATTCCATTCTGATAAACCAGGGTTGAAAGAGTCAAAAAACTAATGTAGCCTAACCTGGTCTTTAATTTAGCTTCCCACTACTAATAATTAGGGCACTTAATATTTTGATCAAATGTATCAGTATACTTAATCTAAGACTAATATAATTATCTCTTTCTCTGTCATATATTGTTGTCTGCAAAATTTGTCGTCTGCTACAATTTTAATTTTTATTTTGAGTGTTCTTCCGTTTCTCTTCAAACATACAATCTGAGTGACAAACAGTTTTGGGGTGTCAAGTTACTTGGCATCTCATCTGAATCCAAACTGTTTGCATAGGTCATTACAGATTTGGCACAGGAAGGGATAGAGTAAACCTTTGCATGTGGGAAATATGTACTAAATTGTGTTAGTTAGTTGGTATTTTGGGCAGGTGGCTGCTTAAAGCAAGGTGAAAGTAAAACAGAACGCTCCTATACTATCCTATTACTTGATGTAATTTAGTGGCCGTTATAGAGAGGTTTTACTGTATTCTGGCATATGACCCAGGTTTGAGGGCTCCTAGAGGAGTCCTCTGATCAGGTTCTGCACTGTTAGTCATTCTGCATTTACTCAATGTAAGAAATGATGACATCATGAATATTTATTAACTGAATTTTTTATAACGACTTCTGTATACTGGAGAGTTTGGTATTGGTAGAAACAGCCGAGTCAGATCTATTATAATTTCATAAACAAACAGAGAAGACCCTGATCAGGAGCTGACAATCTGTTTGCAAAGGTGTGAAAAGGTGTATATATGAAGGAAAGGGTTAAGCAGTGATGGACTATTCCACTTTGAATATTCAGCATTCAAATACTTAACCCTGACTGGAGTATGCTGACATAAGTTTCAGCCATAGGGATACAATAACCATAAATATATTGGTGATAATGAGTCTGATCAGAGTCTACCCTGTTTGCAAAGGCATATTCTATGGAGTAGGTTTGCAGACAACAATTAATTACCAAATTAACAATTATACAGTAAAACCTCTCTAAACCAGAATTCTAGTAGAGAAGAATTTAGAGACCGTTAAGCAGGTAGCAGCTTAAAGACCAGCAAAAAAGTCCAGTTCTGGGCCTTTAATAACCCTTTCCCTGTCTAGGTTTATTCCAAATTCAGGGACCTACTGAATATTCATGGACAAAATAGTTGGAATGAAATATGGAAGATGGAACATTTTTCCCATTTTAGAAAGTAAAGAATCATCTCTATCGAATTCCATTAGCAAACAGAGCAGACCCTGACCAGACAGCTCCTCTAGGAGCCGTCTGATCTGGGTCTACTTTGTTTGCAAATGTGTGAAAACACGTTTATATGAGGGAAAGGGTCAAGTAAACAGAGCAGAGACCAGTGTTATAAGGCTTATTTATGGAGTAAGGATTTAACCTATTCCCTAATATTGGCGCCTTTTGATGTATAAGTCACTTTTTAAAACCATTGTGATAAGTAGAGCATTTACTCTATTTATCACAATAGTTTCAAATCTACATAATTCCATTTTTATTTATTTTTTTCAAGTAAATGCTCCTTTTCAGTAGATTTATACTTATGTTCAGTGAGGCTGTTGATCAGAAAAACAGCCTATGAGGGAATGGGTTAAATTATTCTTTTTTTTTTTAAAAAAAAAGTGGTTGCTCCATTTCTGATAGCCGTTTTTTCACAATTTCAGAATACCAATATGTCTCAAGGTATCTTTCTCATTCAGGTTTTTGAAATCAGTTGAAAAGTCTGTTCTACTAATTAATTTGGCAGACTGGCAAGTTTACGTCCTGAGTTTGACAAAATCTGGCAAGCAAATCACTGATAACAGTGATTATGGAGCTGATATGCCGTTATCCTGCGGCATAGTTGCCAATACTATTTAAAGTTACTTACTAGAGATCTTGTCTCCAAAAACCTTAATGTGTAATAGATTATTTCACAGAAACAAAATATTCTATAAATATTCATGTAAGATATAATTACATCATGAATATTAATAAGCTAAATTTTTAAAATAGTATAATACAGGGTGTCCCAAAAAGAATGGAACCCTGAAACAAATGTGTATTTTATCCAATGTTATTGGACACTTTAAATTGTAAATATTCACTTTTGTAGATATGTCATTTGTGCATATTTCTGCCAAATTTCTCTTATAAATATGCATTGGTTTTAAAGATATGAGTATTTTAATGAATGCACCTAAAATCTGTTTTAACATGATATGAATACATGCCTATATCAAGTTAAAAACAGAGTTTTGGATGCTTTCGTTTAAATGCTGATATCTTAAATGCCAATTACATGTAATATGTTTAGTCAAATTTTAGACAATATATGGCAAATTGTTGTCTCTACTAAGTTACATGTACATACATTTAAGTTAGCAATATTGACGGAAATGGAATAAATTGCATATCTTAATTCCGGGTTCCGTTTTTTTGGGGACACCCTGTACAATTACATGTTCATACAAAGACAAGTTAGGCTATGATACAAGCTGTACAATAAGACCAATATTAATCCATAAGCAAACAGAGCAGACCCTGATCAGACGACTCCTACAGGAACTGTCTGATCTGGCATTAACCCCTTACTCCATAAATATGCTTTTCTATGTCTCTGCAAACAGAGTGGACCCAGATTAGACTGACCAGGGTCAAGTCTATTTTCCTTATAATATGATAAACTTATGATTCTACAGATTCTGCCATGGTCAAAATTCCCTGTGTCTATGTGATATTATAACAAAGTAAAAACAAGGGCATGTTGTATTGCTATGCAAGACATGAGTCCCCCACCGGACTAAAAAAAAACTCCACTCTCCCCACCCCACCCACCCATGGTGTGGTTGACCATGGTATATACATGACCACCTGAATGGTATTAGTACCTACTTTCATACATTGAATCAGTAAATAAAAAGTTATTGTCCCGACAAGAAAATATGAAAAGGGGAATAACTCCAAAAATATAGATGCTAGAGTTATGGCCCTTGTGCATGACCCTACCCCTCATCATGCTTGTTCCATATGTGAAGTTTCAAATCAATTGAACCAGTAGATAAAGAGTTATTGTCCGGACAAAAAATATGAAAGAGGGGAATAACTCCAAAAATATTGATGCTAGAGTTATGGCCCTTGTGCATGACACTACTCCTGATCATGCTTCTTCAATGTGTGAAGTTATAATGAATTTGGCCTAACTTTGTAGGAGATATTGCCCGGACTCGAAGCGTGACAGACGGACTGACAAGAAAATATGAAAAAGGGGAAGAACTCCAAAAATATCGATGCTAGAGTTATGGCCCTTGTGCATGACACTACCCCTCATCATGATTGTTCCATATGTGAAGTTTCAAATCAATTGAACCAGTACATAAAGCGTTATTGTCCGGACAAAAAAATATGTAAAAGGGGAATAACTCCAAAAATATTGATGCTAGAGTTATGGCCCTTGTGCATGACACTAGCCTTCATCATGCTTCTTCAATGTGTGAGGTTATAATGAATTTGGCATAACTTTGTAGGAGATATGGCCCGGACACGAAGCGTGACAGACGGACGGACGGACAGACGGAATCGAGCAAACCTATAGTCCCCCAACCGGTATGTTATGATTCAGAAATAATCATCACAGTTAAACCTACTTTAATCCAAAGTGTTAGTCATAAGCATTTCTTAAATCGTAAATCCACTTATTTGTTGCAAATAACCGGTGGGGGACTAATAACCATCATGCAACATTATTTTGACAAAATACAGTAAAACCTCGATTATTCGAACACTAAAATATGTATTATTATCGACCTTTAAGACAGGTGGCAGCTTAATGCATGGTTAAAGTCATGCAGAAAGCTCCTAGAGCTTTCTGCATTACTTTCACCATGCATTAAGCAGCCACCTGCCTAAACGGGTCTAACTTCTTCTATACAGAAAATTCGAATAATCGAGATTTTACTGTAAGTTACTTTAAAGCAATGTTACAAAACTGGTAGTAGTATAGATCACATGATCTTACTTAAGGACTTAAGATCTCAGTGAGATCCTACAATTTTACCTAAGAATTTAGGACCTCAGCTGAAAATCTAGGAATCTTGCAAAGGTAAAAATCCTAGGATATTGCTCAAGGACTAAGAATCTCAATCTGGGATCCTTACAGGTATAAATAAAAGTTCAATTAATTGTTGATTTGCAACAAATAAGTGGATTTACGATTTAAGAAATGCTTATGACTAACACTTTGGATTAAAGTAGGTTTAACTGTGATGATTATTTCTGAATCATAACATACCAACAAATCCAATTGAAAAGTGATTAACTTTTTAATCTTTGCTCAGACATGAAAGTCTGTATATGTGTGGTTTTGGATTAAATCATTGAATACAGGGAAATACGATTTTTGGAATCTGCAGACTGTGTTGACCCAGATCAAATGACTCATGGAGGATCGCTTTGATCAAGGTCTTCACTGTTTGTCACCACTTAAAATTCTTTAGAAAATTTAACCCATTTACATTGAATGGATTCTTAGTGACAATTAAACAATCATGAACCATTCTACCTTGGAAAGTCACATTTAAAAGGTTGACAATGAACTTTAACCCATTCCCTCATAGTGACGCCTTTTGACGCCTCTGCAAAAGTCAAGTGCTTAAACCATTGTGATAAATAGAGCATTTGCTCCTATAGGAGCAAATGCTCTATTTATCACATTGGTTTCAAACTACAAAATTCTAAACTTTTCCTTTTCTCTAGCTAATGCTCCTTTTCGGTAGATTTATTCAAAGAGGTTGGATCTAAAAATAGCCTATGAGGTAACGGGTTAACAGCGATTTAGCTGTTATCATTAACACTGACTAACCTAACCCTTTAATCTATTTAACCTTTTACTCCATGAATATTCATTTAAGAAATAATGACATCATGAATATTAATTGTTATAATGGCACAGGGATAGAAGAATGTTTGCCCAGGGCGTAAACTGTAGAATCATATCTATATCACATGTATATCATAAGCAAACAGAGCAGACCCTGATCAGACAGCTCGTATAGGAGCCGTCTGAACTGGACCTATTCTGTTTGCAAAGGCGTAGAAAGGTATATTAATGGAGAAAAGGTTTAAGATCATGTATGGTGTTGGGCCATTGGCCCTCTTTGCAGCATGAATACATGACTAAATCTAAACTAAATATCGAATAGCTAAACTTGCTACTTTAACCCATTCCCTCATACTGACGCCTTTTGACGCCTCTACAAAACCCACCTGTTGAAATCATTGTGATAAATAGAGCAAATGCTCTATTTATCACAATGGTTTCAAACTACAAAAATCTAAAATTTTCCTTTTCTCTAGTTAATGCTCCTTTTCAGTAGATTTATTCAAAGAGGTTGGATCTAAAAATAGCCTATGAGGTAATGGGTTAACCTGTTGAATATTCATGTAAAAAATAATGACATCGTGAATATTTATTAGCTGAATATTTATAATGTCATGTGTACATAGGATGCTTTGGCATTGGTGGAAACTGTAGAGTTAGGTCAGTTTTAATTTCATAAGCAAACAGAGTAGACCCTGATCAGACGGCTCCTATAGGAGCCGTCTGATCAAGGTCTACTCTGTTTGCAAAGGTATGAAAAGGCGTTTATATGAAGAAAAAGGTAAGTACGCTATATATAGGTTAGACTGTACTATGACAAATATTCATGAAATAGACAGCGCGGAGAGTAAGTGAAGCCAGTCTGTTTCATGAAGACTTGTAATTGTCAGTCTTACCGATTTAAACCACTCTAAGTTATGTCACATTTTGGCGGTAATAATCTAGTCTTTGCAAAAAAGGAAAAACTGCATAACCAACTCTGATTGGCCAACGCTGCAGAATTTTCAAAAACTGATTTTAAAATTTTACCGAAAAGGAGCATTAACTAGATAAAAAGTTGTTAAAGTCCACTTTTTGCCTTTAAACTTTTGAATAAAGTTTTAAAACTTGTTCACCACAACAAGCTTCATCTGTAGACAAGAGTACATAACTCTGTCAAACATTTTGACAGAGTTATGGCCCTTTTTAACTTAGAATTTTTGGTTAAGGTTTTTGGTTAAGTTCACATATTTACATAACCCTTTGAGATAAAGCTTTGAAACTTGGAACACTTGTTCACCATCACATGCTTCATCTGTAGACAAGAGTACATTACTCTGTCAAGGATTTTAACAGAAATTATTGCCCTTTTTTACTTAAGTTTTTCTCTTTCTTTAAAGAGTTCAAAGAGATCCTACATCCTGTCTACAGATGAAGCTTGTTGTGGTGAACAAGTTTTAAAACTTTATTCAAAAGTTTAAAGGCAAAAAGCGGACTTGAACAACTTTGAGGTCTGCTATGACCTAAATGATATTCATGATGTCATTGTTTCTTACATGAATATTCATGGAGTAAAAGGTTAAATAGATTTTTCTCCATTAAACATATTTTAGATTCAACTCTTTGCATGTTAGTAGTGAAATAATGAAAAACCATGGAAACCATTCAGTTTTAAAATGTTTCACACTTTTTTGGAAGAGAAATGACAGAAAACTTACTTTGAAATAAGTAACAGAATATTTTTGCTGGAGCCATTACTTACATGCTAAAAGATAAATATGAAAGTGTTTTGTAACACAATTCTTTTTTAACCCTTTTTAAATCCATGAATATTCATGAAAGAAATAATGACATCATAATATTGATAAGTTTATTTTTCATAATGGAACATGAAGAAAATTTGGCTAGGACAGAAACTATAGAATCATATCTATATTATTTCCTGAGCAAACTGAGCAGACCCAGATCAGATGGCTCCCATAGGAGCCATCTGATCTGGGCCTATTCTGTTTGCAAATGCATGAAAATGCATTTACATGAAGGAAAGGGTTAACAAACTTTCTTCTCTTACCGTTTTAGCTCCTGTTTAATTTGTTCAATGCATACAAGTCTCACCGAACCATAAATCCATTTCAACTAAATAAATAATCTGTTTGATCTTGTTTGGTAAATAAAGCTGCTTTTTAGTCCATGTACAGTTTACAGATTGTGGCAGAGATATTCAAGTTTCATATGAGACAATGGGTAGACCATTAACCTCTAACAACTTATACACAAATAGTCCTGTACACATGTTTGGATCCAGATCAGAGGCTGAGTAAATCAGAATTTTAAGATCCAGGCTGTTTGGAACTCTGTCCGTGTTTTTGATAAAACAGCAAAATATCGAAAGAAATATGACCGAGAATTTGAAACAATAATCTTTTTTCACTTCAATATTAATTAAAGGTTGACTAATTGGTTGGGTGCCTACAATCTATGGCTTGTATAGTGGGATACAGGCGAATGGACGTGAACAAATTTTTCCCATTGATAAAGACAATTGATATGTCCTGCAAATATTAGTACTAAATGTATTTTGCTAAGTGTTATAATCAGTGTTTCATCTTCACCCTTTGAATGCTAAATTTTTAACCCCTTTTCTCCATAAATACATCTTTTAAACATTTGCAAACAGAGTAGACCCAGTAGACAGCTCAGGCAAGAGCCGTCTGATGCTCAGTTTGCCTATGGCATAACCCTTTCCCTCATATAAACGTGTTTTCACGCATTTGCAAACAAAGTAGACCCAGATCAGACGGCTCCTAGAGGAGCCATCTGATCAGGGTCTGCTCTGTTTGCTAGTGGAATTTGAAAGATCTGTTTCTTTACTTCCTAAAATGGCTATAATTTTCCACCTTCAATATTTCATTATAACTGTTTTGTCCATGAATATTCAGTAGGTATTGAAATTTATAATAAACATAGAACAGGAAAAGATATAATATAGATCTGATTCTGCAGTACATTTGTCATCATAAAAATTAGCTAATAAACATTCATGATGTCAAAGTATCTTATAAGAATATTCAACAGGAAAAGGGTTAACCCTTTACTCCATGAATATTCATGTAAGAAATAATGACATCATGAATATTAATTGGATCAATTTTATAATAGCACGTGAACACGTACAGGACCTTTTGGTCATTGCAGAAACAGTAGAATCAGATCTATATTACATTATAAGCAAACAGAGCAGACCCTGATGAGACAACTGTTATAGGAGCCATCTGATCTGGATCTACTCTGTTTGCAGAGGCGTAGAAAGACATATTTATGGAGTAAAGGATTAACTATAGAGTCCATTCAGTAAAAGAGAGTGTAATTTGCAAGTGGATACTGAATGACAAGCAGTGTAGATCCAGATCAGAGGGCTTTTCTGTGAGCCCTCTGATCTGGATCTACACTATTTGCAAAGAGCAGTACACTCACTTCTAACATTCAAAAGATTTGTCATACTTTAACCCATTACCTCATAGGCTTTTTTTAGATCTAACCTCTTTGAACAAATCTACCGAAAAAGAACATTTACTAGAGAAAAGGAACAGTTTAGAATTGTGTAGTTATGAAACCATTGTGCTATTCATCACAATGGTTTCAAAAAATGGCTTTTACAGAGGCATTTAAAGGCGTCAATATGAGGGAATGGGTTAACAGACATTTTAGAATCCCATCTTTAATATTGCATTAACAAACAGAGCAGACATAGCAACAGATGGTGTAGACCCTGTTCAAACAGTTTCTTCAGGAGTCCAGTGATCAAGGTCTGCACACAAAGGGTAATTAGGGTATTTTCATGACCCTCTAGGTGGTTTCATTCCATATTTCGGAGTTCCAACACACGAATAATGGGAAAAGCTGTTAACCCATTCCCTCCTAGGCTATTTTCAGATCCAACCTCTTTGAATAATCTACTGAAAAGGAGCATTAACTAGAGAAAAGGAAGCTTTTAGAATTTTGTAGTTCTGAAACCATTATGATAAATAGGGCAATTTTTGCTCTTTAGGAGCAAATGCTCTATTTATCACAATGGTTTCAAAAATGGTTTCAAAAAGTGACTATTACATAGGCATAGAAAGGCGTAAATTTTATGGAGGAAAGGGTTGTGAGAAATAATGCCATCATGAATATAAATTTTTATGGCATATAGACACAAAAATGTTTGGTGATAGTAGAAACTGTTGAATCAAATCTATGTCATAAGCAAACAGTGCAGATCCTGATCAGACAGCTCCTACTCTGTAAAGGAGTAGGAAGGTGTTTTGTTTGTTTGTTTGTGTTGATTAACGTCCGTTTCTGCTCACTATGGGCTAATTGGACGCCCCAGAGAGAGGGGAGAGGATACAGAGAAACCCGGGTGCGATGACCTACTCTTATTATCGACTGAGTTTCTCTGGTTCTTTTAGATGCCTAGAGTAAAGCACTGATACATCGGACCTCGGTCTACAGTCTCGTCCGAAGGACTTGTAGAAAGGTGTATTTATGGAGTAAATGGTTAACTAAATGAAAGCAATACAGAATCTGCGAAAGATTTTCTGAATATTATCAATCAAAATTACTGCATTAAGTCATTGCATGTTATAAGAAAGTTTTCGTCTCCAATAATGTTATCTGCTTCAATTCTTAATTCCTCCATAGGCTATTTTTAGACCCAAAAGGAGCATTTACTAGAGAAAAGGAAAATTTTAGAATTTCGAAGTTTGAAACCATTGTGATAAATAGAGCATTTCGAGGGCTTGGTGCAAAACTAATCTAACTCCTTCACAAATTGAAGGAATTTAGAATAGTTTTGCACCATGCCCTCGATTTGCTCCCATAGGAGTAAATACTCTATTTATCATGATGGTTTTAAGAAGTGGTTATTACAGAGGCATAGAAAGGTGTATTCATGGAGGAAAGTATTAAACTAATTTTTTTCTCATATCTATGCAAAAATATGATCAAAGTGACAAGCAGTTTGGATCCTGATGAGACTCAACATCTGATCTGGATCCAAACTGTTTGCATATGTAATCAAGGTTTCACCACTAGCGTGCAAACAGTTAATAAGGTTCACATCCGTTCTGTAAAGTCTTCATATAAGTAAAGGGAGAAAACTGAAATTGATCTATAAGGATTCATGAGTTATCTCCCATATCAGTAGTAAAATTTAGACAACTTCATAATGGAATGAACTACAGGTATATACTAATATATTTTCTTGTAGGAAACAATAACCTTTAACCTGTTTAATAATTAAAATGGGTTTCTGAGTTTCTGAATATTAATTAAAACACTCTATCAAACTTAATCAGTATTCACTGAAGAAAATGATCTGGTTCGACACTGTTTGCAAAGGTCCTGCACGTTTATAGTTTAAGATTATGCATGTTGTATTCAATGACAGTGTATAATGATGAAAAAATAATGTATTCCTTCCCTGATATTTAAAAGCAAGAGGGCCAGAATGGCCCTGATATCGCTCACCAGACAATCAGAGAAGATTTTCAAAGTTTTACTATATGTTTCTATTGAAAACAAGGCACCCCTGGGGCAGGGCCAATTTTGACCCCAGGGTAATAATTTATATAACTTTTGTAGAGGACCTGAATATGATGTTATGTGCCAAAGAGGTTCAAACTGTTGACGACGAACGACGCACGCCTAACACCGATGGACATCAGGCGATCACAAAAGCTCACCCTGAGCACTTTGTGCTCTGGTGAGCTAAAAAGTCAAGAAGAATTGTTAGAGGCTATATAATAAAAGAAATTTATCGCCTTCAAACGTAACTAATGATAATTCTAAGTCTGATGTGGCCATCAGGAGATGAAGCCAAGACAAGAATCTCTATGTGCATGTTACTTGAAAAATCACAAGTACACAACATTCCTCTAACCCTCATAAACACGACTGTTCAAATTTGCAAACAGCTTGGATCCAGATGAGATGCTGAGTAACTCAGCGTCTCATCAGGATCCAAGCTGTTTGATACCAGACAATCACTTTCTGAATGTATTAACCCTTTCCTTCATAGGCTATTTTTAGACAAAACCTCTTTGAATGAATCTACCCAAAAGGAATATTATTAGAGAAAAGTAAAATTTTAGAATTTTGTAGTTTGAAGCCATTGTGATAAATAGAGCATTTTGCTCCTATAGGAGCAAATGCTCTATTTATCACAATGGTTTCAAGAAGTGGTTATTACAGAGGCATAGAAAGGCGTTTTTATGGAGGAAAGTGTTAAGCAATAAACGATCAAATCAGTATCCTATTCATTAGATTTTATTGGTCCCTTGATGGACATTAACCTTTGGCACGCTGAGCAATTGTCATCTGTAAACATTATCTTCTACTTTCATTCTAAATCTGTCAGAATGACAAACAGGTTGGATCCAATTAACCCTTTCCTCCACACCTCCAATTAACCCTTTCTACACCTCTGCAATATTTACTTCTAGAAACCATTTTGATAAATAAGAGCATTTGCTCCTAAGGAGCATATGCTCTATTTATCACAATGGTTTCAGAACTACAAAAATTCTAAAATTGTCCTTTTCTCTAGTTAATGCTCCTTTTTGGTAGATTCATTCAAAGGGGTTGGATCTAAAAAATAGCTTATGAGGTAATGGGTTAAGGCATAGAGTTACACGATGTCTGATCTGGGTCCAAACCGTTTGCACATATAGCCAGTAGAGTGCTAACGGTTATAGATCATATACCGTTTAACTTTATTTATGAAAAGAATGGGAGAAACATTGATTTTTAGAAATGTACCAGATGTATTTTTGCGGACATTTACTCGGATTTACAATAATGCAAATAGTTAATTCCAGTAGACAAGAGGGCCATGATGGCCCTGAATAGCTCACCTGAGTAACATCATTTCAGTTGTTATGAGATCTAAGCATTATCACAGTATTTTCTTTAAAATTAGGCAAAACTGTGCCATTTGTTTTATAAATCATACACATATCTCTACACATGCAAGTCCAATTTTGCCCATAGTTGCAAATTGGCTGATACGTATGTATTACAGCAATATATAATTATTGTTTCCAAATGTGATTAGATTAACAGCCACTAAATTACATCAAGTATTTTGTGTTAAAGGCAGGTGGCTGCTTAACCCTTTCCCAGTTCTATGTTTAATACAAATTTCATTACCTACTGAATATTCATGGCCAAAATAGTTATAATGAAATATGGATGGTAGAACATTGTAGCCATTTTAGAAACTAAAGAAACATCTATCAAATTTCATTAGCAAACAGAGCAGACCCTGATCAGACGGCTCCTATAGGAGCCGTCTGATCTTGGTCTTCTCTGTCTGCAGGTGCGTAGAAACACGTTTATATTAGGGAAAGGGTTAAAGCAAGGTGAAAGTAAAACAACGCTCCTATACCTAAATACCAACTAATTAACACAATTTAGTGACTGTTATAGAAAGGTTTTACTGTATATATAAAGGAAAGGGTTAACACTCCAGCATGTCTTCAACAATCTTAATAAAATTTGGAAACAATGTGTATGGCTGTAAGATTTTTGTCAAGTTTGACTACGGCCCTTGAATTATCAAAATTGGCTTATTTACAATATTAACTCTAGCACTTTTATATCTTTGCTGATCCTTATATTAACCCTTTCCTCCATGAATATTCATATAAGAAATAATGCATATTATGAATATTAATTAGATTAATTGTTATTATAGCACAAGGACACAGGAATTGTTGGCCATGGCAGAAACTATAGAATCATAGTTCAAAGTTTATAAGTAATAATGCCTCCTATGTTCTATCTTCCATATTTCATTAAAGCTATTTTTCCCATGAATATTCAGCAGGTATTGACATTTGAATAAACAAAGAACAGAGAAAGTGTTAAGAAACTAACAACTGACAATGGATGGAGGACAATCCTAAAAGCTTACGATTATCACTTTGTGTTCAGATGAGCTACCGTAATTTTTAGGTTTCGGACTACTTTCCGAAACCTAATAGTAATGCATCCTCATGGCATGCCTCAAGCAAATTTATAAAGAAATTCATATCCCATAATGCGCAATCAGATCACCGTTATACTACGAAATATCGATTTATGCTTACAATGTATACGTTCATTAGCCCAAATGCAGAAATTTTGAATTATTTAATGTTGACAGAATGTGTATCACGCAGCGCCGATTAAACGATTTAGTTGTATACGGGTGTATTTCACCCGTGTTTCTTCTTTCATTTTGCCAAAAATGTGATTTTGTGTACACCCCTAGACAAAAATATAGTTCCAAGTGCAATGCGTTGGATAAACGACATCGACAATTCTTCATTTGATATGTGTGTCAATTATCAAAATGCGGATGAAACTGTTTCAATTACCAATGATTTTGCCATGTAAAATGCTGCGTAATATGATAAATTTGGTCGCGTACGAATATATATCACAGAGCGCCGGTAAAAGTGCCCCAGAAAGTAATCGACTTCTTAAAGTCGGGCGGATATTTTGAAACGTACAAGCATTTCTTGAATTTGTCGGATTGATACAGACAACGTTACGGAGAAAACTGTAATGAATAATGTTCCGAACATCGTCAATCTCTACACCTTACACACGAATGAAGATAACGACTGGAAATTGCAAGATACAGTCTAAACACCCGATATGACGGGTATGACTCATATCCGCGGATATGAATTTCGCAGCCTAAAATCGGGGTGACCAGACGTTTCGCCCACTAACCAGTTCGCGCCTTGGACGTTTCGCCCCAGGACGTTTTGTACCTGGTCGTTTCGCTCCCTTAGTCGTTTCGCTCCCCTGGGCGTTTCGCCCACTATATAGAATATGTTAGATTAGGCTAGTTTTAATATGTGAAAAAATTAATGGGATTTATTGAGAATGTTCATATATGAGTTATTTTGGTTAGATGACAAGTTCTCATAACCTAGCTTCTGGGAATAACCTTTTCCCTGTTGTATAATTTGTCAAAAGTTCAACACCTCAAAGATACATATCTTAAAATAATCTTCATTATGGATTATGTACAATGGAATTTTTCAACCATTAGAAACTAGAGAATCAAATCTACAAAAGTCTAAATGCAAACATTGCAGACCCAGATCAGAGAAGATACTACCAGATGTCTGGTCTGGATCTATGCTGTTTGCTAAACATCAATACCATGATTTAAATCTATTTTAGTGTAGCTAGCACTGCATTTGATTTGGATCAATTTCAATTGGATCCAGATCCGAATTATACATATCGCAGATCTAACATGTTTAAGGGTGGCATTTGATTTGGATCTAAACTAGTTTAAAGTTTTCGCACATCTAGATAAAAATTGAATACTCTTTAATTTGAACCATTTTGATTTGGATCTAAACTATATTAGCGTGGCATGTACATACTGTTTAGAGTGCGGCATTTGATTTGGATCTATTTGATTGAATTGGATCCAGATCCGAATTATATATACAAAGTAACAAGCTTAAAATGGTATTTGATTATGTTCCAAACTATTCTCTAAACATATGGAGCCTGTTTAAAAGTTTTCCAAGCCCAAATTTCAAACTGTTTGATTGTTACATTTTGGCTTGGACATGACAGCTTGTGATTATCTCAGGCTGTTAACAAACTATGTGACACGTGTAACTCTTAATTAATGTAAAGAGCATATATACATGAGTTACAGAAAGGAAGTTATACACTTGTACTGACACTGCTATTCCAAAATGTATGCTTTATTTGGTGACAGCTAAATCACGCACGTGTGGGCGGTTCGAAGGGAAACAATGTCAACGTCTGCACAAATTCAATGAAGAAGTTCATAACCCACCAATGCGTTATGTCATTAATCCTGTAAACGAGAGTGTGAAAATTGCCTCCTTTGATTGAGCTTATATAATTGCAATATACATACAAACATAACCCTTTCTCTCCGTAAATACACATATGCGATCACTATATTGCCTTTCTTCTCAAGATTGGAACTGGTACAAGTTCCACTACTTCCGATTCGATCAAGATTTTTGAGAAACCATTGAACGAATGTCAAACGGTTTGGATCCTGATGAGATGTCGGGTTACTTGGTGTTTCATCTGGATCAAAGCTGTTTGCAGATAGCGGGATAAGAGTTAAGTGTACATGGAAAAGAATCCGTTCCCTGCGTCACCGGTAGTTTAGATATGATTAACACTTTCCCTTTTGAATATATACAATATATAATGGTTATATACACAATATATAATGGTTATATACAAGTTATATAGTTAATTTCAAGTAATTTTTTCAATACATGGTATAAAAATTGGAAACATTCCTCCTGCTTTACAGGGACCAGCAATAACTTCGTTTTAAAAAGAAGCTATTGGTTCATTTTTTTAATCAAACAGGGCAGACCCTGATCAGTCGGTTCCTACATATGAGCCGTCTCATATGGGTCTACTATGTTAGTGTAATAAATAATAAATAATGACGCCATCCGTATATATATAGCAGATAGGAGCACGGGACCAGCTCGCCTTTTTTTAAAAAACACACTACCAATGGGTCCCCTCTAGTATACGGTTTTTTACTTACTTTTTTTAAGGAGGTACAGAATTAAAGAGGTACAGAAAAAAAGAGGTACAGAATTAAAGAGGTACAGTAGACCTAAATCAAAGTGTAAAAAAAATATTTTTTCAAAAGAGGTACCGCTTCCGGCTCAGGTGAAACTCTTTTAGTGTGTGAAAAAATATATATATAAGTTAATTTTAAATATAAAAAATGGAAGAACTTAGAAAAGTTTGTTCTAAATGTAATCAAAATAAGTTATTAAATGAATATCATAAAGCAAAAGGTAGAAAGATGGGTGTTAAATCTGCATGTAAAGAATGCCAAAAAGAAAGTAAAAAACAACATTATATAGAAAATAAAGAAAAATATAAAAAAGCGTTTGTTTCATTTTTAGAAAGAAATCCAAATTACAGAAAAGAACATCCGTCATATATAAAAAAAAAATAAAGAAAAATAATATGATTGAAATTTATTCATAAGAAATGGGATCAAATAAAACCGAAGAATTAGTATTAGTAGACAAACCAAAATGTAATTATTTCAAAACATATGAAATTGAAGCTAGTAATTATAAAGACCCTAGTATATTGTTTTCTGATAAAAGAAGTATTATAGTTGAACAAATTAAAAAGGATTTAGAAGAATATAATGGTATTAAGTTTTCTGTAGGACTATCACTTCAATTTAAAAAGGATGAACACAATGGTAATATAAAATATGTTAATGCTGCAAATCATGGTCAACAAATTGCTGTATTATTTAATCAAAATATTGAAGAATATTATAATGATCAAACAGCTTATTTACAAGTGTGGATTGAGAAATTTACAAATACAGCTTCAGGTTTAGAAATTGATAAATGTATAAAATTGTATTTAAACATATCAAAATATGAACCATTAAAAGGTTCATCATATATAGATCTTCCTAGCTATTTTAAAAAAAAGCAAGCAATAATAAATGTAAAAAATAAAGATGATGCTTGTTTTTTCTGGGCAGTAACTTCAGCTCTTTATCCTACTGCTAAACATTCTGATAGACCTTCTTCTTATCCCGATTATAAAAGGGTTCTTAATATAAAAGATATTGAAACACCAACATCAATAAAACAAATAAAAAAGTTTGAAAAACAGAATAATCTTGCAATAAATGTATATGGATATTCGATGAAAGAAATTAAAGATATTATAGAAAGATTGCTTGATTGATTAATATTAAAAAAAAGAAAGTTGAAAAAACTTTCTTTAATTGATAAAGTAAAAGCAGTTATAGATATTATTGATAATGTAGATATTGATGATGAAATAAGAGAATCAGCTATTTTAAACCTTCCCGCACTTAAGAAACTTGCAGAAGAAGGACGAGAAAAGATATATAATATATTTCCTTATTTTATATCTAATCAACCTAAAGAAATTAAAAGAATAAACTTAATGTTAATTGAAGAAAATTTAGACTTAGATGAAACATCTAGAACACATTATTGTTGGATTAAGAATCTTAGCAGATTACTTTATGATCAGACAAAATATCATGGGCAAAAGTTTTTTTGTGAACGTTGTTTACATGGTTTTTCAAGAGAAGATTTATTAACTAAACATATTGAAGATTGTGAAGGAATAAATACATCATCTTTAAAAACAATTATGCCACCTAAAGGTTCTACAATTAAATTTGAAAATTATTACAAACAAATGCCAGTGCCCTTTGCAATCTATGCTGATTTTGAAAGTATAATAGAACCTGTTTCTATTAAAAAAGGTGAAAAAACAGAAATAATAAATGAACATAAACCATGTGGATTTGGTTATACAGTTGTTAGATATGATGGAAAAACAGAAGAACCAGTAATATATAGAGGAGAAAATACAGTAGAAAAATTTCTTACATGTTTAGAAGAAGAAAAAGAAAAGATTAATAAAATATTTAAATATCCAAAAGCAATGATTATGACACCAGAAAATGTACAAGATTTTGAAAATGCGAAAAATTGTTGGGTATGTAAAAAAAATTTACTAGATATTAAAGTCAGAGATCATTGTCATATAACAGGTAAATATAGAGGAGCAGCTCATAAAAGTTGTAATCTTCAATTAAAACTTGTTCCAAAATCAACAAAAATACCAGTAGTATTTCATAACTTAAAAGGTTATGATTCTCATTTAATAATGCAAAAAATAATTTTTTTAAAAGGTAATATTTCTTGTATAGCTAATAATTCTGAAAAATATATTTCTTTTTCTGTAGGACAATTTAAATTTTTAGATAGTTTTCAATTTATGCCATCATCTTTAGCAAATCTAACAGAAGGAGTAATTGATTCAACTAATGGATGTGTTAAATGTGGATCAGATGAAAAAATAAACATTAATGAAAATTTTAAGTTAAAAGGCGATTGTAAAAAATGTCATAATGTAAGATATAAACAATTAAATAAAGAAAATTTATCAATAACAACAAAATATACAACTAATTCACATCTCCTTACTCGTAAAGGGGTTTATCCATATGAATACATGGATTCCTTTGAAAGATTTAATGAAACAGAATTACCACCAATAGAAAAGTTTTATAGTTCTCTAACAGGTAAAAATATTAGTAAAAAAGATTATGAACACGCACAAAACATTTGGAAAACATTTCACTGTAAAACATTAGGAGATTATCATGATCTATATTTAAAAACAGATGTACTATTATTATCAGATGTATTTCAAGCATTCAGAAAAACATGTATGGATAATTATAAACTTGACCCTTTACATTATTTTACAGCCCCTGGATTATCTTGGGATGCATTATTAAAATATACAAAAATAGAATTAGAATTATTATCAGATATTGACATGCATCTTTTCATTGAAAAGGGGATGAGAGGAGGAATATCAATGGTTTCTAAAAGATATTCAAAAGCTAATAATCCATATATAGAAGGTTATATTGAAGAAAAAGATAACAATTACATAATGTATTTTGATGCAAATGCTTTATATTCTTTTGCAATGTTAATGGCATTACCATATTCTGATTTTAAATGGAGAAATGCATCAGAGATTAAAACAAGCGATTGGAACGACCGTCAGGGAGTGACCTCCCTCTTGAAAAAGTTTATACCAAAAAATAAAGGATGGATTTTAGAAGTTGATTTAGAATATCCTAAACATTTACATAAAGATCATAATGATTACCCATTAGCCCCTGAAAGACTTACAGTAAAAGAAGAATGGCTTTCTGATTATCAAAAAGGATTATTAGATAATAAAAGTTTATTTAAAGTAGAAAAACTTGTTCCTAATCTTATGGACAAAGAAAA
Source organism: Azorinus chamasolen (assembly GCA_963576725.1). Classification (NCBI taxonomy): domain Eukaryota; kingdom Metazoa; phylum Mollusca; class Bivalvia; order Cardiida; family Solecurtidae; genus Azorinus; species Azorinus chamasolen. Next base: position 14,384,773 of record OY755245.1, read on the forward strand.
ATATGTTATACATTATAAAAATATTGAACTATATGAAAAACTTGGACTAAAACTAAAAAAAATTCACAGAATTATAGAATTCAAAGAAAAACCTTGGATGGCTCCATATATACAACTTAATACTGAATTAAGAAAAAAAGCTAAAACAACTTTTGAAAAAGATTTTTTCAAGCTAATGAACAATTCAGTATTCGGAAAAACTATGGAAAATCTAAGAAAAAGAGTAGATATAAAATTAGTAAAAACTGATGGAAGTGAAAATAACAAGATTAGAAAATTAATAGCTAAACCAAATTTTAATAGACGTATAAAATTCACTGATGAATTATCAGCAATACATATGAATAAAGTAGAACTAACATTAAACAAACCAACATATGTAGGATTTTCTATTCTAGATTTATCAAAAGAAACTATGTATAAATGGTACTACAATGTATTAAAAAAGAAATATGGTGAAAAATGTAAATTATTATATACAGATACTGATTCATTTTTAATTGAATTAGCAACAGAAGACGCTTATAAAGATATGGAAGAAATGAAAGATGAATTTGATTTTTCAAATTATTCAAATGATCATTTTTTACATGATACAACAAATAAAAAAGTTCCTGGGAAATTTAAAGATGAATGTGGTGGAAAATTAATATCTGAATATGTAGGTTTAAAAGCAAAACAATATTCTTTATTAATGTATAATGGTGATTCTATTAAAAGAGCAAAAGGTACAAAAAAGAATATAATTGAAAATGAAATAAATTTTAATAATTATAAAGATTCATTATTCAATAATAAAACATATACACATTCAATGAATATGTTAAGATCGATAAATCATAATATATATGAATTAAAAACAGATAAAATAACATTAAATCCATTTGATGACAAAAGATACATACTAGAAGATGGAATTACAACGTACGGGTATGGGTATCAGCAGGAACAATAAGAAGTTCTTCTTTAACAAAACCTCTCGTTGGTGCTGGAGATTTCAAATAATAAACTCTTATACCCTGTGTAATAATATGATATTCTATATTATGAATATCAACTGACCATATTGGGTCGGTAGCTCTTCTCTTACCACCTCCTTCTAATTCTCCAGGCTGATATAAATATCTAACACTCGCGAGTGGACATATTTCAGTATCAACTTTTCTTTTTAAAATTGGAGAAGGTTTTTTTGTCTCATTATTCAAAGCCTTAACAACATCTGGTAATCTTTTAACCCATTCTCTATTTCTTTTCTGTGTGTCAATCTCCTTTGCATACTGATAACCAAACAATCTTTCAGCCAAAGTTCTATTAAATCTCTCTACAATTCCTTGATCTCTATGTATCTCTCTTCTACCTCTTCTTATTTTAACATTATGTTTAGCCATTAGTTGAGAAACAACACCCATAAATTCTCTTCCAGGGTCAACTTGTAATAGTTTAGGATAGTTCAAATGTCTTTTATAAATCTTTTCAAAAGCGGTGGCAACTTCTTTACTGTCTTTCGATGTCAATGGTACAGCTTCTTTATATCTCGTTCCCACATCTACTAATGTCAATGCATACTTATACGTTTTATTTTTTATTCTATCAAAAGGTAAGAACAGTAAATCAGCTTGATGTACTTCATTTTTTGCAGACACATCAAATTTAGGTCTTATTATTTTCTTTGGTGCAGGCAAATATATCTGCCACACTGCTTGTTTCTTTAGAAATTCTAATGCTTGTTTTTTATTAACTTTAGCTTCTTTTGCTAACTTACTAACAGCTGTCTTACCTTTCCAAAATCCTTTAGTGCTATAGTATATTTCTTCCATTTTCATAGAAAAATTAAATCATAAGCGTGGTAATTATTCTTTTTATTTTTTATACAAGGTTTTAATCCTAATGGTCTAATAAAAAATGGTGGTTCTTTATCTTCTATTTTTGTAGCAAGATGTGAAGGACACCAAACCTTGGTTTCATCTTTTAATTTTAAAACTGTACTTTTTCCTATACTGGTGTCAATTATTGACTTTGAGATAATTTGATAAATTTTGTTTATTTCTAATTCAGTCCATTTTAAAATTTTATTTTTATTTTGCGCTTTTAACATTTTATCAAATTGTTCTTCTGTGATATCGATTTGCATTTTATCAAATTGTTCTTCTATGATATCGATTTGCATTTGTGCTTTACTTTGCATTTGTGCCATCATCTTTTTTTCTACCCCGCTCATTTTTAAATATAGAAAATCAATTTATAATTTATTTTTTTTAATTTTGAATTTTTTTTTTTTTTTTTTTTTTTTTTTTTTTTAATTTTGAAATTTTCCAAAATTACATTTATTTTATTTGTCTATAAATCTTTATATTTTATATAAATTTCCAAGCAACAAAACCAGTTAATGCCATGCCACCAATAACAAAAGCAATCTCTCTATTTTTCTGGTCTTCTGAGGGTGTATAAAAATCACTTAATTTAGGTTCTGGAGGTAAGCTCTCTATCTCAGTCTTGCCTCCAAGGGGACTCGCTCCCGATGGTCGCTCGCTCGCATAATAATATTCTTTCATAGCTTGGTCAACATCAGCAAATGTTTGTTCGGCATGATGTTCTTTTTTCATTTCTTTATTAATATAATCTAATCTTTGAGTTCTTTCTTTTTCCCAATCCGCTTTTGCTGCCTCTAATTGTTCCATAGCTTTATCATGTCTTTCTCTTTCTTTATCCGAATCTTTTCCTAAATGTGAAAATAAATAATTACCACCAGTAAAAGCTAATGCATTTGTAACTGCTCCCCCAATCATCATTATTGCTGCACTTGCCATTTTTTTAATTTAAAAAATAAAACTAGGATTCACGTTTACATCGAATCAAATTAATAATTTCTAAAATAGTTAAACCAATAAAAAAAATACTAATGCCATTAAATAAATAATCAGGTATATCTTTTTCTTCAATAGGAACGTATTTTAAATAATCTTTTATAACTTCTTCAACATCATCATCTGGTTTTAAAAATAAATAATCATACTTATCACCCAACTTAATTGGTATTACTCTAGACATTTTTAAAAAAATAAAAATCACTTCATGATATCAGCTGGAATAATACCTTGTTTAACCAACATATCTTTTGTTGCCATTGCAAGCAATATATCAATAGTTAACATTCCAATATCTCCCATATTAAAATCTACTTTAGGTGCTGATCTTTTTAATAGTTTTCTGCCTATTTCCGCATATCCAATTGTTAATACAGTTTCTACTCCTGCATGATATAACATGTTTGCTATTTGTTTTCCATCTGTTGCCATTTTTTAAAGAAAAAATATAGATAAAAGAAAATTAATTAAATTCAAATGGGTTATATTCTTCTTTCTTTATTTCATAAGATATATTTTCTTTTTCTTTTTTGACTTGAATGTTTTTACTTTTTACGAATAAATATACTCCTAATCCAACAACTACGATTGATACATATAATGGTATGTAATTTTTTGAATCTTTTGTTATTTCTAATTTCGAATTAAAACTCCCTCCGGTTGAATTTTGAAAAGCATCATCATCTGAATCTTTTGTTATTTGTCTTGATGTTTTCGAGGTTTCCAAACTCTCTCCGTCTGCGTTCGAAGAAGAACCAAAAGGGGAACTCCTTCCAGTCGTAAGCTTTTCGGTCGAAATTTTTAGTTCCATATTTTCTTTCTTCAAAAGTTCTGCTTCTTTTCTTTTTAATTCTGCTTTTAATTTTCTTGCTTCTGCACCTTTCTTACCAGCAGCTACTCGTTTTGGATTTTTAGGTTTCGAGAGATTACTCCCCCCAAGAGGAACTCCACTATTAATATTTTCTTCATTATTAATATTTTCTTCACTATTCATTTTTTATATCTTTTTTTTGAGAATCATATTCATTATTAGCAAGATTAACATGTTTTGCTGTTGTTAACATTGCGGTAAGAGGTGCTAAATACATTCCATATCTATAGTACAGTTCGCAACATGAACTAGTCAAAGCGTGATTTATAAAAGGATCTTCCTCTAAGTCTTGTATTAGTTTTGGAGGGTTAACATTAAAAAACTTAGAAACACCCATAACATATAAATTAATAAAAGAATTTACCTAATGTCTTAGTCATACTCGCTCCTAATCTCGCTTCATATCTACAATATAGTTTTTTTATTTGATCGGAAGTCATTGCGTCAATGTCTGAAAGTTGTAACTCTTTTCCGAGATATTGTTTACTACTACCACCAGCTACAATAGCTGATAATCGTTCACGTTTTTTTTCTTCTTCAACATCTTCTCCCTGGGGCAACCTCAAGGGGACTCGCTCAATTTCGGTTAATAATTCTTCGGCATTCATTTTATATAATTTATTTTTTAGTTTAAAAATAATTATAGTTTTTTTAAACCTTCAGTTCCAATAGCATTTTAATTAGTAATGCTTAAACAATGCTTTAGTAATGCTTAAACAATGCTTAATCAATGCTTTAGTAATGCTTAATTAATGCTTAATCAACTAACCAATAGCCAGTAGGTTGATCCGTTCTCAATATCAATTTACGATGCTTCTTTTTTTTTAGTTCCTCTTTAATTCTTTGTCTTTCTTCCAAAGTAGGAATAACGTCATTTTCTCTTAGACAATTTTCAAAACTATCTCTGTCTTTTGTGTAGAACATACATAACCATTTTGTTTGTTCTCTCAAATCTTTTAAAACAGAATTGTATCTCTGTGAAATAACCCACACTGATTGTTCAGCGTGTCTCCCTGAAAAAGCTAATTCGGAAAGCATATCCCTTTTCTTCGTTAATTCTTTTGTAGCGCTACAATCATCAATAATGTATAACGTTGAATGACCCGCATATTTATTAAAAAACATTCTTAATAATTCTTGTAGTTTCTCTTCTTCATTAACTATAGGATTAACGATTATTATATTTTTGTTTTTAGGTTTCCTGACATCCCCAATCCACTCACGATTTTTATAAGCTTTATTCCATTGAATAGTAGGACACAATATAACTATATATTTGAATATTCTAAAATACTGATTTTCTAAAAGGTCAAGTACAAACTCGGTCTTTCCACAACCTGTCTGTCCACATATAATAGCGCAATGAGGATATTTCGGAAGCTCACGGGAGTCGCGGTGCTCCATTTTTTAGGTGAAATTAAAATTCCTTTAATAAACAACTTCTTTAAATCTACCATCTTCAAAATTAATTTGTGCGTCTTGTATAACAAATAGATAAACATTTATTGTTTCATCTTCTCCTGCTTCTTTCGTTATTTGAATTGTAATTCCTTCAGATCCATTCTCAATTCGTCTTCCCGAACCGTGTAGTGAGTTATCATCCGCTGCGCGTAAATCAAGCCATAGCGCGTAATTACTGGTAAGATATTTTTCTAATGTCGTATTAGTGAAGAACGTATCTTTTAAAACTAAATTTGTTATTTTATTTCGTTTAGAATTCATAGCAAAAAATTTATTAATTTCATCCCATTGTTGATAAGCTTTCATTCCTTGGCTGTATAATTGATTCGGAACTCCTTCGATGGTAATCTCTACTTTTGTTATTTTAGGATTGAAATAAGTTTCGGTGTTCGTTCTTTCAGGGTCTTCAAACAACATCAGAATTCCTTTCATACTTCTCGCTGGAACATTTAAATTTATATTCCATAAAGTATCAGATTTATTTTTTATTATTTTTCTAAGTCTTAGTATTCTATCGTATAATATTACCATTTTACCAGAAACTTGTTGTCTTATTTGTCTAGCTAATTCAGCGTCGGAAACCATATCAAATTCTAAACAAATATTACTTATTTTATAACTCACATCTTTATCCGTTGAGTTAATAACTTTATTATAATCATTGAATGTAAGTTCATACTCAAGTCTATCACCGAGACCAGACTGATAAAATGGCATATGCGTTTCTAATAGTTCAAAGTCTAACGGAATACAAAATCTATTTTTATACGCGTCAGCTATAGCTTCGTCTTCTTTGTCCGCACCAGCATTTCCCGCTCCAACTCTGTGTTTTAACATGTTTACTTTACCAAGACCTTGATAAGCCATGTTTGCGCGTTCGGTAGGCGTTTTCCATAAATCAACATAACAATGATAAATATCACTATCTCCGATTGACATAACTTCATTTCCGCTTATACGAATGGTCATTTTTTTAATTATTGATCTTCCTAAGTTTTGATATATAGTAGAATTTACGTCCTTAGATTTAATTTCAATTTCAAATGCTAATCTAACTGTTCCGGGTACTATAACATCATTATCCCCTAGGTTAGGGAATCTCACTAATAACTGTTGATTCTGATCAATAGTTGAAGGATTATTAGTTATTACAACGCTCTGTCTAATTCCTTTTACACCTCTCGGTTCCCTTATTTTTCTGTAAGGATTTAATTTTTCTCCGTAGGCCGACATTTTTAAGGGTTTTTTTTAGTATGATAATTCAATTATCATTGACGCCACTGACCACTGTATTAACACACGTAGAATTATCTGTTTTAGAAACGAAATTGATTACGTCGAGAGCTTCAATCTGTAACGGTATAGCGAAACGTGACGCGGCGCTCGGAAAAATACCTAAAGACACACCATATTTCGGTTGTTCAATTCCATTAATAGATACCGCAATGGCTACATTATCATTGTCCGTTCTTTTACTTGATAATCCTAACCCCAATATCAAACCGGTCCTTCCCACCACATAACCAACCCCTTCTTCTCTACCGGCATTACCGAAACTAAATACTTTTCCATCCTTTAATGCACCCTTACTTTCGGCGCATATGCTTATTGTCTTCTTTGTACTAATACTATCCCTCAATTTAGTAATTTCTTCTTTCAGCGCTAAATTATCAACATGTTGTCTATTATATATTTGTGGAACTACGCCCCTAAATTTATTAATTTCTTCTTTCAACGCTAAATTATCAACACGTTGTCTATTTAACAACTCTGGAACTAAAACGTTCCTCACATGATTAATTTCTTTTTTAAGTTCTGAATTATTAGAACTAACACCTTTATATATTATTTTTTTAGTTCCAAATATACTCATTTTATTAGATAGTTTTTGAAGCTTGAGGGTACCCGAGAGGTTTTGACTCTAAAACACAATTAATTGGTAAATGATTATTTATTTTTTTATTATTTTCATCTCTTATTTCTAATTTTAATTCAGTTATACAGCCATTATTTAACAGTTTGTATTCAGGATTCTCCAGTCTCATCGTTGTTATCTCACCAAATTCTTTATTCTCAACTGGAATAACTGCTAACAAGGTACTCGGCATACCATCAAGATAATTATGATAAGTACTAACTTGTTCCAAATAAAGATACAAGGATTTATAGATAGCGAAATCTATACTTCTCTCACCGATGTGTATATCATTAGCGGTAAATGTCAGTTTACCAAATCCTAATATAAAGTTCAAATCTTTACTTATTTTAAATTCATTGGTAGAAACTAAAAATGCAATACCATTCGTTTCGTTAACAGTTAATGTAATATTATAAGTTTTTAAAAAATCCGATAATTGTTGAAAACTATAATAACCATCTGGAATTTGAATAGGTCTCTCGCCCACCTTTTGTATACTTTCATTAACAATATTATACCAACCTACACCGTACGTAATACTTTTCAATCCAATATATTTATCTCCATTTCTATTATCAATATATTGTTGTAAGTTAATAGTTTTATCAATATTTGAAATTGTATGATACATTTTTTTTTGTTTGCTTTTTTTAATGTTTTAAAATGTCAATCCAAAATCCCTTCAAGTACAATAATGAAGCTCAATATATCCATGGGGGTGTGTTCAATAAAAAGATTATTACCCTCACGAAACAATCCATCGTTATTACTTCAGATGGAAAAAGTTTCAATGCAAATTTCCTAGATTTATTTAAAAAATACAAATTACCGCACGTAGCATCAGATGTTATAGTACAACGATGGAACACAGACTGGTTTTTATTCTATCAAAATCAACTTAACTTTGCAATATGGTGTGCTACTACGGGTTGTGGTGTAAGTTATGAAGATCATTTATTAAATAAAGATGCATTGATTTCTTCTTTCTTCAATTTTCATGTTTATTATCAAACAAGACGGATACTCTTTGAATTAGGTATCGCTCTACCACAAGACGAAAGCTGGAATGCTTTTAACAATATTTATGACCGTGAAGCGTATGAACGTATATGTAAAGAATTTAATGTAGATCCTAACGCAGACTGGCGACAAAAGTTATATCCAAATGGTGATGGTCTCGGAGATGTATATACTAGCGGTCATATAGCCTGGACAAGAACAGATTTTAGGCATGATAATTCTAGTAAACATACTACTGATAATAAAGTGGCTGTTCTTGATTTAACTAAGATGACATTCGGAGCTGAAGTACCGGGGGATAGACATTGTGGTGTTACATCATGTCATTATGACCCTCCTAAGAAAGTTCACATAGATTATCTTCAACAAGATGATGGTGTTAAAGATGCTTGGACTACTTTTATTCTTGATACATCAAAAGGTTTTACACAAGCGGGTGTTCAACGTATAAACGAGTCTATAAGAACCTATTGTTGGGCTATCCTCGGTTCTCAATCTCAAACGAGAACGAACATACTTGGAACAGGAACTGCTTTTGACGCTCAAAAACAATTCTTAGCAAATGTTGAGGATGCTATCAATAGCCCCCTAGATTTACCGAGTCAAATTACGAGATATCAAAACACATTAAAATATGCTAAAAGTAAAGTTGATTTTGTATATGGAATAGATTTGTATATGTCTCCGAGTAATATGGAATTACGAATAGGAACAATTCAAGATTATAATAATGAAATCGTTGTTGCAACGGACCAACAAGAACTCGGTTTAAATAATGACGTTAATATTAAACCTATTCCACCGAGACAAAATGTAGATTTGAAAGGAACAACGACTAAACGCTCGCAACCAGTTCAAATTAATTCATATATTAAAAACATCGGGGCAAAGTTAGAGGCTAAAGGGGAACATGTTTCTAAATCATCAACTTCCAAAAATATTGAACATGTAGATAATAAAACAGCAATAATAGTAGGAAGTATAGTGGTAGGTCTTACGTTTTTATTTTTTTATCATTAAGATACTCTTTCGCAGCTGTAAATAATAACCCGATAACTAAAACTAATAAAACCCATAGATTATTAGCGAGCCAATTAACAACTTTACCTGTTGTGGATAATAACCATGATACGATAGCCCCTATTATACCTGGTAATGCCGCTGCTGCTTTACCAGCTAATTTAGCTAATAATTTTCCAATATTATCTAATTGTTTTTTTATCCAATCTTTCACACCATCACCTTTTGGTGGTGGTTTTGGTGTTATAGATCCTCCTCCTCCACCGGGTATAACGGTTTCAACAATAAGACCGATAATCAGTCCAAAAGCGGTTAAAACGCTAGCGATCGTAATTCCTTGTTCCCTGAATAAAGTTTTTATTCTTTCAGCTAATGTCGTGTCTTCTCTCAATATTTTATTGATGGTTTCTTTTATTCTATTTACTTGACTACGTATTTTTTCTTTATTAATATTAATTGCTTCTAATCTAGCACTTCTCTCACCTTCCAATTCTCTTATTCGATTACTTATCCTTTCTATTTGAAATTCATTATTATCTTCTTTAGCCTGTTCTAATTTTTCTTTTTCTCTTGCTATATGTTTATTTGTTTCATTCAGTTTTGCTAATTGATTTGCAATCTCTTCTTTTGCTGTTGTCATTGCTTTAAGAATACCATCTACTTCTCTTTTTGTTATATCTGTTTGAACTTCTTTAGGTGCAGTTTCTATTTCTTCGACTACTTCATTCAAAGCAGTTTCTGATCTATTTGTTGTTGTTAATAAATTTTGAACATCTTGTTCTGAAGAAAGATCTTGCATTGGAATTTCTTCGGCCTGAATTTTATTTCTTGTTTCAATTAGTTGTTTTAATTCCTTTCTACCCTTTCTAACTCTAGTACTATGTGGATCATAATCTTCTACTCCTAAAACCTTTCTAATAAAATCAACACCATATTTTTTTTTACCTTGAAGTGTGTCAAATGAATAAAATTTCATTTCTTCATTAGGGTTTGTACCTCTGTAATATGATAGGGGGTATTTTTTATTATTATCCTCCACACCAAACAAAGGTCTTCCATATTCATCACGTGTTATATATAATTTGTTCCTATTAATTCTTGGTGGTTCTTGATTTTTGTCATAAAATTTATTTAAACATTTATTTAACAAAGAATCTGTTTCTCTTTCCAAGTCTAGTCCTGATAGATTATCTAATGCATTATATTGAGTATTAAACATACTTTGAAATTGTCTTTCATCATTAATAAAAGATGTTTCTTCTTCATCATAATCATAATCATCTTTATCAAACATAGGATTTTCAAAATCATATCCGCCTTCAGCCATTTTTATTCGGAATAAATTGGTGGTGAATTTTCATATCTATAATTATTAGTAACATAATTATTATTAATTGTATAAATTATGCTGTTTTTAAACTGTTTAACATATCTTCTTTTATCTTCTCGATCAATTTTTTTTTTTCATCCTCAGTTATTCCTGAACCTGATTTCCCTAGGTCTGATTTTTTTATTGATCTGATTTCTTCTTTAAGTTTAGAATATTTTTCCATTTCAGTTAAAACTAATTTAAATTCTTCAGGGCTTATTTCTCCATCTTGAAGAGATTTAGAAATAATATCTCTAATACTATTTAATTTACTTTCTGCTATCATTTTAACATTACAATGTTTTTGTGCTTTTGTCATTAATTTTCTTCTTATTATTTTAACACATACACCAATTCCTCCACACGCTACAGCCACTATTTGTACCGGTAACAGAACGGGAATAGCTACTCCGATTCCAGCTAAAATAATACTAGCTGATATTAGACCGGTGTCAACTCCGTCAGTAATATTTATTCCTCGTTTATATTTTTTTCGTAATGATTTTCTTGTATCTCTTTCATTAATTAATATTCTTTCAATCTCTGATATTTTTTGTAATCTATAATTTTGTCCATCCTCTACTGGTAATTCAGGATATAACGGCGCCGTTGGTTGCTTCATTTTTTAAGGTTTTTTTTTAAAAAAAAATTCTCGTGGTGGTGGAGGAATTTTTTTGTGTCCTGAAGTAGTGACATATTGTGTATGCTTAAGTAAAGCTTTAGTAATGCTTAAGTAAAGCTTTAGTAATGCTTAAGTAAAGTGGGGGTTTTTAGTAGGTTTTAAAAAATACTGATAGGGGTAAAAATATTTTATTTTTTCACACACTAAAAGAGTTTCACCTGAGCCGGAAGCGGTACCTCTTTTGAAAAAATATTTTTTTTACACTTTGATTTAGGTCTACTGTACCTCTTTAATTCTGTACCTCTTTTTTTCTGTACCTCTTTAATTCTGTACCTCCTTAAAAAAAGTAAGTAAAAAACCGTATACTAGAGGGGACCCATTGGTAGTGTGTTTTTTAAAAAAAGGCGAGCTGGTCCCGTGCTCCTATCTGCTATATATATTCCGTAGTCTTCAGATTTTTTCAAGTATAATTAACAAACTCAGAAGCAAACAGAGCGGACTCTGAACAGTCGGCTCCTAATATGAGCCGTCTGATCTGGTTCTACTATGTTATTGAAATAAATGACGTCACCATTAACTAGATTTCATTCATCACGTAAATTGTTGGTAATTTACAAACTCGGAAGCAAACAGAACAGACCTGATCAGTCGGCTCCTACAGGAGCTGCATGATCTGGATCTAATATGTTATACCTAAGAATTGATTATCACTATTAAATAGTTTTCATTCATCGCATAAAGTGATTTAATTACAGAAAATGTTGAAAAAGTCGAAAGAATACGGAGCAGACCCTGACCTAGGATTTTCGCACCCGTCATAACGAATTAAGTAGGTGATTAATCCAATCAGCGATTATAGCATGGTTGGATTTTCACACCTTTTTATCAACAGGCTCTGCCATCTATCCGCATTTCATAAACCAACTATACACCTGTAATTTTTAGCATCATATACATAATAGAGGTCCATATTAAAAAATAAAAGGATACGTTAGTTAATAAAAACCTTTAACGTGTTTCGGAAATCTGATTCCATATATACCAGTTTTGTAATGGGGGAGGGGGGGGGCGAAACGACCAGGGTATGGGGGGCGAAACGACCAGGACCCGAATTGGGAGCGAAACGACCAGGTGCGAAACGACCAGGTGCGAAACATCCCGGTGGGCGAAACGACTGGTAAAAAAAAGTACCTAGTTATAGTCTACTTTCAGTCCGAATGACCGTTCAGCCGACTGTACATTTACTCCCCTGGTCATTGAGTCATTGGCCTACAATATTGAGCACTGCTAACATATGGCGCAATAATGCAGCCGCAGTACCGGCGAGTGACCCTCACAGGTACCCATTTTAACCCCTGGGTGGGGAGTATGTGCGGGTGGGAGACACGGAAAAGCGTCTCTGAAATTTCCGGGTGGGACCGGGATTTGAACCCCGGACCTCCGGACTGATAGTCAAGCGCGTTACCACTAGACCACCGCCACCTACGGTAACCAAAATCGGCCTCAATTAAAGCATTATTTTTTATTAGAAAAAGTACTTTTATCGAGTTTATTGGCTAACATTGTCCATATTTATTATTTGAAAAACGTAAATGTAATATTCAGTGCATATTAAGTAGTTATAGTTGAAGTTGAAGAAAGCAAAAAAAAAATCATAGTATTCGGCACCGACCCTTCGGCACGAAGGAGCACGGACCGTAGAGAAACGTCCCGGAGATATATGGATAATCTTGAGTCTCAAAAGCATTTTGTATTCTGAATGCATCAGAAGTATTTATGTTGAGTTTCGAAGATCATAATTATATTTTTACATGATGTGTGACAAGCATCGTAAACATTGATCATAGACCTTTCAGTTGTCTAAGATCCATGTTTATAATGTGTGTAATGTCTTAGGAGACTATAAGCATTTAAGGATAATTACTCTAATTCTAGAGAGTTAGTAGTTATAATGGAGATATAATGGAATTATTTTATTGTATGTTTTACACAATGTTAATTATAACAAAATTATGCTGAACGTATATAATTCTTGACAAATTTTTGTTTGTAGTGTGTGTTTAAGCTTTTCCCCCAGCATTAATCTGTGTTAACATACAAGCATGCTGCCTTACCAGTTCTTTACTTGTACCATTTAAATATGCCTCAAGCCTAAATGTATCAAGAAGGAAATTCAGAATTCCAGATGATTTTTATTCATGTTGATATCTTGTTCTGGACAATCCACATTATTGAATATCCAATTTTTGAAAATCACCATAACCAAATGGTTGGCTATAATTGGTCGAAATTTAGATATTGTTTGGCAAAGTTATATATCATTCGATTTTTGCTGAAAATTGGTATCATGGGATATTTTAGTACTCAAAATCAATTGGAATGTGTTTCGAAAGTACATGTATTGGTTGATTTTGCTAAAAATTGGTATGACGGTATATTTTGGCACTCAGGACTAATTTGTAGGTCTTTTTAAAGAATTGGTTGCCATGGTTACTGAATGGTGGCTCTGATTGGTCGAAAATTTAGATCTTTTTCAACAAATTCAGATATTGTTCGATATTTCCGAAAATTGGTATGTCGGGATATTTTGACACTCCGAATTGATTGGTATGTCTTTCGAAATAATGTGTTGCTATGGTAACTGAATGGTTGGATCTGATTGGTCAAAATTTTAGATATTCAAATTTGCTGAAAATTGGCATTTAAGGGTATTTGGGTACCCCAAACTCAAATTGTTTTGGTTGCCATGTTAATGGAGTGGTGTCCTCTGAATGGGTCACACTTTACATATTAGATTTTTCGGAAAAATGGTCAGTAGGGGTATATATGCAGTAGTGTCAAAAGTGTTGATTGCTATGGTAACCAAGTATTCACTAATGGCCTGTTATTTGTTGAAATTTAGATATTTTGCTCATCAATACCAGTTGTAAGTTTCGTTTAGGGGGCATTCTGCAACATATTCTGTTACAATTAGATCTTGTTAACTGTATGATATTTAGATTCACATGGCATATATAATGTATCCAAACTTGGCTGTAGTGTATATATGGAAAAGTGATTGATGCACGCCAAATACTGTTACAATCTACCAGTTAGTAGCAGAAATATGACCCTTAGTTGCTTTCAGATAGCAATTTATATAGGAAATGTGACTGTTAGAAGTCATATATTGGAACAACTTGCTCATATTTCATTTAAATTTGGCAGGGGTATTTACATGGATAGGTGCATGAGGCACATTATATGAAACCAACGACGGTCAAATAATAATAGAGTAACGGCCCTTTACTAAATGCAAATATCAATTTCAGCTAACTTCAGGCACACAGTGGCAAATTCAGCTATATTGGAACTGCACTATGCGCTACTAGTCATCAATTTATTTCTTTAAACAATATCTAAAACACTGACAGGATTTTCAGAAAAGGTCACAGCAATTATGTTCAGATGACTTGTCAGTTTTAACAAACAGTTCCATTAAACACCATTTTAGTCCTGGAAATAATGCTTAAGAGGTCATCTTACTATGTATCAATGGTACCAGTCCGTCCCTACCAAGCTTTTTCGTATTGTATAGTCACAATCGACATATATATGGTCCGAAACCTTCAGTACTGTCAGTACTTTGATTTCTTACTGTTGGCAATCAATATGTCACTTACATCCATTGGGTATAATTTGTGCCATAAATAGATCTTACTACTAACAACTTTCCACACAACTTTCCACTTTCTGTCATAAAATGTACTCTGCTGAAACTGTACACTGCATTTTCAACATGTTTCATGCTGTGGACGTATACTTGATAAAATTTACGAAAGAGTTTTGATTCAGAGGAGAGCCTTCCATGATTCAAATTGTTTAAAAAAAATACATTATTTTAGATAAGAGATAAAGGAAAACTCATTCTACTTGAGAACTGAAGCAGGTGACAGGTACCAACAACGTCATGTATTAATGACATATCTTTTCGCTTAGAAATCACAGTATTAGTATTTAAACCTTTACTCCATAAATACGCATTTCTACGCCTTTGAAATAGAGTAAACCCAGACCAGTATCCATGCTTATATATAAAGGTTTTTAGTTGAGTCTGAGTTTGTTCTCAAGCTTTTGATTGGTCAGATTTGAGCCTTGGCTCAAATCTGACCAATCAAAAGCTTGAGAACAAACTCAGACTCAACTAAAAACCTTTATAAGCATGGACCCACATGGCTCCTGTAGTACCCGTCTGATCAGGGTCTGCTCCATTTGCTCATGAAATAACGTACATGTACATATAATTATACAGTATCTGATATGGCCAAATATTCCTGTGCCATCAAAAAACCAATGTTTCCATGGTGACATTTTCAAAGTTCAGTTAACTAACATTCACAATGTCATTATTTCTTGCATGAATATTCATGGTGTAAAGGGTTAAAATTCTTTATCCTGATAATCAGATAATTAGGTTCTCATCACAGATGTTTAAAATTCAAGCTATTTGACTCTGAAACCATGGTAATATGTAGATATGGATAATTAAAATGAGATTTTTCCAGAAAACAACCAAAGTAGACAGCTTTGCTGCCAAGTAACTGATGAAATGGTAATGACATCTACAAAATGTAGGGCCAATTTATGAGAGATCAATATGGATAATTGTCTCTCCTGTGACGGAAAATGTACAGCAAGTAAGTCAATGGCTTAGAAAAAAAAAAAAGTAACCTGCAAACTTGTGGTAATATTTTGAAACAAAAAGATTCCATGTCTAAACACAACCTATGAGAATTTAACCCTTTCCTCTGTAAATATGCTTTTCTACGCCTCTGTAAAAATCATCAATTGAAACCATTGTGATAAATAGAGCATTTGCTCCTATAGGAGCTAATGCTCTATTTATCACAATGGTTTCAAACTATAAAATTCAAAAAAATTCCTTTTCTCTAGTCAATGCTCCTTTTCGGTAGATTTATTCAAAGTTGTTGGATCTAAAAATAGCCCTATATCATTCATCTTCGATTTTAGCACTATATAGAGATGAGCTAGTCACAACTATCTGCAGAAAATGAAGATAACAGGGTCATAGTAATTTTAATTTTTTCAACTGAATATTATTCAATTTGTTACTGTTATTAGTCATAAGTATTCTCAATATGGTCACCAGAGGACTATTCCTACCAAATACAATTCAAATTGGAGGAGAAAACTTTAAAGTTTTTGCTATAGCCCTTTCCCTCAGATGAACGTGTTTTCACGCATTTGCAAACAGAGTAGACCCAGATCAGACGGCTCCTAAAGGAGCCGTCTGATCAGGGTCTGCTCTGTTTGCTTGTAGAATTTGAAAGAACTGTGCCTTTACTTTCTAAAATAGCTACATTTATCCACCTGCCAGTTTTCATTATAATTATTTTTCCATGAATATTCAGCAGGTATCGAAATTTGGAATAAACAAGGAAAGGGATAGTCATATAAGGAAACAGCCCCGCCCATGGCAAAATGATTTCTAAGATAACAACATGGTTTGGGCATTTTTGATAGTCACCAGGGGACTATTCCTTACCAATTAAATGCAAACAAAACTGGACAACTGGCTTTGGAAAAGAAGATATTTGGAGAGAAAGATGTTTAAAAGACTTTTCCTTTGGTTGCCATGGCAACCAAAATTCTACATGCAATGTTGCCAGTAGTTTCTGAGAAGAAAACTTAATTTTGTTAGTCACTAAATTTTTTTAAATTAAAAATTGTGAATGGCTTTCTGTAACAAAATATGACAGAATTTTATGTGTTTTCACTACATGTATATGTTTCTATTAGGGGCATAATTTATATCACTTTTGTAGTGGACCTGAACATAATGCTATAGGACAAATATGAAAGCTGAGAACCTTCCAGTTTCAGGAGGAGATTTTCAGTTTTCACTATAGGTTTCTACTGAAAACTGGACACCTAAGGGGTGGGGCCAATTTGGTTCCAGAGGCATAATTTATATAACTTTTGTAGAGGACCTATAGGTGAAGCTATATGCCAAAGATGAAAGCTGAGAACCCTGTAGATTCAAAGGAGATTTTTAAATGATGCACGCTGACAGACATCAGGCGATCACAAAAGCTCACCTTGAGCACTCTGTGCTCTGGTGAGTAAAAAGCAGGTGGTTGCTTAATGCAGGGCAAAAGTATGGCAGAAAGCTCCTATAGGAGCTTTGTGCATTACTTTTAACCTGCATTAAAATACATTAGGTCGATAACTAGAGCTCTTTTTGATGGCAGCTTAGGACAGGTTCTAATGTACATCATGTAGAAAGACTCCTTTTGGAGTAAACGGTTAAAACATTTTCAAGAATGGCTCCAGTATTTCCCAACCAAAGCCTATGGTGTCTGAGAAAATTCTAAAGAGTGGTCACAACGTAGGGTTTGGTGGAGAAATGGTAGTATTAGTATTTGAATACACACATTGCATTAACTCTTTCCTTCATATATATGCCTTTCTATGCCTCTGTAAAAGTCACTTTTTGAAACCATTGTGATATATTTATCACAATGGTTTCAAACTACAAAATTCTAAAATTTTCCTTTTCCCAAAGTAAATGCTCCTTTTTGGTAGATTTATTCAAAGAGGTTGGGTCTAAAAATAGCCTATGGAGGAAAGGGTTAAGCTACAACCTGTCTGAAGGACTGGTTTTCTTACTCATTTTGACATCCTGTTTAGGTGTGTTTTTCTGTATATCAGCCTATGTAATAGCTCATGTTCGTTATAAAAACTTTGGATCCTGATAAGATGCAAAGATATTAAGTGTTTACCTTCTGATGGCCTTAGAAACCAGTCCTATGGAACACATTTCTTTGAACAACTTTGGTAGTGAACCATCAAAGCGAAACATTGATCAATTCCAAGTTTCATCAACATCCAGCCAGTGATACCAGAGACATGGTTGAGCGAGTGAGTTGGGTTTGACGTCCGACCAACAGTATTTCAGTTATGTGCAGACGGCACCCGCTTGAGACAAGTTATAGTGCTGCCTCACTGGAATGCCCCTGCCGAGGGCACATGGCAAGGACATCCCATCCAGTCAGATTATTATGACACCAGGCCAATCAGTCTTAGAACTACCCTTTTAATGTCGAGCGTAGACAAGGGAGCTACTAGTACTAACTTTTAACGACTTTTGGTCTGTCGTGGCCGGGGATCAAACCCACGACCTTCCGTACCGTAGAGGACGCTCTACCACGAGCCTCGCGGCCGGTCGACATGGTTGAGGGATAGATGCATGGATGGAAGGTGAGCCATGATAAGATGAGCAAAGAGCCTTAACTCTTTGCACACTAAGTAATTTTTTGTCTGCAACAATTGTCGTCTGCTTCAATTCTTAAATTAAACTTTCTCTCATTTTATTGCAAAAATATGGTCAAGATGACAAACAGTTTGGATCCTGATGAGACGCCGCATTATGCGGCGTCTCATCTGGATCCAAACTGTTTGCATGGGTAATTACAGTTTCGCCGCTAGCGTGCAAAGAGTTAAATACAGTCAGCTTGTTAAACAGTTCAAATCTTGATGAGATGCAGTTACTCTGTGCATTGTCTGGATTCTGTTTACAACGGAAATCGGAAATTGCAGATTGGCCTACAGGTTACAGAAAGTGGACAGCAATTTTGTAGCAGCTTGAATTACTCTTTCAAAGGTTTCTTCCATTGCTACATATATAGGGATTGGTAACAAAGTTTGAGAAAAAAAATCAATGCATGTACTTTACTACATTATAGTAGTAGTATATAGTACATGCATTGATTTTTTTCTAAAACTTTTCCACCATTCCCAATGAATACATGTACAGCAAAACCCCTCTAAATCGGATGTTCATTTTAATAAAAATATCAGTCTTTGAGACAGGTGGAAGCTTAATGCAGGGTGAAAGTCATGCAAAAAGGAGCTTTCTGCAGGACTTTCACCCTGAATTAAGCAGCCACCTGCCTAAAAGTATCTAAATTCTTCTCTACTAGATTTCCGGTTTATAGCGTTCTACTGTCCAATGTTTTCACATATTGTCACTGGGATGACGTCTTTTATGTGCTAAAGTTACTTCACAACAGTAAAGAAATTGACTAACAGTAAGACCTTCTGGGTGTATTGTTTACCAATTCATTCTCAAGATCTGTATTTATTAGCAAGTAGGAGTGACCTGTCGTTTTTATTTATAGATTAGTTTTTTTTCCAAACTATTCCATTCTATACCAAAGGTTTTGCTTAAATTGACGAGCGAATTTCTCGTGAAGCTTGTGCAGTGGGTTAGACTTGAAGTCCGATTGCCTATACAGTGTAGTGATTAAATTAAATAGTATAAGTTGAAATAGTCGGTAATATATTAAGCTCACCTAATACAATAGTGGTATTATCCCAATCTACGGGTCATCTATAAATAAAAACGACATGTCAGATCTATACGGCCTATAAAAACAACATTTAACTTTTTACCTGTTCAGTAATCATGTAAGAAATAAAATCACGACTATTTATTAGCTGTATTTTTATAATGTAAGTTTTTCAAGAGATTTTTTTTGCTTTGACAAAAACTGTAAAATCATAAGCAAACGAATCAGACCCTGATCAGAGGACTCCTACAGAATCTGGATCTACTCTGTTTGCAAATGTGTGAAAAAGAGTTAAATCTAATCCTCTCAACATATGAAACCAGTGTACAGACAGTGCCAACAGTGAAGACCCACATGCAAAGAGGTTTCTCTGCTCTGGATCTGGCATGAGTATTTTTTTCTTTTACTCGGAGAAATTAGGTTTTTTCCTTTACCTTGGAATTTTTGGAGATGTCACATCCCCTTCATCTGCAAGACTGCACTGGCTAGGATCACGTGACCAGTGATCACTGGTCACGTGATACGAGGAGACTGTCCCCTCACTGGTCACGTGATCCAAGGCAGTGCAGTCTTGCCGATGAAGGGGTTCTGACATCTCCGAAAATTCCAAGGTAAAGCAAACAAGAGGGCCATGAGGCCCTGAATTGATCACCTGAGATAACTCTTGGGGTGGGGCCATTTTTTACCCAAAACTCATCATTTGTACGATCATGGTAAAGAACCACAAGGCAAAGCAGCATGTCATTAATTAAAGGTCTATGCCTTATGGTTTCAGAGAAAAATAATATTTTATAATTTCCCCATGAAAAACTATTATAAACCCAGGGCCGGGCCAAGTTTTGCCCTGAGGTCTGGGGTCGTAAGTTGAACATTCATGGCAGAGGATCACAGGGCAAAGCTACATACCAAATATGGAAGGTATGGGTCTTATGGTTTCAGGGATGAAGACTTTTTAAGGTTTTTCATAAGTAAGTCTATGAAAAATTAATATTCCCCAGGACAGGGCCATTTTTTACCAAAGGTTCATAATTAGAATAATCTTGGTAGAGGACTATATGGTTAACTTGCATGTCAAATATTAAAGGTATTGGCCAAATTGTTTCAGAGAAGAAGATTTTTAAAGGTCTATGTAAAACTGATAAACTCCAGGGTGGGGCCATTTTGGCTTGGGTGTCATAATTTGAACAGTCTTTGTAGAGGACCATTAGATCATGCTACATACCAAATATCAAAGGTCTGGGACTTAGTTTCAGAGAAGATGATTTTTAAACATTTTCTTATGAAAAACTGATAAGCATCCAGGGCAGGGCCATTTTTGGTTAAGGGGTCATAATTTGAACAATATTTGTAGAGGACCATTAGATCATGCTAAACACTAAATATCAAAGGTCTAGGCTTTACAATTTCAGAGAAGATGATTTTTAAAGATTTTTCTAGGAATAACTGATAAGCCCAGGGGCAGGGCCATTTTTGACCAAGCGGTCATAATTTGAGCAAATTTGTAGAGGACCATAAAGATCATGCTACATACCAAACATCAAAGCTCTAGGCCTTACAGTTTCAGGGAAGAAGATTTTTAAGGATTTTCCTATGAAAAACTGATAAGCCTCGGGTTGGGGCCATTTTTGGCCCGGGGGTCATTATTTGAACAATCTTTGTAGAGGACCATTACATGATACTACAAACCAAATATCAAAGGTCTAGGCCTTACAATTTCGGAGAAGAAGATTTTTAAAGATTTTCCTATGAAAAACTGATAAGCCTCGGGGTGGGGCCATTTTTGGCCCGGGGATCATAATTTGAACAATCTTTGTAGAGGACCATTAGTTATTGCTACATATCAAATATCAAAGGTCTAGGCCTTACAGTTTCGGAGAAGAAGATTTTTAAAGATTTTCCTATGAAAAACTGATGAAAAATATTCTCATTATTAGTCATTATTTCAAACATGAATATTCATGGAGTAAAGAGTTAATCATGGAATAAAATGGTACAACACTCGAAACTCAAGAAAACATTGTAAATATATTTGTAATATCAACCTTTCAACATGTTTATGGCATAACCTGCAGAAATACAATGACAATTTCACCAACATAAATACGTTTACAACATAATCTAACCCTTTCCCTCATATAAACCACTTTTTCAGACATTTGCAAACAGAGAAGACCCAGATCAGACGGCTCCTGTAGGAGCCGTCTGGTCAGGGTCTGCTCTGTTTGCCTATGATGTAATATAGATATGATTTTACAGTTTCTGACATGGCCAAAAATTCCTGTGTCCATGCGCTATTATAACACTTAATATTCATGATGTCATTAATTCTTAGACAAATGCTCATGGAGTAAGGGGTTAATCAAGATTCAATCCTTATTTTTTATAAAGTAAACTTTAAAAGGAAAGTGTTGCACTAGACAAACACTGAAAGATCATATCTATATAATTTCATAAGCAAACAGAGCAGACCCAGATCTGATGGCTCCTTCCTGGAGCTGTCTGATCTGGGTCTACTCTGTTTGCAAAGGCATGAAAAAGTGTTTATATGAAGGAAACAGTTAAGTCAATAATTCCTTACAAAACAGTTACAAAACTTATATGAGGAGGGTAGAGCAAAAAATTATACATGATAACATAAAATATTATAAATCATGTTATTCATTTACCTTTCACCTACTTAACCCTTTCCTCCATAAATACGCCTTTCTACGCCTCTGTAATAGTCACTTCTTGAAACCTTTGTGATAAATTGAGCATTTGCTCCTATAGGAGCTGTCTGATCAGGGTCTGCTTTGTTTGTTTATAAAAGGTTAAAAACAATGGTCTAAATGTCAAATCATTTGGATCTGGATCCAAACAGTTTGCAAAAGTAACCACAGAATCACTTGTAACATGCCAAATGTTAACCCTTTCCTTCATATAAATGCGTTTTCACGCATTTACAAACAGAGTAGACCCAGATCAGACAGCTATTATAGGAGCCGTCTGATCAGGGTCTGCTCTGTTTGCTAAAGGAATTTGAAAGACCTGTTTCTTTACTGTCCTAAATTGCTACAATGTTCCACCTTCCATACTTCATTGTAACTGTTTTGTCCATGAATATTCAGTAGGTATTGAAATTTGGAATAAACATAGAACAGGGAAAGGGTTAAATAATTTTTGACGCAAAGTTTTGTTGTCAGTTTCTTACTGAACATCAAGCTCCTTCACCCTTTCCTTCATATGCTATTTTAAGACCCAAACTCTTTGAATGAATCTACCCAAAAGCAGCATTTACTAGAGAAAAGTAAAATTTTAGAATTTTGTAGTTGGAAACCATTGTGATAAATATAGCATTTGCTCCTATGGAGCAAATGCTCTATTTAACACAATGGTTTCAAGACGTGGTTATTACAGAGGCGTAGAAAGGCTTGTTTATGGAGGAAAGGGTAATTCAAATGATGATTATGGTGGCTTGAACCTTTCCCTGTCAAATACTCATATAGGAATGACATCATGAATATTTATTAGCTGATTTTTTATACTATTTTTTTTGGTATTGGTAGAAACTGTAGAGTTAAGATCTATTATGATTTCATAAGCAAACAGGGCAGACCCTGATCAGATAGTCCCATCAAGAGCCATCTGATCTAGGTCTACTCTATCAGCAAAAGTGTGAAAAAGTGTTTCTATGAAAGAAACAGTTACGTTGTACATTACCTTATATCCAAAATAAATAAATTCAAGAAAAATAATAACTACTAAGTTTGTATATCTGATTGTCAGTTAGCAAACATTCCATAAAATCTCTATTGACTCATTTACTAGCACACCATTCCATTACAATTTACATGTACATATATTTTCTACAGCATGAGGGCAATGATGACTGCATCACTCACCTGAGACATTATGTTATAGTAAGTAGTAAAAAGTTTACCCTCCTAAAGTCATGTTTTTGAGGAATTCTAATAATTGGGGCACTTTTGGCAAGAAATTACATAAGGATTATTTCTATAAAATCACACTGAAATCCTGAAAATGGTTTAAACATTTCCCTCAAATGAACTCCTTTTCACACATTTACAAAAAGAGAAGACCCAGATCTGACGATTCCTGCAGGAGCCGTCTGACGAGGGTCTGCTCTGTTTGATGATGTCATTCGTTCTTACAAGAATATTGAACAGGGAAAGGGTTAAGAGTAAAGTACCTAGTTATAGTCTACTATCAGTCCGAAGAACCGCTCAGACAACTGTACATTTACTGCCCTGGTCACTGAGTCATTAGCCTACAATATTGAGCACTGCTAACATATGGTGCAATCATGCAGCTCCAGTACCGGTGACTCAGCCTGGCGGCGAGTGACCCTCACAGGTACCAATTTTAACCCCTGGGTGGAGAGGAGGTGCGGGTGGGAGACACTGAAAAGTGTCTCTGAAATTTCCTGGAGGGACCAGGATTTGAACTCCGGACCTCCGGATTAGTAATCAGTTTCCACTAGACCACCCCACAAACACACACAAGAATATTTTACAATCTGCACAACCGCCATATAAGGAAAATTAGAAATGACCCTGGCAGCCAGGTTTTTTTTAACCCTTTCCTCCATAAATACGCCTTTCTACGCCTCTGTAATAGTCACTTATTGAAACCATTGTGATAAATAGAGCATTTGCTCCATTGGAGCAAATGCTCTATTTATCACAATGGTTTCAATACTATACAATTCTAACATTTTCCTTTTCTCTAGTAAATGCTCCTTTTCGGTAGATTTATTCAAAGGAAATGGGTCTAAAAATAGCCTATGAGGGAATGGGTTAAACAAACAACATAGGCCTGAACTATTTTGGTAAAGGATCACCTAACAAAAATTCCTACAAAATATTAGCAATAACCACCCATGCTTACAGAAGATTTTTGAATGGTAACCGCTGCCATACAAGGAAAATAAGAATCCTCCCCAGGTGGCCATGTATTTTTTTAAAGATTACAAAAGCTAGAACAATTTGGCAGCGGGTCACCTAATTAATAATCCTGTTAAATTATATTGAAATCTGCCACATAGTTCCAGGAGAATAATTTTGAAATTTTCACTATAGCCACATAAATTATGAAAAGTTAGCTCTGCCCTTAGTGACCATGCTTTTAACAACTCACAATGGGTTGAATAAATCTGATAGACACTACTTATAATTTCTGTCCAATTATATTAAAATCAAACCCAACCATTTCAGACAAGATCATTGTCAAAGTACTTCCATATGGTTGCCTTAGCAACTAAAGTTTAACATTGATTTCCAACTTTTTAACAAAATCAAGAGGACTTCACAAGGACAATTTCAGTGAATTTTGGTCACAATTGACCCAAGCATTTAAGAGATGCTGTTTGAAGTAATTTGTTGATGGATGCATGATGGATCACACATAAAAATGGACAAGTGATACAGCATTATCACAACAGCTCACCTTGAGAACTCATGTTCAGGTGAGCTAAAAAATATTTCTCTCTAATAACTCTTAATATGGATTTCTTTCTTAGATTATTTTCAAACACTGTAATACAGGTTTTATTAGCGACAATTTATATTTCGCGTTAATTCCTGAATGGGCTGCTTGCGAATTCAATATTCTCGCTAATAAACGGGTAAGAAGTATAAAATGGAGTAATGTCCGAAATAGGTAAAGTAAGGGGAGGTAATTCTGGAGTGTCTGAGGCAATCTTGCTGATAATCGAACTTGACTGAGACATTATGGTAATATACATGCTGACCAAATTTGAAAAGGATTGGATTAAATTTGTTTGAGTTAGAGAGCGGACAAGCAAAAATTCACAGAAATTCATAAAGTAAGGGGATATAATTTTGGAGGGGCAATCTTGCTGGTTATCGAACCTGACTGAGACATTGTGGTAATATACATGCTGACCAAATTTGAAAATGATTGAATTACATTTGTTTGAGTTAGAGCGCGGATAAGCAAAAGTTCACGGATGGATGGACGGACAGACAGACGGACAGCGCCACGACATAATACGGGTGTATAATTAAATACTGATAAATACCGGCCTTAACACATGCTATACAAGCAGTACACTTTATTCACAATTAATAACCCCTAAATTGCCAAAGGCAGTTACTACGTTCGGCAGAATTTTATTCTTTGCCCTTTTTACAGCATTCGGGAGCGTTTTATACGCTTCTATTTCTGTTATGTTAAATTAGCGAGATGGACGCCATAGTGAAATCATAATGTCGCGAATTAATACAAAATCACATTTACGCAAAATATTCATGACGCAAATATAACCTGTTTTACAGTACATGTACATGATCAGTGGGCAAAGACAATTTGGATCTTGATAAGACTTTGAACCATCTTATCTGGATCTTTTATAAAGGTCCAGATAAGATATGCAAATTAAAACATTTTCAAGAATAACTTCTTTATTTCTCCACCAAACCCTATGTTGTGACCATTCTTTAGAATCGTCTTTCGAAGAGACAATTCTGAAGAGTGGTCACAACATAGGATTTGGTGGAGAAATGACGATTTTAGTATTTAAGTATGCATGTTTATCTGTTACTCTGTTTTTGCCTGGGGATCGAGAATATGTCAAAATTTATGTAAAAATTTACATGTGGGAATATTCCGATACTGTGACTTATGTGAAACAATGATGAGTCAAATTTAACCCACTACTTCATGAATACTCATACAAGAAATAATGACATCAACAATTGTTTTAACCCATTCCCTCATATAAACGTGTTTTTAGGCATCTGCAAACAGAGTAGACCCTGATCAGACGGCTCCTATAGGAGCCGTCTGATCAGGGTCTGCTCAGTTTGCTAATTGAATTTGATAGAACTGTTTCTATACTTTTTAAAATGGCTACAAACACATGAAACCTTTGCAAAAGTTGAAACTGTAGAATCAGATCTATATTATTCCATCAGTAAACAGTGCAGACCCTGATCAGACCCTGTCTGATATGGGTCTACTCTGTTTGCAGAAGGCGTAATTATGGAGTAAATGCTGAGTTTTCAGAGTGGAATGGTCCATCATTGTTAACCCATTCCCTCATATTGACGGCTTTTGACGCCTCTGCAAAAGTCACCTATTGAAACCATTGTGATAAATAGAGCATTTGCTCCTATAGGAGCAAATGCTCTATTTATCACAATGGTTTCAAAGTACAGAATTCTAAAAGTGTCCTTTTCTCTAGTTAATGCTCCTTTTCGGTAGATTTATTCAAAACGGTTGGATCTAAAAATAGCCTGAGGTAATGGATCTAAAAATAGCCTATGAGGTAAACTTTGCAAGAGGATTACGAATGACAAACAGTAAAGACCCTGAACAGAGGGATCCTCTAGGAGCCCGCTGATCTGGGTCTACACTGTTTTCAAATGACAGGGCATGTGTGTCCCACATTCAATGGGTTAACCCATTCCCGCATAGGCAATTTTTAGATCCATTACCTCATAGGCTATTTTTAGACCCAACCTCTTCGATTAAATCTACCAAAAAGGAGCATTTTCTTAACCCTTTCCCTGTTCTGTATTTAGGCCA
The DNA here is from genome assembly GCA_963576725.1 of Azorinus chamasolen. NCBI lineage: Eukaryota > Metazoa > Mollusca > Bivalvia > Cardiida > Solecurtidae > Azorinus > Azorinus chamasolen. The sequence continues at coordinate 14,411,817 of OY755245.1, forward strand.
AATTTCAATACCAACTGAATATTCATTAACAAAATAGTTATAAAGAAATATTGAAGGTGGAATATTGTAGACATTTTAGAGAGCAAGGAAACAGATCTATCAAATTCTATTAGCAAACAGAGCAGACCCTAGGAGCCGTCTGATCTGGGTCTACTCTGTTTGCAAATGCGTGAAAACACTTTATATGAGGGAAAGGGTTAAGAAAAGGAAATTTTCAGAATTGTACAGTTTTGAAATCATTGTGATAAATAGAGCATTTGCTCCTTTGGAGCAAATGCTATATTTATCACAATGGTTTCACAAAGTGACTTTTACAGAAGCATCAAAAGGCTTCAATATGTGGGAATGGTTTAAGGATTATTTACCTTTTAAAGTTTATGTTAACAAAAGCCTTCACTGCAAGTGACATATCTATAAAGAGGCACTTTGACTGGTCAATTTGTTCCTAAACTTTGATTTACATACAACAGCCTCAATTCATCAACATATTCTCAAAAAAAATAAAAATTCCTTAGTTCTGAGATTTTGGCAGCTGCTGGGGATTATGCAAATCTTTTTGAGAATGTGCTTGCCTGAGAATATTGGACTAGAAGCTGGGGATTTCTGAAAACCTTTCTGAGAATATTTTTGCCTGGAAATATAGGATTAAAGCTGAAGTGTAACCAGAACTTGGAAACTTAGCAGGAATGGCCGAGTTATATTTTCTCAAATTTAAATCCTCAACATAGGTTCGTGAATTCAAGTAGTTTCCATAGGGCTCTGTAATTCTGTCCAATCTGGGTGGAACTTGTTATAATTTTGTGACAAAACTCTGAATAATACAACAAGACAATAAATCAACAAACTAACGAAAAGAACAGTTGCTTCATGAGAACAACGTTATCAAAAAAAGGGACCAGTGCTATGTATACAGAGTAGATTCAGATAGGTATGTGATCAGAGTCTATCTAGTTTTTTAATCATCGACATCAGCAATATTCTATTATCAAATCTGATAACAGAGTTAATCCTTTCCTCCATAGGCAATTTTCAGATCCAACCTCTTTTCAATGAATCTACGCAAAAGGAGCATTTACTAGAGAAAAGTAAAATTTTAGAAATTTGTAGTTTGAAACCAATGTGATAAATAGAGCATTTGCTCCTATAGGAGCAAATGCTCTATTTATCACAATGGTTTCAAGAAGTGATTATTACAGAGGCGTAGAAAGGCGTACTTATGGAGGAGAGAGTTAAGACACTGAATATTTACCATTTCTATGGTATGACTGGTCTGGATCTACATAGTATGATTGAATGAAGGCAACGGTCCAGATAAGATGCATAAATGAATAGCTCCTTTATTTCTCCACCAAACCCTATACTGTGACCACCCTTTAGAATTGTCTCAAAGAGACCATTCTAAAGATTGGTCACAGTATAGGGTTTGGTGAAAGTAGAATTATCACTAAAGGTGATTGAATACCCCCGCTCAGCTGCCACAAACGGACATGCCACGGACAGACAGACCAACCAACACACCGACTCCTATATACCCCCTCTCAAACTTTGTTTGCGGGGGTATAAAAATGATGATTTTAGTATTTGGGTATACACCTTTATCGGCAGCTCTGAATAAAGACACTGAACACATACCACGTCTATACCTAGTCTGGATCTACACAGTCTGATTAAATAAAGGTACCTTTTTCTAATAAAACCGCCCACTTATATTTTAATTTGGTCTCCCACGGGGGACAAACAAATGCTCCCTCACAAAATTTGAAAACAATAAAGAACACATCTCTTTACAAATAATCTCACCATAATTTTAACCGTTTGAAATGGGAACACCTATGCACTGTCATTCGCAAACAATGTAGGCCCAGATCAAAGGGCTCCTAGCGGAGTCATCTGATCAGGATCTACACTGTGTATCATTCCAAATCCTCTATCAAGTTTAACCCATTACCTCATAGGCTATTTTTAGATCCATTACCTCATAGGCTATTTTAAGATCCAAGCTCTTTGAATAAATCTACCCAAAAGGAGCATTAACTAGAGAAAAGGATTTTTTTTTTTAGTTTTGTAGTTTGAAACTATTGTGATAAATAGAGCATTTGCTCCTATAGGAGCAAATCCTCTATTTATCACAATGGTTTCATTAAGTGACTTTTACAGAGGCATAGAAAGGTGTATTTATGGAGGAAAGGGTTAAGCATTTCATACTGAGTGGATGCTACTATAGTTAAACACTGGTGAGCTGTTCCACTTTGAAAATTCAGCATTGAAAGGGTTAAATGAAAGTTACCACAATTAGCAAACATAAACACGTTAAATAATGTTAACCCACTCCCTCATAGGCTATTTTAGACCCATTACCTCATGGGCTAGTTTTAAACCCGACCTCTTTGAATAAATCTACCGAAAAGGAGCATTTAGTAGAGAAAAGGAATTTTTTTATAATTGCGTTATTTTGAAACCATTGTAATAAATAGAGCATTTGCTTCATAGGAGCAAATGCTCTATTTATCACAATGCTTTCAAAAACTGGCTTTTACAGAGGCATCAAAAGGCGTTGATATGAGGGAATGGGTCTTAAGGCATCAATATGAGGAAATGGGTTATGGGTAAATGCTTTTCATATACACTATATCTCATACACTATATCTCATAAACTATAAACATTTCATCTCAACAATTGTAAACTCTCTCTAACATTTAAACAAGCTTGGAAAACAGTACTATCTTATATACAAGTTTAGGTAACAGAAACAAAACTTTTGAAATGGAAAGGTCAATGTGAGCGACCTAGGACTCTGAAGTATGTATTCATCAGGTCAGTTTGACCATGACCTTACGACAGGAGAACAATGATAACATCATCGTTGTATGCATTATATTTTCCCATGGTCCTTTTCAGTTGATCAGTTGAATTAAAGTTTTATATACATGTGTTTGCAACAAATGTAAGGGCTAAATCAAGAGCTGTTTTTTTGTACATATATGTGATGAATACCCCTAAAAGGTGATAAACAAGCAAATTCATAGAATTGATATCCCATGCCAAAGGTATTACATAGTAATACGGCAAACAATGGGGGGTGGGGGTGGGACTTTAGATAATCAATTTAAAATAAGAGGGCTATCATAGCCCTGGAGCTCAACCAAGTTTTACTTGCATTTGATGCATACCAAAACCGTAAGTAGATATTTTGACCAACTTTATGAATATTGGGCCAAATTACTGCTTTCTACGGCAATCTTTAATAATAGTGAACATGTTTTGATACTGAATCAGCCATGGAAACAACAAATATTCATGTTGAGTTTCATTGAATTCTGTCAATCTGTTACAGAGATTTGGCATTGGAAAGAAAAAGAAAAGTGATTTTTGCATAAAAAAGAGCAATAACTCCTAAATGCCGCAAGCTATCTGGAAAAATAATACATGGGAACAATGCCCCAGTGACAACAAATATTCATGTCGATCTGTAACAGAGATATGGCATCGGACGGAAAAATGTGATTTTTGTGTATAAAAGAGCAATAACACTAAATGCCGCAAGCGATGTGGAAAAGTAATACATGGGTACAATGCCCCATATTTATGTCGAATTTCATAGAATTCTGTCAATTCTTTACAGAGATATGGCATTGAACGGAAACCGTACAGATGGACGAACAGGAAGACGGACGAACCCAAAACAATATCCCTCTGCCTTTGGTAGGGGATAATAAGGTAATCAAGTACTGCATTGCAATAAAAGATTGGACATGAACATCAGCATACAATGTTCAGGATAGCATAATGTTTAACCCTATTACTCTATGAAAATTTATGTCAGAAATAATGACATCATTAATATTAACCCATTCCCTCATAAGCTATTTTTAGACCCAGCCTTTTTGAATAGATCTACCGAAAAGGAGCATTAACTAGAGAAAAGGATTTTTTTTAGAATTTTGTAGTTCTGAAACCATTGTGATAAATAGAGCGTTTGCTCCTGTGGAGCAAATGCTCTATTTATCACAATGGTTTCAAAAAGTGATTTTTGCAGAGGCGTAGAAAGGTGTATTTACGGAGGAAAGGGTTAATTACATCATTTTTTATAATGGCACATGACCACAGGCATTTTTGACCCTAGTAAAAACTGTAAATCATATCAGCATGTATATTTCTAGGAGCCATCTGATCTTAGTCTACTCTGTGTGCAAAGGCATAGAAAGGCCATCTAAAATAACCAGAGAAACTCCGTCGATAATAAGTAAAGAGTAGGGTATCATGCCCCGGTTTCTAAATATCCGCTCCCCTCTCTCTGGGTCGTCCAATCAGCCCACAGTTGGCATGTACGGATTTTAACAAAAAAAAACCAGCTAACCAACCAACATAATTCTGACATTCTAAATTTGTATTTGACTCAATGAGCCTATTAAACATTTGGGTATGATAAAAGACCTAAAGTTGTGCCTGAAGCCTAAACCAAACCTCACCATCCCAAGCACTATTTTCCAGCCTTGCTTAACACTACTGAGCAGTAAATATCATCAACCCTTCACTTCATACTCTTTTTAACCCTCTACTCCATAAATAGGCCTTTCTACACATTCGCAAACAGACTAGACCCTGATCAGGGTTCTAATCAGGGTCTGCTCTGTTTGCTTATCGAATACTATAGATATGATTCTACAGTTTCTGCCATGGCCGAAACTTCCTATGTACATGTACTACAGTAGAACCTCTCTAATGCGACCACTTAATGAATAAACATGGGTGTCTTTATGAGCAGGTGGCTGCTTAATGCAGGACAAAAGTAATGCAGAAAGCTCCTCTAGGAGCTTTCTGCATTACTTTTGTCCTGCATTAAGCTACCACCTGCATCTAGCATCTAGAATTATACCTCTTTTAAAAGTTTTAGGTGGTCGCATTAGCGGGGTTTTACTGTAATATAAGAAATAACCTAATCAAATAATTCATTATTTCTCAGGTGAATATTCATGGAGTAAAGGGTTAAGCTTTTCTAAACCGTGAAGATCCTCCTGTAGGAGTTGATACTCTGGTTGCCATAGCAATACATTTCCTTATTTAATAAAAAACTTACTTACTTTTCATTATAAAATGGGCAGGGTCAGGCAAAGGTTTAACAATGATTAACACTTTACTCCATATAAATTATACACCTTTTTGCGCTTTTGCAAACAGAGTAGACCCAGATCCTATAGGAGCTGTCTGATCCGAGTTTGCTCCATTTGCTTTTGGTATAATATAGATCTGATTCTACAGTTTCTGTCACAATAAAAGAGTATTCTGTATGTAGTGTCATTATAAAAATTCGGTGAATTAATATTCATGATGTCATTATTTCTTGCTTAAATATTCATGGAGTAAAGAGTTAATGAGGTATATGGCCCGTTCAATAATACAGTAGGCACTAGACATGGATTATAGTTTCCTACAAAAAATATATTTCTGAAGTTTTGACATATTATCAGATAAAAATATGTGAATACCATAAATAATTTTCTAAAGAAATCACCAACCAACATTGGATGTAAGAGTAACAAGGTTCCTCGTTAACCCTTTACTTCATAAATACGCCTTTCTATGCCTTTGCAAACAGAGAAGACCCAGTAGGAGCTGTCTGATCAGGGTCTGCTCTGTTTGCTTATGAAATAATATAGATATGATTCCACAGTTTCTGCCATGACCAAAAATTTCGTTGTTTATGTATTATTATAAAAAATTAAACTAATCAATATTCATGATGTCATTATTTCTTACATGAAGATTCATGGAGTAAAGGGTTATAAAAAAATATATCTCCAGACTTCCAATCATACCATTAAAACTAGTTTGCAAGCTAGTCTAAACAATCATTGAGAGATTACAAAGCTCCAGATAAGATGCGTAAATTTAAACATTTTCAAGAATAGCTCCTTTATTTCTCTACCAAAACATATACATGTACTGTGACCACATTTTAGAATTGTCTAGAATTGTCACGAAGAGACGATTCTAAAGAGAGGTTACAGTAGAGAGTTTGGGTGAAAATATGAGGATTTTAGTAATTTGGGTATGCACCCTTATCTGTAGCTCTGGAGCGCATAATGTTACATCATTCCTATTTATAAATTACTTCATGAATATTCATGTACAAACTTTTGACTATCAATATTAATTACAGTTTAACTTCAATATCTCAAACTCAAATTATTTGAACTTTGGGATAACTCAAAGTAAAGTTTTAATCCTTCCAAAATTTACAATACAGAATTATCACACACACATATCTAGAAACACATTGTGTCAGCTTAACCCATTCCCTCATATTAATGCCTTTTGACGCATCTGCAAAAGTCACCTGTTGAAACCATTGTGATAAATAGAGCATTTGCTCCTATAAAGGAGCAAATGCTCTATTTATCACAATGGTTTCAAACTAAAAAAAAATCTGAAATTTTCCTTTTTCTCTAGTTAATGCTCGTTTTCTGCAGATTTATTCAGAGGTTGGATCTAAAAATAGCCTATGAGGTAATGGGTAAAAAATTTGTCCAGATGAGATGACTCAAACCTCTGTGATCTCAAAGTAATTTGTATGGTCCCTTGTAGTATGAGATATCAAAGTTCAACTGTATATACATGTACATTTTATTATGGCACATGAACATAAAGCATTTTCTGCATGGCATACAGTGTCCAATCAAGGTTATACCATCATTAAGCAAACAGAGTAGACCCTGATCAGACAGCTCCTACAAGAGCGGTCTGATATAGAGCTGTCTGATCTGGGTCTACTCCGTTTGCAAATAGGTAAATAAGCAAATGTATGATGTAACGGTCAGCACATTAATTGTATACAAGATATCAACAAAGATTTTGTAACCCTTTCCCTTATGTAAGCGCCGTTTCATGCATTTTTAAACAGAGCAGACCCAGATCAGACAGCTCCAGTAGGAGCCGTCTGATCAGGGTCTGCTCTGTTTGCTTTTGACATGATATAGATCTGATTCTACAGTTTTTATCAAAGCAAAACAATTCCTTGAAATTAATAAAAATTAAGCTAATAAATATTCATAATGCCATTATTTCTTACTTGAATACTGAAACGGAAAGGGTTAAGAATCCATTTTAAAGCCAATATGTTATGGGTTTACCAATATAAAAATCACAGTCTCGAACTAGATCTGATTAATCAATATCTAATAATGCAATAATGAGGTTGTGAGTTCCACGATCAATAGAAATAGATATGTTTTACCGGTATAAACTCCAAAATAGAATTTTAACAAGAGGGTCGTCACGGGTGACAAATGCCCCCAAAGTGTTTGACACCGAAATGCATTTTGGTGGAAAAACAATACAATGTAATGCAGGTGTAACATGAAATTTTGATGCTGTTAAAAATGACACAGGAGTCAGTTCTTAACATTAGAAACAGAACCTTTGACGATTATGATAGCTAAGAAAAGAGCCAAGCGTCAAAACTTAGTTAAAAAGGACCCTAAGTCATTCTCAACGTTAAAAAGGACCCTGGGTTGATTGTCAACGTTTAAGGTATAGGAGATATGCTCTGGACAAGCTTTTTGTATCTGGTAAGATATAGGAGATATGCTCCGGACTGTAAAATTGAGGTCAAAGGTCGAGGTCAAGGTCAGTGATCTGAAAATGGTACATGACTCTCCCCCATCCCAAGATGAACTCACAAACCAAATTTGGATTCTGTAGCTGGTAAGGTATAGGAGAAATGCTCCAGACAAGCTTTGTGTAAAATCTAGGTCAAAGGTCAAGGTCACAGTGACCTGAAAATGGTACGCGACACTCCGCCATCCCAAGATAAACTCACACATTAAATTTGGAATCCGTAGCTGGTAAGGTATAAGAGATATTCTCTGGACAACCTTTTTTGTAAAATCGAGGTCAAAGGTCAAGGTCAAGGTCACAGTGACCTAAAATGGTACGCGACACTCCGCCATATGAAGGTGATCTCACAAACCAAATTTGGAATCCGTATCTGGTAAGGTATAGGAGATATGCTCTGGACAAGCTTTTTGTAAAATCGGTCAAGGTCAAGGTCAAGGTCATAGTGACCTGGAAATGGTACATGACATTCCGCCATCCCAAGATGAACTCACACACCAAATTTGGAATCTGTAGCTGGTAAGGTAAAGGAGATATGCTCCGGACAAGCTTTTTGTAAAATCGGTCAAAGGTCACAGTGATCTGAAAATGGTATGCGACACTCCTCCATCCAAAGATGAACTCACACACCAAATTTGGAATCCTTAGCTGGTAAGGAATAGGAGATATACTCCGGACAAGCTTTTTGTAGCTGGTAAGGTATAAGCGTTTTTTAAAATCGAGGTCAAAGGTCAAGGTCAAGGTCACAGTGACCTGGAAATGGTACGCGACACTCCGCCATCCCAAGATGAACTCACACACCAAATTTGGAATCTGTAGCTGGTAAGGTAAAGGAGATATGCTCCGGACAAGCTTTTTGTAAAATCGGTCAAAGGTCATGGTCAAGGTCACAGTGATCTGAAAATGGTACGCGACACTCCTCCATCCCAAGATGAACTAACACACCAAATTTGGAATCCTTAGCTGGTAAGGTATAGGAGATATACTCCGGACAACCTTTTTGTAGCTGGTAAGGCATAAGCTTTTTTTAAAATCGAGGTCAAAGGTCAAGGTCAAGGTCACAGTGACCTGGAAATGGTACGCGACACTCCGCCATCCTAAGATGAACTCACACACCAAATTTGGAATCTGTAGCTGGTAAGGTAAAGGAGATATGCTCCGGACAAGCTTTTTGTAAAATCAAGGTCAAAGGTCAAGGTCAAGGTCACAGTGACATGAAAATGGTACGCGACACTCCCCCATCCCAAGATGAACTCACACACCAAATTTGGTATCCGTAGCTGATGTGACAAAGGAAATATACTCCGGACAAAAGGTACACACACCCACACACCCACCCACCCACACACCCACCCACCCACACACCCACCCACCCACACACCCACACACACACACACACACCCACACACACACACACCCACCCACACACGCACGGTGCGATCACTATATGCCGCCAAAGCCTAGCTTTGGGGGCATAAAAATCAATCATTCACCGGGTACAAATCATTTTACTTTACAAGACAATTATTTACAATCTGATATTACCCTGGTGTTAGTCATTTGAAAGTCACAATTTCACCCTAAATTTAACAAGAAGGCTATGAAGGGCCATTTTCCCTCACCTGTGTAACAGGCTATGCAAGCTATTTTATACATAAGAAACTTTCTCCAATCAATTAACTAAAATCCACTCTGCCAATTATTACTAACACAATATCAAAGCACAGACATTATTTTCATATCAACATGTGAGCTGGTCTGTGAGGTTAGTTTCATTGCTTTAACCCATTCCCTCATGTAACACAGAGCTCCATGTGTCGGAGCATTATAAGTATGTGCTGTCGTAACATGCACAATGTCATATGAGAGGGGGCTCATGTTATAAAGCGAACATTATTTTTTGACTTGAAAGTCACTATGACCTTGACCTTTAACCGACTAACCTCAAAATCAATATGGGTCATCTACTGGCCATGACCAACCTTCCCTCTAAGTATGAAGACAGCACACCTAACAGTTATCAAGGTATTGAGGTGACATGTTTTTTTAAGTGAAAGTCAGTGACCTTAACCTTTGACCGACTGACCTCAAAATCAATAGGGGTCATCTACTGACTATGACCAACATTCCTATTAAGTACGAAGACAGCACATCTAATAATTATTAAGTTATTGAACAGACAAGATTTTTTGTTGAATGTCACTGTGACATTGACCTTTGACCAACTGACCTCAAAATCAATAGGGGTCATCTACTGTCCATGACCATCCTCCGTACTAAATATGAAGACAGCACACCTAATAATTATAAATTTATTGAGCGGACATTTTTTATTGAAGGTCACTGTGACCTTGACATTTGACCGACTGATCTCAAAATCAATAGGGGTCATCTACTGGCCATTACCACCTTCCTACTTAGTATGAAGACAAGATTTTTGACTTGAAGGTCACTGTGACCTTGACCGTTGAATGACTGACCTCAAAATAGGGGTCATTTACTAGCCATGACCAACCTTCCTACTTTACTAGCCATGACCAACCTTCCTACTAAGTATGAAGACAGCACACTTAACAGTTATGAAGTTATTGTGCAGACAAAAAATTTGAGTCGAAAGACAAGATTTTTGAGTTGAAGGTCACTGTGACCTTGACCTTTGAACGACTGACCTCAAAATCAATAAGGGTCATTTACTATCCATGATCAACCTTCCTACTAAATATGAAGACAGCACGCCTAATAATTATCAAGTTATTGAGCGGACAAAGATGTGGCGGACATGACGGACGGACAAGTGCCATACCATAATACGACCGAAGTTACCTTCGGACCATAATACGACCGAAGTTACCTTCGGGCGTATAAAAATTGGATGCCAGACAAAAGACAAAAGATAAGTGGTGAGCGGTCACAAAAGCTCACCTTGAGCAATAACTCAAGCGAACTAACAAACCAAATCTTCACTAAAGGCATTCAAATGGTGCCTGGAAAAAATATGGGTTATTAACTCTATACCTGATTACTATTAATGTAAGAAATAATGACATAATTAACCCTATACTCTATAAATACACCTTTCTATGCATTTGCAAACAGAGTAGACCCAGATCAGACGGCTTCGTTTGTTTATGATATAATATAGATATGACTCTATAGTTTCTGCCGTGGTTACCGATTCCTGTGTCCATGTGCTATTATAACTAATTGGTCTACTTAATATTCATGACATCATTATTTCTTACATGAATATTCATGTTCAAATTTGAGGCAAGTTTCATGAAAGTCCTTCCAGGGGTATTGGAGATATGCAGGGTGTAGGAGATATGCAGCAGACACGAAATTATACTTGACCTTCAAATGTGACTATGACTTTGAGCTGACATGACTGTCACATGTATTCTGCAAAATGTCTCCTTTTAGTTAACATTTGACTAAAGTTTTGTGAACATCCTTCAAAAGGTTTAGAAGATACGGAGCAGACACGAGAATGTAATGGAAATAGAAGGTTAAAAAACTTGACCTTCAAATGTGACCTTGACAATGAGCCCAAATGACTGCCACGTGTGTTGTGCACTTCATCTTAACTTGGTTAACATTTGAGGCAAGTTTCATGATAATCCTTCCAGGGGTATAGGAGATATGTAGGGTATAGGAGATATGCAGCGGACACGAAATTATGCTTGACCTTCAATGTGACCTTGACCTGACATGACTGTCATATGTGTTCTGCTCATCGTCTCAATTTAGCTAATATTTGACTAAAGTTTTATGAGCATCCTTCAAAGGGTTTAGATGATATGGAGCAGACATGAAAATGTAATGGAAAAACACATGACCTTCAAAATGTGACCTTGACCTTGAGCCGACATGACTGCCACATGTGTTCTACACATCGTCTCAACTTGTTTAACATTTGAGGCAATGAAATTCCTTCCAGGGGTATAGGAGATATGGAACAGACAGGAAATTGTTACGAACAGACAGACGGACAAATGCCATTCCTATAAACCCACTTCCGCTTTGGATTAATTAAGCCAATAAATATACATGATGTAATTATCTTTTACACGAATACTAGACAGATAAAGGGTTTACTTAAAGTACCATATTTACCACCATGTTTACATTCTGTACTGTTTGCGCTCTTGCATCTTTCCTTCACGGATCCTTGTTATATTTAGAAATAATGTGTTCTACTAGAGAAGAATTCAGATACATTTAGGCAAGTGGCTGCTTAATGAAGGGTGAAAGTCATGAAGAAAGCTCCTGCATGACTTTCACCTGGCATTAAGCTGCCACCTTTCTCCGAGACCGATATTTATACAAGACTTAAGGTAGCTACCGTAGATGAGATTATTGGCTATTGATTATAATTGTATAATTTTCCTATCAACGGTGGCTATCTTTACATGGAGTTCATGAGACTAGTAAAACTAGATCCACCTTGGACTGTAACAGAGGCTCACGAACACAACAGGCACTGTGGTCTACAGTTTTCTTTAACACTTTCCATCATATAAATGCAATGTCATGCTTTTGAAAACAGAGTAAACCCAGATCAGACACCTCCTGTAGGTGCCATCTGATCAGGATCTGCTCCGTTTGCTTAGAAATAATGATATATCTGACTCTACAGTTTCTATCAATACAAAATATTCATTTGTACCAAAATTCAGATTATAAATATTCATGACCGTAATTTCTTACATGAATATTGAACAGGAAAAGGGTTAACCCTTTACTCCATAAATACGCCTTTCTACGCCTTTGCAATCAGAGCACACCCAGATCAGATGGCTCCTAAATGAAATAATATAGATATGTTTCTACTGTTACCACCATTGCAAAACTTTCCTGTATTCATGTGCCATTATAAAATAAGTCATTTTTTCTTGTATGAATATTCATGGAGTAGAGGGTTAAACCAAGACAGAAAACTTGGATTCTTTATCTTTAACAATCTGAGCATTTTTTTTTGTCTATAGAAAATGTCTTCCATTCTGATTTTTAAGCAGGCTTTCTTCCATTTCTTTTCAAAGATGTACTTAGAGGGTAAAGCAATTTGGTACTTATGAAACATCCAGTCACTCTAGGTCTGAATCGAAACTGTTTATAATAATGGATTTGTATTGAAAAGGACTTTTGTAATTGAAATGCTTCCTTATCTGGAGCTCTGTTTTAAGTCCAGCACTTCAAGCATCAGGGGCTCTATCTCCATAGGGTTTGCTTGCAGTAATATCGTGCTATGAACTTCATTCAGTTTCTTAAGATCTGCAATAGCAATCATAATGTGAGAAAATCGGGCTTGAGCATCTGTGAATGTAAATTCTGATTCCAAGTAGTGCTTTAACAGAATTATGTATTTGTCTTGTAAGTTGGAAATGAAGGTCTTTCGAATCAGACCTTTGCCATCTGGGTTAAAGATGCAGATAGCTTGCACCAGGGCAAACATTGTGGCCCTCTCCCCGATAAGCTCCTTCATTTTCCTGCAAAACTTGGTATGAATATCGTGGATTTCACTGTATCCTGTTGATTTTTTTAAAATAGATGTCGACACTTCGCCGGTAGATGTTTTCCATGCATCACGCTCAATGCTGTAAAAACAAGCTGAGCGCAACAAAATGGAGCTTAGAGCACACGACTTTAGGGCTGACACTTGATCTTCTTGATTGAGTTGCTGAAAGTCATCCAGCCGCTTGATGAACTTTATAAGTCGACGTACAGCCTCCTCGGAATGGTTAACTAAATCTGTGCAATTGTTATATGTATCTTCATTCACAATTCTCCCTGAAATGAGTTCACCAAGAGTTGCACTGTAAGTGTTGGCCAGCTCTTCAAACAAAACACGCTCCTCACCTGAAAGAACTCGCTGCTGAGATGCATCGAACGACTCTTGAGACGGCGGTACTAAAGTTGAAGATTCAAGAAAATCTGATGGAAGTTCAGACAGAAATGCCTGTGCAATATGTGAGCTTTGTGAAGAAGAGGCTTCCGACATGACACAACCAGAGTTATCTGGTAGCATGTCTGAATCTGACAATGGTTCTTCCTTGACTTGATGAATCAACTGTTCATGCTTTACAACATTCACCTGTTTTTTCTGACGATTCTGAATGACCTTTTGCATTCGGGCTTTCTTCTCCGTATCATCTGCAAAGAAATTCTACATGCAAAAGATGGATTGAAAAATTTCAATGGTCACATGAAACATTTATATCATCTGGAAAATGATAAAGACAGAAATCTTGACTGGAGCAATTATTCACTTCTTTCTCTGAAAGATGTTTTTTTTAATTACAACTAGATACAGGAGATGTCAACTAGACATAGTTCTGATAAAACAAGAGATGTTTGTAACAAGAAGATTTTCAAAGTTTTCACTATGTTTCCATTGAAAACTGGCCACCCCTGGGGCGGGCCAATTTTGACCCCAGGGGATAATTTATATAACTTTTGTAGAGGACCTGAACATGATGCTATGTGCCAAATATGAAAGGTGAGCACCTTCCAGTTTCAGAGGAGAAGATTAAAATATGGTTTGTAAAAGATGGGAGAAGAAGTCAAGTCAAGAACAAATAACTCTAGACCTCCCTTTCCAGTTTTGTCCAACATCAAACTTTGTTGAGTTGTCATGGCCACAGACATTATCTCTAAATTTGTAAGACATGTATGTCCCCAAGGCAGCCAGTCTATAATTATTAGTTTTAACCTTGAAGTGTGACATTGATCTTAATATGACCAGTCAAATGACATGAAATATGATGTCCCCATTTATAATAGTTAAACAAGATATGTTTGCCCCGACCTTTTTCCCCTGAAGGATGACCTTGCCCTTTGACCCATGGACCAGGGAGTTGAACGCGACACATCATCCTTGTATAGTGAACATTTGTGTCTGGTTATTTTGAAATCCATTCACAGATAAAAAAGTTATAGAAGGGACACGAAAACTGGGACAGACAGATGGATGGAAGGACAAATGGAAGGACGGACGGACAGAAGGATGGACAATGCGATTACTATATGCCCGCCGTTGGGGAGCATAAAAACTATAACAAAGATTAAATTTTTAGAAATATAATCACTGACATTGCAGTTTTTATGAACTTAACAATTCTCTAGTTATTGATCAGAGAAACTAATTTGTATACAAAGTTCATTGTGACCTTAACCTTTGACCCAATGACCTCAAAATCAACTGTGGACTTCTGCTAGTCATGACCAAGCAGCGTCAGATTGACATTGAGCATTGACCCACCATGTCCTTAAACAATAGGGGTCATCTATTGATCATGCCCAATCTCACAATCAAGTTTCAGATTGTTAGGCCAAACGTGTTCTCTAGTTTTTTATCATAAACCATTTTGTATACAAGGTTCATTGTGACCTTGACCTATGACCCTATAGCCTGAAAATAAATTTGGGTCATCTGTTACTGTTAGTCATGACGAAGCAGCATACAATGTTGAAGATCATCTGCCTTTCAATTCCTGTTACGGAGTGAAAATGATATTCCTGTTCAAGGTCAATATGACCTTGACTTTTCCCCCATCAAGGGGTGGGGGGTTATGAGGATACATGAAGAAACAAAAGTGCTAGCATGTAAACAAGTTGAAATTGAAGTCACATAACTCTGGAGCCATACACTCAGACCTGACTGAGGTCTTATGGGCATAAAATAATGTTACAAAGTTTGATTCAGATAGCATGAGAATTGTGGATGTGAAAGTGTATACAAATTGTGGATGGATAACGGCAGCCATTCAACAATCCTATGGGCTTCCATTAAACAAGAGGGCCATGATGGCCCTTAATCGCTCACCTGTTCGTAACAGATTAATGATTTCAATGACAGATTGCATAATTTGAAAAATCTTGGTAGAAAACCATCAGATGATGCTACATACTAAATATAAAGAGTATAGACCTTAAAGATTTTTCTATGAAAAACTGTTAAGCCCCAGAGCAGGGTCAATTTTGATCCAGGGTTCATAATTTCAAAATCTTGGTAGAGGACTATTAGATAATGCAACATACCAAATATCTACGGTCTATGCCTTACAAGTTCAGAGAAGACTTTTAAAGATTTTTAAGAGAAGATTTTTAAAAGCTTTCCTATAAAAAACTGATATGCCCCTGGGCGGGGAAGTTTTCAACCCAGGAGACATAATTTGAACAATCTTGGTAGAAAACTATTAGATAGCGCTACATACCAAATATTAAAGGTCTCTGCCTTACAGTTTTGGAGAAGAAGATTCTTAAAGCTTTTCATATGAAAAACTGATAAGCCCCAGGGCGGGGCCATTTTTGACCCAGGGGTAATAATTTGAATAATCTTGGTAGAAAACCATTAGATGATGCTACATACCAAATATCAAGGGCCTAGACCTTACAGTTCTGGAGGAGAAGATTTTTAAAGATTTTCTTATGAAAAACTGATAAGCCCTTGGGCGGGGCCATTTTTGTCCGGGAGTCATATTTTGATTAATCTTAGTAGAGGACGATTAATTAATGCTACATACCAAATATCAAAGGTCTATACCTTATAATTTTAGAGAAGAATATATTTAAAGATTTTCCTATGAAAAACTGATAAGCCCCGGGGCGGGGCCATTTTTGACCCAGGGGTAATAATTTGAAAAATCTTAGTAGAGGACCATTAGATGATGCTACATACCAAATATCAAAGGTCTATGCCTTACAGTTTCAGAGAAGATGATTTCTTCAAGATTTTCCTATGAAAAACTGATAAGCCCTGGGGCGGGGCCATTTTTGTCCTGGGGGTCATAATTTGAACAATCTTAGTAAAGGACCATTAGATGATGCTACATACCAAATATCAAAGGTCTATGCCTTACAGTTTCAGAGAAGAAGATTTTTAAAGATTTTCCTATAAAAAATTAAAAAGCCCTGGGGCGGGGCCATTTTTGTCCTGGGGGTCATAATTTGAACAATCTTAGTAGAGGCCCATTACATGATGCTACATACCAAATACCAAAGGTCTATACCTTACATTTTTAGAGAAGAAGATTTTAAAAGATTTTCCTATGAAAAACTGATAAGCCCCGGGGCGGGGCCATTTTTGGCCCAGGGGTCATAATTTGAACAATCTTAGTAGAGGACCATTAGATGATGCTACATACCAAATATCAAAGGTCTATGCCTTACAGTTTCAGAGAAGATGAGTTTTAAAGATTTTCCTATGAAAAACTGATCAGCCCTGGGGCGGGGCCATTTTTGGCCCAGGGGTCATAATTTGAACAATCTTAGTAGAGGCCCATTACATGATGCTACATACCAAATACCAAAGGTCTATACCTTACATTTTTAGAGAAGAAGATTTTAAAAGATTTTCCTATGAAAAACTGATAAGCCCCGGGGCGGGGCCATTTTTGGCCCAGGGGTCATAATTTGAACAATCTTAGTAGAGGACCATTAGATGATGCTACATACCAAATATCAAAGGTCTATGCCTTA
This sequence comes from Azorinus chamasolen, assembly GCA_963576725.1. Lineage (NCBI taxonomy): Eukaryota > Metazoa > Mollusca > Bivalvia > Cardiida > Solecurtidae > Azorinus > Azorinus chamasolen. Next base: position 14,428,909 of record OY755245.1, read on the forward strand.
CAGTTTCAGAGAAGATGAGTTTTAAAGATTTTCCTATGAAAAACTGATCAGCCCTGGGGCGGGGCCATTTTTGGCCCAGGGGTCATAATTTGAACAATCTTAGTAGAGGACCATTAGATGATGCTACATACCAAATACCAAAGGTCTATGTCTGACAGTTTCAGAGAAGAAGATTTTTAAAGATTTTCCTATGAAAAACTGATAAGCCCTTGGGGCGGGGCCATTTTTGACCCAGGGGTCATAATTTGAACTATCTTAGTAGTGGACCATTAGATGATGCTACATACCAAATATCAAAGGTCTATGCCTTACAGTTTTAGAGAAGAAGATTTTTAAAGATTTTCCTATGAAAAACTGATAAGCCCTGGGGCGGGGCCATTTTTGGCCCGGGGGACATAATTTGAACAATCTTTGTAGAGGACCATTACATCATACTACATACCAAATATCAAAGCTCATGGCTTTGTAGTTCCAGAGAAGAAGATGTTTAAGTAAATTGTTGACGCCAGCACGTACGGCACGACGCACTACGCACATAGCACGACGACGGACGCCGGACATAGGATCATCCCAATAGCTCACCTTGGCACTTTGTGCCAGGTGAGCTAAAAATGATTGTGAGACTAAAGTACTGCCTATGACAAGGGCTTAAAAGAGTGTACAGTAAAACCTGTTTTAACTCATTCCTCCATAGGCTATTTTTAGACCCAACCTCCTTGAATGAATCTACCCAAAAGGAGCATTTACTAGAGAAAAGGATTTTTTTTTTTAATTTTGTAGTTTGAAACCATTGTGATAAATAGAGCATTTGCTCCTATAGGAGCAAATGCTCTATTTATCACAATGGTTTCAAGAAGTGGTTTATACAGAGGCGTAGAAAGGCGTATTTAAGGAGGAAAGGGTTAAATTACTGAGTGCATATCGTAACCATACCCCATTGGCCCACGTTCAGCATAGGGGACATGTAGATACTTTAACTGTACCTTTTCCTCCATAAATATGTCTTTCTACGCCTCTGCAATAGTCACTTCTTGAAACCATTGTGACAAATAGAGCATTTGCTTTTCTCTAGTTAATGCTCCTTTTCGGTAGATTCATTAATAAAAGGTTGGATCTAAAAATAGCATGAATATCAATAAGATGATTTTTTATCATGGCAAATGAACACAGAATTTAATCGCCCTTGGCAGAAACTGTAGAATCAGATCGTTATTATTCGATTAGCAAACAGACCAAACCCTGTCTGATCTAGGTCTACTCTGTTTGAAAAAGGCATTAAAGGGTACATCTATGCAGTAAAGGGTTAAGTTGGATTGTATTTTGAGTAGGGCTGTCACGGTTACTCGGTTAATCGTTGACGGTTCGGTTCGTTGTTCTAACCGGTTCAAAATTTCACTAACCGTGAACCGCCTGTAATAATTTGGGAAAGTAAATTACTCTAAAAATATTATTTTATACTGTCATATTTCATTTAAGTCATTTTGTTTCCTTCGACATGCTATGATGGAGAAAAGCGCAGGTATCTGACTATTCGGGGCTGTAAACCATATACATATCATCTTCTGTAAACATTTCGTATTTCATTTAATTCACGTCGAGCTATGTATCACTTTTACATGCTAATTGTAATTTAAAAAAAACTGTCTCTAGTTCTCAAATCTAATTGAAAGGTAACACAGTCTTCCACTTAACTAACGGTGGTTTATCATGTACTTGTCTACCAATAAACCAATGTTTGTTCGTTCTCAATTTTATCCTGTTTTCCTCATCCAGGGTTCCCACAAAACAGAAAAAATAAAATTCCCTGACTTTTCACTGATTTTTCCCTGACCGAATTTCAATTTTCCCTGACCCCATGTTAACAGAAATTTAATTGGTCATCTATGAGTATTATCAATAATGTTGGCCTCCGTCCTCCCCATCAGCCAATCCTTACCACCTCTCTCTTTATGACAACTATATATACAGCAGTAGTGTTTTGATCATTTTAAATAAAGAAAATATTATAAATGTTTTTGACTTTTTCATTTTTAATTACTCAATATTGAATATAACATGCATGATGCCAAACATGTCCTAATATGCACCCTAAGTATAAAGTCTCTTGAATCTTTTCTACCTCTCTTAACCCTTTCCTCCATGAATTTTTATTAGAGACTCCATCTTCTATGAATACATGTATATAATTAAGTAAAATTTTATTTTTAAGCAAAGTTAAGAAATATATTGGCAGTAGACTAAAGTAAAAACTCAGATTTATGATATTTTTCTAAGCAAACAGAGTAGACCCTGATCAGGCAGCTCTTACAGGAGCTGCCTGATATGGGTCTATTCTGTTTGCAAAGGTGATAAAATGTGTATCTATGGTGGAAAGGGTTAATCTTTCAGTTTTTCTGTGTAAGCTGAATTTTAAAATAGTACATACAGTGTGTAAGACATTGATATAGCATGCTATTAAAATGGGGTCAAAATTGGCCCCGCCCCAGGGCTGGCTAGTTTTCTATATAGAAACACATAGTGAAAACTTTGAAAATCTTCTCTGATTTTCTGGTGAGCGATATCAGGGCCGGTTTTGCAATTTAATCTAAATTTTTGCATCACTTCGGATGTTTTTCCCAAATTGGGAAAAATAGGTCCTTTTAACGGATCTTAGACTGTAGACGCCAGAAAAGGGTCTGCATTTTCAGTTTTCATAATAGCAGACCAAATATTGCTACCCTTACAAGTGAAGACATTACAGTAGAATGTCCAATACCTAGCACTGCTGCCCTGCCTGTCCTAACAAGTGAAGACACTACAGTAGAATGTCCAATATCTTTAGCATTGCTGCCATATTCTAGCACTGCTGTCAAAACGGATGCTGGAGTCTTGCAGAAGTGCCAGAATTCTCCAATGATTTTGTTTTAACAGACTTCATGACAGATATACTTTAAAATTTGGATGTGAAATATACAAAGCTAATCAAAGATGTATAAAGATGCTTGGTTTAGTCAAAATTGAAGAAACTGCCTTAGCCTTTTATTTTCATTCTTTCTCTTTTTTGACATATTTCCTCAGCCCTCATCCTTTGGTTCCAAAGTTCCCTGACTTTTCCCTGACTTTTGCCAAATTTCAAATTTCCCTGACCAATTAAAAAAAACCCTGACTTTTCCCTGACCTTGAAAAAAAATCCCTTTTCCCTGACTTTTCCCTGTCCGTGGGAACCCTGTCATCTCTGTGTAGTGTGTACTATTACTTTTACAAGCATTACGGTAAAGTGGAAGGGCATACGAACCTGCACTTTTAGTCAGTACACATTCATAACGGAAGGTGATAATTTTACAGTAGACCAGTCTAGTGGAAGTTGAGACTCGAAAGGTAAACACGATTCTTACTTTCACTTTCGTCATAAATCTACCAGATTGAAATGAATGGTTATATGATTTCGGTCAACAAACGAGTCAAGCAGGATTTCAACAGGTTTTTCAAGTCTTATATCGGCCCAAATAGGATTTAATTTCCGAATATATAGCGCACGGCCACCATGCTTTATCCTATATACAGTCTGACACGGATGACAAACATGGCGGTTAACCGGTTACGGTTCGGTTCGGCGTTCCCGATTAACCGGTTCAAGAATTGTCTAACCGTGACAGCCCTAATTTTGAATATAGTTTCTCAGATTTATAATGAGATTTATGCTTTGGCTAGAATTCCTTACCTAGAATCATCTCCTGCTTCATGCCCACTTCAAGACATCTGACCAATCTACATGGAGGACAAAACCTTCTTGTCCGCACATCAATCTTACATTTACCTTGAAATAGGCAAGGTGGTGTCTGAAATAAAAGTCCCATTTTTTCTAATCCCAGATTTTTTTTAACAATTGCAAACAGTCAGTGCACAGGTCCAGATAAGATGCATTAATTAAAACATTTACAAGAATAACTTCTTTATTTCTCCACCAAACCCTATATTGTGACCACTCTTTAGAATCGTTTCGAAGAGACAATTCTAAAGAGTGGTTACAACATAGTGCTTAACCCATTCTCTCATAATGACGCCTTTTGACGCCTCTGCAAAAGTCATCTGTTGAAACCATTGTGATAAATAGAGCATTTGCTCCTAAACTACAAAAAATTCTAACTTTTCTCTAGTTAATGCTCCTTTTTGGTAGATTTATTCAAAGTGGATGGATCTAAAAATAGCCTATGAGGTAATGGGTTAACAGAGGAAAGAAAATTTTGATATCAGAGTACGCACATTTATCTGTTGCTCTGTGAGCCTTATTAGGATCCAAACTATATGACACAAATTAATACAATAGAACCCCTCTAATGCAAACACTTAACCCATTCCCTCATAGGCTATTTTTAGACCCGACCTCTTTGAATAAATCTACCGAAAAGGAGCATTTACTAGAGAAAAGGATTTTTTTTTAGAAATTTATAATTTGAAACCATTGTGATAAATAGAGCAAATGCTCTATTTATCACAATGGTTTCAAATGGTGACTTTTACAGAGGTGTAGAAAGGCGTATTTATGGAGGAAAGAGTTAAAGAATCTATAAGCATAGCTGCCTTTATAAGCTGGTGGTTGCGTAATGTAGGACAAAAGTAATGCAGAAAGCTCCTCTCTTATAACGGAAAACAAATCCAATACAAAAATCCGTTATGTATTTAACTTTAAAATGAAATCAAATTTACTCAGTAACCATTTGCTGATAAAGAAAAGCAGCCATTACCTCAAGTTTGGGCTCTATGCTGGCAGGGGAAGTAACCTAGTTACTGACCGTGTATTGGATTTCTACTGACTGTGTATAGAATTTCTAGTGACCTTGTATAAGCTTTACTCTTCGATCACGTGACAGAATTCAACCAATCACACACACGGATTTCACCAAACAAATATCAGAGGCGGGGTAATTGTTTTTCTTTGCAACCCCTATTTACCAATTTACCACACATCAGTCTGGACCCATACTGTTTCTAATGGTTTTAATAAGAACTCATACCTAGAGTTAACCCATTCCTTCATAGGCTATTTTTAGATCCAACCACTTTAAATAAATCTACCAAAAAGGAGCATTAACTAAAGAAAAGGAAAATTTGAGAATTTTGTAGTTTGAAACCATTGTGATAAATAGAGCAATTGATCCTATAGGAGCAAATGCTCTATTTATCACAATGCTTTCAACAGGTTATTTTACAGAGGCGTAGAAAGGCATATTTATGGAAGAAAGGGTTAAGAACTCATCTCTAGAGTTAAGGGGAAGTTCATGTCTATGTACAGTGACACATGCTAACAAGGAAGTAACAAAGTTGGATATTTAACCACTGAATTTGGGAAAAGAGTGTATAGTAAAACCTGTCTGAACCCATTACCTCATAGGCTATTTTTAGACCCAACCTCTTTGAATAAATCTACCCAAAAGGAGCATTAACTAGAGAAAAGTAAAATTTTAGAATTGTGTAGTTTTGAAACCATTGTGATAAATAGAGCATTTGCTCCTATAGGAGCAAATGCTCTATTTATCACAATGGTTCTAAAAGGTGACTTTTACAGAGGCATAGAAAGGTGTATTTATGGAAGAAAGGGTTAGGTGGCCAGTCATTTACTGAACATAGGAGTCTTAAAAAGCAGGTGGTTGCTTAATGCAAGGCAAAAGTAAAGCAAAAAGCGCCTAGGAGTTTTCTGCAGTACTATGTTCTGCATTAAGTTCCCACCTGCCTTACATGCCCATAATCAGACATATTTTTGATGGTTCTACTGTACTGGTAAAATGTACAAGAGTGTTCGGAGGAACACAATCATGTGTCACCTGCTGACACAAAAACTGTTAATATGCTGGAGTGAAATCAGAACAAAGGAGAATTACTCAAAACGTATTGCATGCAGACTGATGGACCTTAGTTACATCAATGGTCCTCAATGAGAGGAAGACACATGTGAAATTTAGAAGCTCTACAATCATTAGTTTAGAAATGACAGCCAAAAAAGAAAGTGTGAACAAAGGGGAATAACTCAAAAAGTATTGCATGCAGTGATGGACCTAAGTTACATCAATCGTCCTCAGTGAGAGAAAGATACATGTGAAATTTTAAAGCTCTATGATGATTAATTTAGAAATGACAGCCAAAAAAAGAAAAGTGTGAACAAAGGGGAATAACTCAAAAAGTATTACATGCGGAGTGATGGACCTAAGTTACATCAATGGTCTTCAATGAGAGGAAGACACATGTGAAATTTATAAGCTCTATAATGTTACCAAGTGTCCTATATGGCTAGTCACTCATCACAGTCAACAGCATACTGTCCACTAAACAGAGCTACGGATAAATATGTGTACTCACAATACTAAAATCGTCTATTCTCCACCAAACCCTATGTTATGACCACTCTTTAGAATCGTCTCATTGGGAGGACTCTAAAGAATGGTGGCAATATAGGGTTTGGTGGAGAACTAAATAAGCTTTTAATTTATGCTTCTTTTCTGGATCTCTGCACTAAAACTACAAATAGTGTAGATCCTAATCAGAGGCTGCATTTCTGATTTACCTTCTGAGTAAAGTTTTGATTTCTCAAAACTGCTTCCTTCTTTACCCTTTCCCTGTTCTATGTTTATTCTAAATTTCAATAACTACTGAATATTCATTAACAAAATAGTTATAATGAAATATGGAAGTTATAACATTGTAGCCATTTTAGAAAGTAAAGAAACATTTCTTTCAAATTCCACTAGCAAACAGAGCAGACCCTGATCAGACGGCTCCTATTGGAGCTATCTGATCTGGGTCTACTCTGTTTGCAAATGCGTGAAAACATGTTTATATGAGGGAAAGGGTTAACCCTTTACTCCATAATTTTGCCAAAGGAATAGACCAAGATCAGACGACTCCTATAGGAGCTGTCTGATCAGGGTCTGCTGTATTTTCTTATGGAATAATATACATCTAATTCCAGTTTCTGCCCGGGTCAAAACTTTTCTTGTTCTTATGCTAATATGTTCTTATACTATAACAAATATTAACCCTTTCCTCCATAAATACGCCTTTCTACGCCTCTATAAAAGTTATCTGTTGAAACCATTGTGATAAATAGAGCATTTGCTCCTATAGGAGCAAATGCTCTATTTATCACAATCATTTCAAATTACAAAATTCTAACAAGATGTGTTTGTGAAACACTATGCCCCCTCATATATTTGACCTCTGACCTTGAAGGATGACCTTGACCTTGACATGTCACCCCTCAAAATGTGCAGCCTCATGAGATACACAAGTTAAGACCAATGTTAAGTTACAGACAAAGAAACAGACAATTTGACCTTTGACCCTGAAGGATGACCTTGACCTTGACATGTCACCCCTCAAAAGGTGCAGCCTCATGAGATACACAAGCATGCCAAATATCAAGTCTCTATCTCTACTGGTCCAAAAGTTATGGCCAATGTTAAAGTCGGTGATTTGACCCATATATTTGACTTCTGACCTTGAAGGATGACCTTGACTTTGACATGTCACCCCTCAAAATGTGCGGCTTTATGAGATACATATGCATGCCAAATATCAAGTCTCTATCTTTACTGGCTCAAAAGTTATGACCAATGTTAAAGTTGCTGACAAACAAACAGACAGACAGGGCAAAAACAATATGCCCCCCAGATCTGATCTGGAGGGCATAAAAAATTTCTTTTCTCTAGTTAATGCTCCTTTTCAGTAGATTTATTCAAAGAGGTTGAATCTAAAAATAGCCTATGAGGTAATGGGTTAATGGTGCCTGAGTGTCATTCACAAACCTTGGAATTTACTGCTCACCCTCTTAAAACATTATGGTATTCACTAATGTTAACCCTTTCCCTTATATAAACGTGTTTTTACGCATTTGCAAACAGAGCAGACCCAGATCAGACGGCTCCTAGAGGAACCATCTGATCAGGGTCTGCTCTGTTTGCTAATAGACTTTGAAAGATCTGTTTTTTTGTTTTCTAAAATGTCTACAATGGTCCACCTTTCATATTTATTTATAACTATTTTGTTAATGAATATTCAGTAGGTATTGAAATTAGGGCTAAATATAGAACAGGGAAAGGGTTAACTGTTATGATTGATTTTGAGTGACTAGTAAAATGCATGAAAACGCCTTTATATGAAACGAAGGGTCAAGTGCTCTGTTTCCTATACTGTAACTCTGTACTTACATTCTGCTTTAAGGCATTCCTCCTGAAGAATGCTTTGCAGGATTCGCATGTCATAGCATTGAAGTTGTACCCTAATGCCTTGTCCCCACACACACGACAAATCTTCTCATCTCTGATACGTGACTTCCTTCGTGTTGAGGTGGAGTCACAGGACACAGTCTGCTTTATTTTATCCTTACTGAACTGACTGTCGACAGATGCATGGCCCATGAAGCCAGAATTCTGTTCATCCTATAGATAGACAAAGAGAAAATATCTGTGACAAAAAAAAGTTATACACTCAAAACACAAGAGTGTTCAGAGGAACACATGTGTCACCTGCTTGCAGTTGACACAAAAACTGTTAATATGTTCGAGTGTGAAAATCAGAACAAAGGGGAATAACTCAAAAAGTATTTCATGAAGAGTGATGAACCTTAGTTACATCAATGGTCCTCGATGAGAAGGAAGATACATGTGAAATTGGAAAGCTCTATAATGATTAGTTTAGAAATGACAGCCAAAAAAAGAAAGTGGAAAGCTCTATAATGATTAGTTTAGAAATGACAGCCAAAAAAAGAAAGTGTGACAGACAGACAGACAGACAGACGGACAAACAGAAGACGGAAAAGTGATTCCCAAAGGGACCCCAATTGAACTTCCATACAAAATATTAGCCTCCTAGCACTAATATTAAGTTTTATAACAACCTGTCCAAAAAACTTTAACCTGGTGATTTGTGGCCAAAAGATTTAAGTCCAAAACAGGTGAAAAATTTAAAAATATTTAAATGTTTAACTTCATAACAGCAATATTTGACCCCAAATGAACTCCTCCATACAAGACTTCAGCATCCTAGCACAAACATTAAGCTTTAACCCATTTCCCCATAGGCTATTTTTAGACCCAACCTTTTTGAATAAATCTACCGAAAAGGAACATTTAATAGAGAAAAGAATTTTTTTTAAATTAAGTAGTATTAAAACCATTGTGATAAATAGAACATTTGCTCCTAAGGAGCATAATCTCTGCTGTTCTATAAACAGGCAAACTAAAAACTAATATTTATGATGTCATTATTTATTAAATGAATATTCATTGAGTTAAGGCTTAAAGAAGTGGCCATTTTGATTCATGAATCACAATCGTGTTAGTAGTTAACCTAAATATCATTTCTGCCAAGTTATGCTGAAAGTAATCCCATGGTTTCTGACAAGAACTTAAACAAAATCCCTTTCAGTTGCCATGACAACCAGATTGCTGCATCTAATATCCATGTCACAGTCACATCCGCTTCCAGCGAGTCATTTCTTAGTTATCTAAATACAATAATACTATTTTCTGATATATCAGGAGCACATATCTCAAAATATTACTTAGCAAGCAAAGAGTTAAACAATATTGATTAATCTTATTTACAAAGTATGAAACATCATTATTATAGGAGGATTGTTTTTGCCCTATTTCTACCTAGCCTTGAGCTAATAGTGCAATGCTCGATTTCTTCCTTAACACTTTCCCTCATGTAAATGTGTTTTCACGCATTCCTAGAGGAGCCGTCTGATCAGGGTCTGCTCTGTTTGCTAATAGAATTTAATAGATCTGTTTCTTTAGTTTCTAAAATGGCTACAATTTTCCCCCTGCCATATTTTATTATTACTAATTTGTCCACTAATATTCAATAGATATTGAAATTTGGAATAAACCTAGAACATAGAAAGGGTTAACCCTTTCCTCCATAAATACGCCTTTCTATGCCTCTGTAATAGTCACTTCTTGAAACCATTGTGATAAATAGAGCATTTACTCCTATAGGAACAAACGCTCTATTTATCACAATACATGTAGTTTCAAACAACAAAATTCTAAAATTTTACTTTTTTCTCTAGTAAATGCTCCTTTTGGGTAGATTCATTCAAAGAAGTTGGGTCTAAAAATAGCCTATGGAAGAAAGGGTTAAGTTTCAACCTTGACTCAGTTTAGTCTGTAATTATGTGCAGTTTTTGTCGGCTTCAATCTTCTGTTCATACTCCAATTTGTTTTATTTTCAGTCCCTAGGTTTCAGTAAGTGAGTGTAAATCAGCTTGCATCTTTAGATCAGATCTTCAATTACTTGTCTCATCTTAACCCTCTCCCTCATAGAAACGTGTTTTTATGCATTTGCAAACAGAGAAGACCCAGATCAGACGGCTCCTAGAGGAGCCGTCTGATCAGGGTCTGCTCTGTTTGCTTTTGACATGCTAAGGATATGATTTTACAGTTTTTGTCAAAGCAAAAAAAATCCTTGGAAAATTTATATTATAGAAGTTCAGCTAATAAATATTCATGATGTCATTATTTCTTACATGAATACGGAACAGGGAAAGGGTTAATACACGTTGTGTGCTATGTTATCCTTTTGCAACTAGAAATAAAAAAGGCTGAACTGACTCAACCAGTCATACATTGTGGAAACATTGTGAATAGCTGCACTCATGTGTACTTCAGATTAGTAAGACAAAAATACATGACAGAACATAATGAGAACAATAAATAAGGGGGAATAGGCTCTTCCATGTTGAGTTACCTGATAAACCATCGATAACCCATTCTCGCATACTGACGCCTTTTGACGCCTCTGTAAAAGTCACTTTTTGAAACCATTGTGATAAATAGAGCATTTGCTCTTATGGAGCAATTTAAAGCTCTGTTTAGCACAATGGTTTCAAAACTACACAATTCTAAAAATTTTCCTTTTCTCAAGTAAATGCTCCTTTTTGGTAGATAGAATCAAGTAGTTTGTATCTAAAATAGCTTATGCGGGAAAGCGATAAGGATAGTTGGACATTCTTAACCCTTTAATCTATAAATATGCCTTTCTATGAATTTGCGAACAGAATAGACCCAGATCAGATAGTTTCTGTTGCTCATGATATAATATAGATATGATTCTAGAGTTTGTGCCATGGCCAAAAAACTTCCTGTGTCCATGTGCTATTATAACAACCAATTTAACCAATATTCACGAGGTCATTATTCAAACATGTATGAATATTCATGTATAAATAATGACATCATCAGTATAGGGTTAAATAGAGGATATGTCATTTGAAAATGTGGCCGGACGCTGGACAACGGATGGAGAGTGGTCACAATAGCTCTGTGGCTCAGGTGAGCTTAACACAATATATGCCCCCAATCACAGATCTGAGAGGGCATAAAAAGGGACAGTTTATTACAAATACATCATGCTACATAGTCACAGAATAATTTTTGGAAGTATTTTTAGAATGCCATCTGAACATACCTGGTGTTTATTTTCTCCATCTACAGCTTGTCTTAGGCTGGATTCCTCAGAATTCATTCTTCTGTATTTTCATCTGTTGTTTATGATTTTGTATGCACCTGAAAAATACAATACATGTATATAAATACCAGAGCAAAAGGTACAATATGCATACTCAAATACTAAAATCGTCTTTTCTCCACCAAACCCTATGTTGTGACCACTCTTTATATAAAGGTGCATATACTCAAATACTAAAATCGTCTTTTCTCCACTAAAACCCTATGTTGTGACCACTCTTTAGAATCATCTCTCTGAGACAATTCTAAAGAGTGGTCACAGAATAGGGTTTGGTAGAGAAATAAAGAAGTTATCTTGAAAATGTTTTAATTTACACCATCTTATCTGGACCTCTGAAATGCAGAACAGCACATGGGCAACAAAATGTCCAACAGGAGAATGATACATGGCTTCTAGGTGTCTAGAGTAAATCACCCAAAATGAAATATTTCACGTCACAACATACTGGAAAAGGAGCCGATGTACATTAAATATAGCAGTTTCTGCAAAAATAGTATTACCTGCCTATAAGGAGTATGATTTTAGAAGGTCTACAAAAGCAGGTGGTTGCTTAATGCAGGACAAAAGTAACACAGAAAACTCCTAATGGAACTTTTTGAATAACTTCTATTAAGCATTAACCTTTTGCTCCATTAATTAGGCCTTTCTACACCTTTGCAAACAGAGTAGACCAAGATCAGACAGCTCCTGTAGGAGCTGTCTGATCAGGGTCTGCTGTGTTTGCTTATGATCTATTATAGATATGATTCTACAGTTACTGTCATGGCCAACAAGTCCTGTGTCCATGTGCTATTATAACAAATAGTCTAATTAATATTCATGATGTCATTATTTCGTACATGAATATTCATAGAGTAAAGGGTTAAAGCTTCCACCTGTCTGAAAACCCCAGAATTTTGGGTGGTTGCTGGAGGCAGGCAGGCTGTATCTGTTTATCAGATTCATTTGCGTGGCTTCTACTCGCCCATTAAGTTGTATATAAATTGTATTGGTGCAATTTATCTCATTTCATCAAAGTTCATGTCAGAAATTATGACATCATGCATATTTATTACCTTAAGTTTTATAATGGTAAACATTTCAAGCTTTGACAAAAACTGTTGAATCAGATCTATATCATATCAAAAGCAAACAGAGCAGACCCAGATCAGACGGCTCCAATAGGAGCCGTCTGATCTGGGTCTCCTCGGTTTGCAAATGCGCGCAAATGCATTTATATGGGGGAAAGAGTTGTATTAATTGCGACATCTCTATAGAAGGAATATGATAAATCATCAATATGAAACTCTACCAGTAGTTTCTTTATAGATTTTGAACAAGGTTGCCATGACCACTACAATCATGTATGCATGCCATACGTTGAAATAAATCAGCTAGAGAATCACTCACAAAAGCATTACTATATAATTATGAAAATTTTTAATCACTGTTTAGACCAAGAATCAGTTTTATGAGCTGTTTAACACTTCAGTCAAGAAACACAGAGCTACAGACATTTTTTTTTTATTTATTTTTTTTTATCAGGTTTTACATCGTTTTAATGCCCATACCGGGATTCAAATCCACAGCGATGAGGGGCTAAGCGGAGGCCGCTGCTACAGATGAAGGTGCTGGTGGATATAGGGGTTTGTGGAGAAATTATGATTTTAGTATTTGGGTATGCATGCTACAGATAAAGGTGCGTACCCAAATACTAAAATCATCATTTCTCAACCAACCCCTATACTGTGGATACTCTCTTCGAGCCGATTCTAAAGAGTAGTCACAGTATAAGGTTTGGTGGAGAAATATTTTTAAGGAGTTATTCTTGAAAATGTTTAAATTTACACATCTTATCTGGACCTCTGAAAAAGTTAGTCTGATAAAATGACAATGGATAAAGGAAAATATCAGGTTTCTTTTACCACATAAAATTATATGATTTATATTCAGATAAGAAATACAGTAAAACCTCTCTATAGTGGCTACTAAATTGTGTTAATTAGTTGGTATTCAACCCTTCGCTTGCTGAATTTTAAAATACATTTCTCCTTCTTTACCCATGCCCTGTTGTATAATTACATATATATTCACTGTGTACAAGTATTGCGCTGTGCAAGCACTGCTGAGGAGTGCACTGGTTGCACACTCAACTTGTAAATAGTGCAGACCCTGATGAGACAGCTCCTGCAGGAGCTGTCTCATCTGGGTCTTCACTATTTACAGGTACGTATATTGACGTGAATAGCAAGCGAAGGGTTAATTAAAGCAAGATGAAAGTAAAACAGACTGCTCCTATAGGAGCGTTCTGTTTTACTTTCATCTTGCTTTAAGCAGCAGCCTCCCTTTAACACAAAATACTTGATGTAATTTAGTGGCCATTATAGACAGGATTTACTGTAATGACATCATGAACATCTATTTGCTGACCTTATATAATAGCCTATGACATTGTACACTGGATATGTTCGGTATTCGTAGAAACAGAAGAGCCAGATCTTTTATAATTTTATATTAGCAAATGGAGCAGACCCTGATCAGACAGCTTCTATAAAAGCCATCTGATCTGGGTCTACTCTGTTTGCAAATGCGTGAAACGTATTTATATATAAATTAATGGCCTAAGGGAAAACAAAAACATGTATGTTTGCAATATGAGAATGTGATATAAATAGAATACATTTTGCTAGGCTATTGGGCTGATATAACAAAAAAGGCTTCTTCATAGATGAGATATATACATGTATCATAAACAACAAGAGGGCCATGTTGGCCCTATATCGCTCACCTGATATGACCTATTTGTAAGTGTTATTTTCTTCTACTTTCTCTTTCGATCGGTATTGCGACTGGACTGGACTGGGATTTGTACAAGTCGGATTACTGGCTTGAAATTTTTGCAAGACCGGACAGACAATCAACAAGTGCATGTCTGTCAGACGTAGGTTAATGTTGAGCCCTGAAGATGTCGTTTAAAGCAATAATTGTTGACGGACCGAGGACATCCACACATATGGACACTTGTTAGGTATTTCTTTTCTTTTAAACTACCCAGCTGTGCACAAAAAGACCCAACAATACAAATGGAATTAATAGAATTTACTGTAATCTATTGTTCTCCATCCCAAACAAGTTTTCATATGTGCGCCTGGACGGACAGACGGCCGGCCTGACGCCGCAAGATCACAAAAGCTCACCTGAGCATACTCAAGTGAGCTAAAAAGTAAAAGAAGCCAAACATAATCTTGATTAACGGATAAAATTTAAAGCACTAAAAATTCTGATTAAAAAGAAAATCAATCAATCATACAACAGATACTTGGAAAATCTGCTTCAAACTCATGGAACAAGCACACAGGTTTTCCATAAGTTTGTACACCCAAACAATAGATCAAGGTGTACATTCTAATAATAAAATGGTCATTTCTCCACCACTTTCTCCAACACTTTGTTGTGTTCATTCTTCAGAATCGTCCCCGAGATACGATTCAAAAGAGTGGTAACAATATTCAGGATTTGGTGGAGAAATAAAGAAGCTTTTAATTTACGCATCTTATCTGGGCCTCTTGCATATCCCTTTCCTACATAGGCTATTTTTAGACCCAACCTCTTTGAATTAATCTACCCAAAGGAGCATTTACTAGAGAAAAGGAAAATTTTAGAATTATGTAGTTTGAAACCATTGTGATAAATAGAGCATTTGCTGCTATAGGAGTAAATGCTCTATTTATCACAATGGTTTCAAGAAGTGGTTATTAGAGGTGTAGAAAGGCGTATTGATGGAGGAAAGGGGTCTATTGGAGACTCTGTGTCCAAGTAGTCTTTGACTAACAATCTCTTAGCCCCTCACCCCGGTGGTTCGAATCATGGTCTGGGCATTTTGATTTTTTATGTGACGAAGCCTTCCAGCTGGCTTCGAGTAGGTTGGTGGTTCTACCCAGAAGACCACAATATTTTTTTGTGCACAATACAAATTGCATTGTTCCATGCACAGAAAAACTTTGGGGTCTTCCTCCGCCTGTATGTAGCAAAAGGACTGAAATACTGTTAAAGCAATATAAAACCCGATACAAACAAAACAAACTACTATATTGTTCATTTCAGACAGGACACTCACAACATCTCCCCTTAACCCTTTCCCTCATATAAACACCTTTTCACACATTAATTTTGCAAACGGAGTAGACCTAGATCAGACAGCTCTTATAGGAGCCATCTGATCAGGGTCTGCTCTATTTGCTTATCGAATAATACAGATCTGATTCTACAGTTTTTCAAAACATCTCGCCTTAAAAGCAGACATCAGAATTTGATTTTGCAGAATTACTCAACTCTTTACCCTTTTCATATCTTTGCAAACAGAGTAGCCCCTGATCGGATGTCTCCTGTCAAGGTAACACATTCCCTTGTTCTCAATGCCATTACAAAACAATTCAGTGATAATTTGTTACATTACAATTCATTAGCCTTAGGGTTAAAGCCTAAATTTCCCTGAAACAGATCTACCACATTCCATTAGCAAATGGAGCAGACCCTGATCAGACGGCTCCCATAGGAGCCATCTGATCTGGGTCTACTCAGTTTGCAAATGCATGAAAACACGTACATATGAGGGAAAGGGTTAATACATGAAAGCCTGAATTTCCCTTTTGTATGCCTTTTGTAAACATGGCCTTAACCTTGTTGCACGTATGCCCACAAGCCTTCTCAGATTTCTTCCATTCCTTAGCCCGTTCATTGCAAAACTGCATTACCAACAAATTATGTGTAAGGTACTTACAAACATGATCATTAAGTTCATTAACCCTTTTCGTTCATGAATATTCATGCTAGAAATAATGACAACATGATTATTATTCAGTTGAATTCTTGTTATGGCACCATAAACACAGGCATTATTGGCCATATTGCACAAACTTTAGAATTAGATCTACAGTGAACCCTCATTATACCGGCATTCGTTACAATAGCACCCTCGTTATACCGACAGTATGCATTGAAACAAAATTACCGTTAAGTCTTTGAAACAACCACTGAATAAATAGGTGAATAAGACAGGTGATCGCTTAATGCAGAACAGAAGAAGTGCAAAGGCTTTGGGAGCTTTTTGCACTTCTTGTGTTCTGCATTAAGCATTCACCTGTTGGTACTAGTTTAAAACTGGCCATATGGTTCCTTTCATCATTATAAAAGCAACCTCGTTATACCAGCAAAATTTCTGGAAACAAACACCTCCGTTGTAATGAGGGCTCACTGTATATCATATCTGGAGCAAATAGTGCAGACCATGTACATGGGAATTCTTAGCTAGGGCAGAAACTGTAGAATCTTATCTATAATATACCATAAGCAAACAGAGCAGATCTTGACAAGATGGCTTCTACAGGAGCCATCTGATCTGGGTCTTCTCTGACAGATCCTATAGGTAAAACGCAAGATTATGAGGGAAAGGGTTCAGCAGCCACCTGCCTACAAAGACATAAATTTTGTAGTATCGAGTTTTTACTATACTTTCTTTTTCATGCTGTTATGGCATATAATAACCCATTACTCTCATACACACATTTGTCATGCCTTTGCAAACAGAGTAGACCCAGATCAGCTGGTCCCTGTAGCAGCTGTCTGAGTAAGGTCTGCCCTGTTTGCTTATTAAATTATGATAGATCTGACTGTTCAATTTCTACAAATACAAAAATCCTGAGTACATAATAAAAATTATGCCATTACAAAAATTCAGCTAATAAATATTCATGGTGCTATAATTGCTTACATGAATATTAAACAGGAACAGGGTTAACACTTCCCCTGTTCAATATTCCTATAAGAAATAATGACATTATGAATATTTATTAGCTGAATTTTTATAATGTAAGCTTTTTAAGAAAATGTTTTGCTTTGACAAGACAGAAGAATCAGATCTATATCATGTCAAAAGCAAACAGTAGATCCTATAGGAGCCATCTGATCAGGGTCTACTCTGTTTGCAAAGGCGTGAAAAGGCATTTATATGAAGGAAAGGGGTTAAAGCCATTGTTAGAGTAACCCTTTCCTTCATATAAATGTCTTCATGCCTTTGCAATCAGAGTAGAGTCAGTAGACCCAGATAAGACAGATCCTGTAGGAGCCATCTGATCACAGTTTGCTATATTTGCATATCGTGAAGGAGTTAGAATAGTTTTGCACCAAGCCCTCGATATGGAAATTCATAGGTCTGATTATTTCCACAACAGTTAGAAAAATCCCTTTCAATATTCCACTTTATTGATTCTGTCAATGAATATTCATGAGGTGAATAAATCTTTAACAGGGAAAGGGTTAACTTTGTGCAGTATCCGCCATTATATCAGACACAGCCATTAAAAAGCTTTTCAGTGTGTTCTTAGTGCACAATTACGTCTATATGAACATGAACAATAGTGTTTCACACAGCAATGAGCATAAAGAGGGTAGAGTTACTAGAGTAAAACACAAAACAACTACAAGATCAAGGATACTAGTACAATCTGCATACCATATGCGTAGTAATGATACTACTCTATAGCACAGTAAAACCTCTCTATAATGACCACTAAATTACATCAGGTATTTTGTGTTAAAGGCAGGCGGATGCTTAAAGCAAAATGAAAGTAAAACAGAACGCTCCTATAGGAGCATTCTGTTTTACTTTCACCTTGCTTTAAGCAACCACCGGCACCTGCCCAAAATACCAACTAATTAACATAATTTAGTGGTCGTTATAGAGAGGTTTTACTGTATATTCATGGAGTAAATGGTTAAACGCAAGCCTGATGTGACTGCAGCTGTTACAGAATGAGTGAGTGAGTTGGGTTTTACGGCACTGCGACACAGAAAAGGTCATATAGTGCCGATGAATGATGAGATGACATTATGATGAGGGATGATATCAGGAAGGTGAAACAGTAAAAGCCAGACAACACCTGATAAGAGTTGTTGCATTGTTTTTATATAATTGAACAGAACATTTTGAAATCTAAGATTTAAGTTTTTAACCCATTCCCTCATATTGACGCCTTTTGATGCCTCTGCAAAAGTCACCTGTTGAAACCATTGTGATAAATAGAGCATTTGCTCCTATAGGAGCAAATGCTCTATTTATCACAATGGTTTCAAACTACAAAATTTAAAAAAAAATCCTTTTCTCTAGTTAATGCTCCTTTTTGGTAGACTTATTCAAAGTG
Source organism: Azorinus chamasolen (assembly GCA_963576725.1). NCBI lineage: Eukaryota > Metazoa > Mollusca > Bivalvia > Cardiida > Solecurtidae > Azorinus > Azorinus chamasolen. Next base: position 14,447,592 of record OY755245.1, read on the forward strand.
GTTGGATCTAAAAATAGCCTATGAGGTAATGAGTTAAAAGACTGTTTACCCTTATCAAATGTCATGTTTTAGACAGAGACTGGTCCGGATATACCATATATATTGATTGCAAACCTACAACCCTTGTTTGGCTTTACCCAAACTCAAATAAGCCCCCCCCATATTAGAATTAAATCATGATTTTTAATTGATGATCAATTTTGAACATGTGCTGATGATCGAATAAAAGTTTTGGGTCCCAACACTACTGTTCTCGGGAGTAAACGGGTAAATAACCCTTTCCTCCATAAATACACCTTTCTACGCCTCTGTGATAACCACTTCTTGAAACCATTGTGATAAACAGAGTATTTGCTCCTATAGGAGCAAATGCTCTATTTATCACAATGGTTTCAAACTACAAAATTCTAAAATTTTACTTTTCTCTAGTAAATGCTCCTTTTTAGTAGATTCATTCAAAGAGGATGGGTCTAAAAATAGCCTATGGAGGAAAGGGATAAACTATAGGCAGATACAGTCACCACAAAAGTCAGTACAAGAATTACAACAGGTGACAAAAATATTGATAAGATAAAAATCATACAAATACTTTTCATGCTACATAAATGCAGTTTGCACAACCTTATTTCTACTTCAATACTTGAAGATCAAGTTTCTTAAAAAAAAATTTAAAAGTACTGTCCTAGTATCAAACACTTTGAAGTCTTTAATAGTTACCAAGCTACTCAATTTGTCTGTATCAATATTGTTTGCTGAGGTCATCATGAATATAACCTGCATGCTAAGAGTTCAGATAGCCACACAAATAGTTGGATCTAAAAATAGCCTATGAGGGAATGGGTTAACCCTTTCTATGTTTGAATATTCAAGTAAGAAATAGTGCCATGACGAGTATTTACTAGCTGATTTTGTATAATAGCATACAGTAAATCCTCTCTATAATGGCCACTAAATTGTGTTTATTAGTTGGTATTTAGGGCAGGCGGCTGCTTAAAGCAAGGTGAAAGTAAAACAGAACGCTCCTATAGGAGCATTCTGTTTTACTTTCACCTTCCTTTAAGCAACTACCTGCCTCTAACACAAAATACTTGGATGTAATTTAGTGGCTGTTATAGAGAAGTTTTACTGTAATTACGTACACAGGATTTTGTGGTATTGATAGAAACTACAGTCAGATCTAGTATAATTTTAAAAGCAAACAGAGCCGACCCTGGTCAGAGGGCTGATCTGGATCTATTCTGTTAGCAAATGTAGGAGTTGTTTATCCCATGAATATGTATGTATGAAATAACGACACCATGAATATTAATTGAGATTCATTTTTGTAATGGTATTTGATTGATCGAGTTTTATGGCACCGCAACACTTTATAGGTTATAATTTATATGGCGTCGAGACAGGACTAAAGTTGCTGGATCCATATCTCATTTACATCGAGATAAAAATATGGGATATGGATCCGGAAACTTAACACCTGCTGCAGAATCAGAAATTCAGAAACTCCAGTTTACGTTAAACCCTAATTAGTCGCTAACCAGTGGCATTTGAAAACAGGAATTTTGGCAATGGCAGAATCTATAGAATCATATCTATATTACATCACAAGCAAACAGAGCAGACCCTGATCAGACGGCTCTTACAGAAGTCGTCTGCTCTGTGTGTAGTCTAGAAAGGTGTATTTATGGAGTAAAGGGTTATATGACGAAAAGGGTTAACCCTTTCCTTCATAGGCTATTTTCAGACCCAACCTCTTTGAATGAATCTACCCAAAATGAGCATTTATTAGAGAAAAGGAAAATGTTAGAATTATGTAGTATTAAAACCATTGTGATAAATAGAGCATTTGCGACTATTACAGAGGCGTAGAAAGGCATATTTATGGAGGAAAGAATTAAACTTGCTAGGGGCTTTGAAATGACAAACAGCAAAGACCCTGACCAAAAAGGCCCTTCGAGACAATTCTAAAAAGTGGTCAAAACATAAGTTGTGGTGGAGAAATAAAGCAGTTATTCTTGAAAATGTTTTAATTTACCCCTGAAACCTATTTGTAAAGGTTATCATAAACTGGCCCATAGCGTTGAAAGAGATAAACACATTCTCAACGAATACATGTGAAGTACAAGTCACATGTTTGAAATGATACTCAAACTGAAGGACAGTTTCCATTTGTTTACATGTACTGTATATATAATTCATATATGATTATACAGATTAAGGTTTGTACTCAAATTCTAAAACTGTCGTTTCTCCACCAAACCCTATGTTGTGACCACTCTTTAGAATCGTCTCTTTGAGATGATTCTAAAGAGTGGTCACAACATAGGATTTGGTGGAGAAATAAAGGAGTTATTCTTGAAAATGTTTTAATTTATGCATCTTATCTGGACCTCTGCATGGTGAGTGTAGATTACAGTAACCATGAGGTTACATTAAACTAATTAGCTGATTTTTTTATAATAGCAAAGGAACGCTGGAAATTTTATCATAGCAGTTACTGTAGAATTAAATCTCCATCATCTGCTTTGTTTGCGGACAGAAATCAATAGACCTGTTTCTTTAGTTTCTAAAATGGCCACAATGTTTCACCTTCCATATTTCATTATAACTATTTTGTCCATGAATATTCAGTAGGTATTGAAATTCCGAATAAACACAGAACAGGGACACGGTTAAATATAGGAGTGTCTACTTTCAAGGAAATCATTAATATTTATTGGGAGAAGAAATTTCAAGGAAATCAATGCCAAAAGTGTTGTTGACCAATTTGCTCTGTGAAAGGATAGGCGCCAGACACTGTTAATTAGGGTGTGAAAATAAACCTGCAATAAGGAGCAAAATTAGTTGTTGTTGTCCATTTAAAGAAAACATTTAAAGGAAATGGTTAAACAAAAAACTTGGAAAAATTATCAAATTCAGTTGTCATATTAAAATAAAATTTTGTGGTCCTAAAACACATCAGAGGCTAAAAATGAGCATTTGATTGTTAATTTTTTTTATGGGAAAGATCTCCCTTGAAACCCTCAAACTTGAGGGTAGGGAACACCCCCTCCCCCTGAGTAAACCATAGTATAGTCATGCCACACCTCTGTCATCAAATACTGTGTTCCTGCCTTAGATTCTTGCTCCTATGTATGGCAATCTTATATCATCTTATCTATAGGGCTAGAACAAGACTTTTTCCACAAGGAAAATATCCAATAAGCTCCCAATTAATTATTTACATTAATATTGGAAATTCTTATACGTTATTGATAAATATTTACAAACATATGTCAGAGAAGTCCTGGTATAGTAAAATGTATATAACAAATCCAATAAGACATTATGGTACACCTAATACAAAAGGGGACACTAGAAAGGAATTCTAAAGACTATGTTTAAATGATATATCTGAAATATTGCTTTTCATTTATTTTGTTATATTGACTACCTAATGAGATTTGGTGTTTCAAGTATATAAGCAGAAGTCAAAACTGAGACAGGCACACAACTTCAGGCCGTCTCAACAATAAAGACTTATACTGGACACCATCTCATCTACTATTTAGATCCCAAACGAAGAACAAACAACAGAAGAATCCAACTCAAATAACAACTAAAACTCAAAGTGTGAAAACCAAAAAGCATGAAACTTTAACCCAGTCCCTTATAGGCTATTTTTAGACCAAACCTCTTTGAATGAATCTACCCAAAAGGAGCATTAACTAGAAAAAAGGAAAATGTTAGTATTATGTAGTATTGAAACCATTGTGATAAATAGGAGCAAATGCTCTATTTATCACAATGGTTTAATTAAGTGACTTTTACAGAGGTGTATTTATGGAGGAAAGGGTTAATAATGTGATCATATTTATACAGTATGCTGGCAATATTTCGTGGACTAATGGCGATCAACAAAAACTTCAGATTATTGCGATGCGCAAAAATTTTTCAAGAGAAGATTTTCAAAGTTTTACTATAATATGTTTCTATAGAAAACAAGGCACCCATGGGGCAGGGCCAATTTTGACCCCTGGGAAATAATTTATATAACTTTTGTAGAGGACCTACAGATGATACTATGTACCAAAGATGAAAGCTGAGAACCCTGTAGATTCAGAGGAGAAGATTTTTGAAGGTCCAAATTGTTGACGCGGGACGACGCACATCAGGCGATCACAAAAGCTCACCCTGAGCACAAAAGTGCTCTGGTGAGCTGAAAAAATAACCAATATCGATTTCTTGAAACTCTGTATCTGAGTTTTCTTTGAATTCATCTTCAGAAAGGGGAGATAACTATTGAAAATTGATTTTAGGGTTACCTGCCCTTGTGAAATGGGTCTCCCTTGTAACAGTTAACATGCATACCAAATTTGAACCAAATATCTTGGACAAACCTTAACATAAAACTTAACCAAAAATGAAAATTCTAAGTCGAAAACGGGGCATAATTATGGCAAAATTAATTTTAGGGTTACCTTCCCTCGTGAAATGGGTTCCCCTTGTAATAGTAAACAAACATACCAAATGTGAACCAAATATCTTTGATGGTTTTTGAGAAATGGACCTTAACAACTAGAGGGCCAGAATGGCCCTGAAGCACTCACCAGACAATCAGAGGAAAAGATACCCAAAAGTTTTCACTACATGTTTCTAAAGAAAACTGGCCACCCCTGAGGCGGGCCAATTTTGACCCCAAGGCTATAATTTATATAACTTTTGTAGAGGACATGAACATGATGCTATGTGCCAAATATGAAAGCTGATAACCTTCCAGTTTCAGAAAAGATTTTCAAAGTTTTCACTATATGTTTCTATTGAAAACTGCCCACCCCTGCGGCAGGGCCAATTTTGACCCCCAGGCATAATTTACATATATTTTGTAGAGGACCTGAACATGATGCTATGTGCCAAATATGAAAGCTGAGAACCTTCCTGTTTCAGAGAAGAAGATTTTCAAAGTTTTCACTATATGTTTCTATTGAAAACTGATCACCTCTGGGGCGGGGCCAATTATATCACTTTTGTAGAGAACATGATGCTATGTGCTAAATATGAAAGCTGAGAACCTTCCAGTTTCAGGAGAAGATTTTCAAAGTTTTCACTATATGTTCTGTAGACTGTTGGAAACTGGCCATCCCTGGGGCGGGCCAATTTTGACCCAAGGGGCATAATTTATACAAATTTTGTAGAGGACCTGAACATGATGCTATGTGCCAAAGATGAAAGCTGAGAACCCTGTAGTTTCAGAGAAGATTTTTAAAGGTTCAAACTGTTGATGACTGATGAAGCATGACGCACGTGGACGGACGACAGACATCAGGCTATCACAAAAGCTCACCCTGAGCACTTTGTGCTCTGGTGAGCTAAAAAAAAGTTTGATTCAAATCAAGTGAAAAATACAGTAGGTCACCTTGCAAACCTGAAACAGTGTAAGATGAGCACACAAGTGTTGTTCTTACTTACATCAAAGGATGGTAAGCACTTTTAACCCTTTCCCTGTTCTATGTTTATTACAAATTTCAGTACTTAAAATAATGAATATTCATGGACAAAATACTAGTTATAATGAAATATGGAAGGTGGAACATTGTAGACATTTTATAGAAAATAGAAACAAATCTATCAAATTACATTAGCAAACAGAGCAGACCCTAATCAGACGGCTCCTATAGGGTCTACTCTGTTTGCAGATGCATGAAAACACATTTATATGAGGGAAAGGGTTACAAAGCACAAAAGAGATGATGATGGTGATCTTCATATTTAAGTTACAAGAGGAAAAGTGCAGCATGGTACAGGACTTGACCCAGGATCCCTCACTTACAGGGCGAGAGCTCTACTAACTGAACTACCCAGGCTGCTATACGAGCTCCACACATCAGAACCACTATACTCCTCCCCTTTTACTCTTTCAGAGCTGTCCCAGCTCTCACAGACCGTGCTTCACCAGATACAGCATCTGATGTGAAGGTTTTTACACGATTTGATTGGTTAATTTATATATCAAAACCACATAGTCTCTCATGCGAATACCACATGCGGCACGCATATTACTCAAGCGAGGAGACAAAATTAAGACGAGGGGAGTGTCGTTATCATAGGCTGATAGCTTCAAAAGACAGTATGCACTCCGACCGCTAATAACTAGTAAAGAATGAATAACTCCAAACATTCCGAATAATAAACAGTTTACAGTTTTATTCTCGGCAATACAAAAAAGTACAAATGATTCGTCCCCAGACCGATTGTACTGGATAAATCGCAGTAAGTATCACAGTTCCTTACTAGCTATTGTATACAGCCCTGATTCGGTGCTGGCAAACGTTCAAATAGCCGTTTTAGTCGGTAAGCGGGCAGTTGCAAGGTCATATCCGACCTGTCAAAATTACCGTGTTTCTCAAGATTCTCCGCTGTGGCTTCTGAGAACCGTTTCAACTAGGAGCTTTTCGCTTTGCAGTTACATAGATTATACATTATTGACTACTTATTGGCAAAAAGCTTTACCCGATATACCGTTCGATTGAACGTCAACAGAGGCATGACTTGGGAGAGGGGTAAAATTCGTAAATAGGAAGTTCGACCCCTTGTCTATATATCCAGTGTTCATACATTTTTTTTCTGTCGAGGTTCATAATTCATTGTGACGGTGCCCTGTGTACTAAACAGGGAAACGGCTAAAAGACACCTACCGCTGCATTTTCTAAATACATGCTCGAGAATGACTTGAGACACACATTCACCGCACTTACCGATACTAAAAATTATATACCTACCGTGCACGTAAACATTGGATCACCCGTTTCAGTGCTTCGTGAAGTCCCGATACTCATTATTGCAGAAATTGTTCCATGGAGGTTCTAAATTACCAAAGATACACCTGAAATGTCCAAGGATTGTATATTATTCATTTGTTGCAACCACTCTCCTACACTGAGATAAGTGTGTCAAACTGACCGACTTCTGTCCTCAGCTATCGATTTTCCAACCGGATGTTTGTGTCAGAATTCATTATCCGGGCGTTTTCCGGTATCTAGCTGCCAAAATTAATGTCGACTTCGATTCTGATGCGGTGGCATTATCATCATCATCATTATTATTAAAAAAATAATAATAATAGTAGCAGCATTTAGGCAGCAAGAGTAAAAAGTGTGTATTAATAAAGACATTTATAAAAAAAACACTAAATAAAGTTATAAACAGATCGTACTTAATTAAGTTGGCAATATGTTGTAATATTCTTAAGTTGCTCGAATATTCAAAAAGTATTCGGGGTTAAGTATTGATGCTTAGTCAAATGTAGATGTAGCCACACCAACTTTCCTTTAACACCTTCAACTCATGAATATTTTAAAAGATATAGAGTAAGCGGGTTCAACTATTGATCGCCATGTTTCCCATAACTATGTCCACCCATGAATGTCTAAAAAGGTAATGTATATTCGTGGTTAAATAGTGATGCTCCGCCCACTTTTTACCAATTTTAGCTATAGTCTTCTTTCCCAACATCCAACTAATGAATATTTAAAAAAAGATAACGAGTGGTGGAGTCACCTACTGATGCCATGTTTCCTTTAACTCTGCCCACTCATGAATATCCAAAGAAAGCATGGGTATTCGTGATTAAATATTGATGGTCCACCCATTTTTAACCAAAGACCTATGTCTTATCATAGGTCTTTGTTTTAACCAAATTTATATATAATACATTCGCCCTGCAACGTCCTTATATAACCTTATTCTAAAAAGAAAGTTGCATAACCTCATGAACACCGGAAGCACGTCATTCATTTCTTAAATATAAGAAATACAATGGAATATAAATATAAGAAATAAATGACGTGCTCCCGGTGTTCATGGGTTATGCAACGCATAGCTTTACGAGCAAAGATTCACGTGAAGCCCTTCGGGCTTCACTAACTTTGCTCGTAAAGCTATGCGTTGCATAACCTCATGAACACCGGAAAGCACGTCATTCATTTCTTAAATATAACCCCGCACACTTTTTCTTAACACATCCAACTCATGAATATTTAAAAAGACAATGAATCAAATATTGAACCCACGTTTCCTGTTACTCCGCCTAGTCCTGAATATTCAAAGCATCGTGATGCTCCACCCACTTTTTTTACCAATTTAAGATATAGCCCCACCTTCGTTAGCTATAACGCAGCCCACTTTCCCTTAACACGTCCAACTCGTGAATATAACTCCTATAACTCTGTCCACTCATGGATATTTAAAAAAAGGGCAAGGGGTATTCGTGGTTTAATATTGAAGCACCGTCCACGGTTTTACCAATTTTAACTGTAGCCGCGCCCTCTTTTCCAACACATCTACCTAATGAATATTTAAAAAAGATAAGGTCCTCCCACTATTGATGCTACGTTTCCTTTTACTCCGCCCACTCATGGATATCCAAAGAAATCATGGGTATTCTTGGTTAAATATTGATGTAGCTCCGTCCACTTTTTCTAAACACATCCAACTCATGAATATTTAAAAGGATAATGAGTAGGTGGCGTCAACTATTAAAAAAGTGGCGAAAACAGTCAAACAGGGAGATACACAAACAATAGGACACAGCACCAAACACCATCAACCAAGAAATGGCACAGCAACAAGACAAAACCTATTGGGACGCATACCAAGACATGAAAAAATATTAAACACTAACAATATAAAATAACGAAGTAGATCAAAGGGTGAAAGTAGGAGGGGTGACGGTCGTTTCGTCAAACTGCCAGTTCGTCAAAAAGGTTATACAGTACAAAAGGGGTTGTCGTTTCGTCAAAAAGGACTATATAGCAAATTGATTTATATATCCCCTTTTTGACGAACTGGCAGTTTGGCGAAATGACCTATATGATTAGATCTATTAACCTTAGTTTGGATCTAGATGGGATCTGGATCAGAACTGTATGCTTTGTGGTGATTAATTAACTCAGATTAATTAACTCAGAAATAGTGAAGAATGCGACAGTACCGTATACTTTATGCACGCTACGGGTCAATTCGTGATCACTGTTTCAAATAGTTTGGGTCTATATGAGATCTGGATCAGAATTGAATGCTTTTAGTGATTAATTAACTCAGAATTAATTAATTTATGAAGAATCCGACAGTACCGTATACTTTATGCACGCTACGGGCGAATTCGTGATTACTGTTTCAAATAGTTTAGATCCAGATGCAAATAGTTTGGATCCAGATAAGATCTGCATGAACTGTTTGACATTCCGTGCTATCTTATGACATTTTTGACGAATTTTGCCGAGGACATTTTACATAGGAAACTGAAGGCTAATACATTTTTGAAGTGTGATTATACATGCAGAAGATGGCATTTGACAGTTTTCTGCATAATCCGAAAAGGGCACATTAAAGTGATCACGCACCAGTTTCACTAGCGGTGCTGATTGATTAGGAAGGGAGATTAACATTAATTACACAATAACAAAGTGTTGATAAAAGTTTGTGCCGCCGAACCCGTGTCGCTAATTGGTTTGTAGGTGTGAAAAAGCAATTAGACTAACACGTGTAATTTTTGCACACTTATAGAGTAATTAATATTTGTTTTTTGCTTTGCATATATTACTTGATAAAACTTTTAAACATTTTAATCAACAAATCGGTATCAAGATTCATCTTCATAATTTGTATATTACAAATTTTAAGTGCTGTCCTATCATTTCCAAACTCGATAGTTCCGCATACGCAAAAAATCTGTTTGTTGTTCGAGAATTACTTACAGCCCTATATAATTCGGGGATCAGTTAATTTTTCTGGTTTCTTAATTCACCAAAATAACATATACATTTAACAGATTTATTGAAATACTATTCATATATATATCAGGTAATATATCCTTTTTGACGAAACGTCTTTCGTCAAAACTATATATCGCCTTTTTGACGAACTGCCATTTTGACGAAACGACCGTAATTCAAGTAGGAGTACTGCCTTGGAAATGTCAGAAGCCAAAAATGGCTACAGGGGGCGTAAACCAGGTTCGTGGGTACCCAACCTCACATTTATCCCACCAAGTCAAAATGTAAAAAGATATTCCCACTCCAGACAACTCTCCAATATGAGTACTGATGTCAAGACTAAATAATGTTCAAATAAACTGAAGCAGTAAACAAGTGACGCCATTTAAATGATGTGTGTCATAATTTAAATGACGGGAAAAGTACATGAAACATTTCTAATGGTTTAACAGGATGCCTTAATAGAGTTTTAGGTCTGTCCTGCCTTTGCACAATCAAAGAGGAAAGCATGATGTCCAACTGTAAGTCATATTTTCTGTAACTCCACTCACTTCTGAATATTCAAAGAAATCACGTGATTTCGTGGTCCGCCCACCTTTTACCAATTTTAGCTGTAGGTCCTCCCACTTAACATTAACATATCCAATTCATGAATATTTAAAAAGATAATGTGCATGTGGGGTCAACTAGCGAAGCCATGTTTTCTATAATTCCGCCTACTCATGAATATTCAAAGCAATCATGTGTATTCGTGGTTGAACATTGATGCTCCGCCCTCTTTTTACTAATTTCAGCTGTAGTCCCATCCTCTTTCCCTTAAAGGCATTTCGAAAGGAATGTTGACCCATTAACCTCATGCTGTGCATTTGAGGAGTTGACTGTCAAGCATCTGATACACAAACTGATAAGGCGAGCTACCATCACAGAGGATCAATGTATAATTGCATAACTTTATCTCTTATGGCTATGGACCCTGACTGGACACTGCAGGAGCACAGCTGGATACTGTGTATATAGGGGGGGGGGGGGGGGGGGTCACTTATATAAGGAGCTTTGAAATGCCTTTAACACATCCAACTAATGAATATTTAAAAAGATTATGAATAGGCAGAATTAAATGATTGGTACCCTGCGCACTCTTAATAATCTCTTTTGCACTTTATGATTATCAGTTAGTTTAGCCATCTTAGTTGTGACCTGCCTATATTAAGCTAGGCCAACAATGACCAACACTCTTGGATTTAACACCAGTTATGGTAAACATGTGTGGAGTTGTAATCAAAAAGTTAGCCCTGCAAATATATTTTTCTATATTTTTTATATTATATCTTTCCTTCTGCAATTGTTATCAAGTAATTATTAAAACACAGTTAATGATTACTTTTACTACCATAACTGCTGTTGCTGGTCTTATTATAACTTTGTTATTATTATTATCTAATGCTATTTTTTTTATTATTATCATTATTTTCATTATTATTATTTACCAACATGTAAAATAGTATCAGCAGGATCAATTCCATGCTATTTTTTATGATCATAAAAAAACCATATTGTTCTGTATGTGGTGTTTCCTGCATGACTCATTTTTGTACTACTATAAGTAATGATCATTTCAAACGCTACGGCCTCGTCACTCAACGTTTTTCATTTTAGGTAAACCGTTATTGTATGTGTCTCTGAAAAGGGTCTGCATCTAACAGAAGCAAAATAGATATAATTTTATATATAAAAAATAGTATAATATCGCACATGTTGGGAGAAATACTCCGAGATTTTCCACCAGTATTTTTAACCCGGGGAATAACCGTACATCATCAAGTCAAAAACCGCTTTACATTAGAAGGCGTCTACTTGAACCTGATCAGATTCCGCAGTCACAAGTGGTTTGCGAAAACTGTCCAAAACACTTGGTTGTCTGTTTGAGCTATCAAATATTCCAACGTTATTTTCTCGTGAGTATACAGTTTATGATCTTGTTGTCTAAAACAGAAATGAGGATGTTGTTAAAAAAAGAATTGTGACCCTCCAAACAAACATCGAAAGTGAGCTCGGGTAACGCTTTCCTAGTTCTACAATATAAAACTTCTGTATTTCGAAATATAACATAAGTATCATTCTTCATCACATTTTTATTCTTTTATATCTTTTTTTTCTTTTTTTCTATTTTTTATTGTTTTTTATCATTCCTGCGAAATACGAAGTTTTATAAAAAATGCCGAGTTTCCCATGAGCAGAATCCGCTCAACGCTTGATCGGAAAGAATCATTGTATAAATCCGTTATATTTACCTATACTCAATATACTGTCACAAAGTATGCATGTTTTCTCATATGTGGATGCATAAACTAAGTTATAAAAGCTTACCTGATAGCCAAAGGTGCCCGACGCAAGCTTGGACTCACCTATGGAGACGAGTTATAGTCAAAACATACCCAAAGTCAAAACGTACCCAAGTCAAAATGTACCCAAACTGAGTCAAAACCGGTGATACTAAACAGAGTCTGGTACAGTCCGGTAGAGTCTGGGGGCTTTTTAAGACGATTAGGTGCATTGTCACGATTATAATGCTGTTAAATAACAAATATTTAGTATGTTTGCAGCTGTAACAGGTAATATCGTAAAAAATAGCCTATAATAGCTTGAAAACACACAGTAAATATGGGTGCTGGAGAAATCGCCTAGTGACTAAATCGCCTACAATTAGATATATAGTAAACCAATTGGAGAAATCGCCTAGAAAGCAATTATATAGTGTTTGTATTTCGCACCTATGGTACAGGTAGTGATAACATGACAGAACTATAAAGCACATTTGTAACAAGAATAAATTGTCCTGTTGTGCTGTTTTCCAGAACAAGATGACCAAGATTTTACGATAAGTGCAGCCCCTGCTCACTTACCTGGAATTTGACAGCCCAATATTACAGGGATGGATAATTATATACCGAATATTAGCAGAAAGTGAAAATGTTATACGCACGGAACAAATTATAATATGAATCTTACTTCTTGTTAGATGATCCGGATCCAATAAATTTTCGAAAAGCAATATTAGTTATTACAAAATGTCGGTTACCACAGTAAAAAATAAAATTGTTTTATCAATAAAAAAATATCTACGTAAAGTGTGTATTGTTAACCCTTTATTTCACAAAAAAACATCTTTACACATGTATGTTGGAAAACAGAATAGACCCAGATCAGACATCTTTTGTAGGAGCCATCTGACCAGAGTCTGCTCTGTTTGCTTATGGAATTTTATCCGTTTCTAATATTTACTGGACCCATGCAGATCCTCTGACATGAAGTAAGACTCATATTATAATTGCTTCGAACATAAGGCAGTTTTGGTATGTTGTGGTCAGAGGCTACACTGATCATTCAAAACTATTCATTACAACCTGGAAAACAATACCACAAAACAATTTCATCTTGTCGGTGGTCTGTGGAATTATTCATTTCCTATAAAGTGACGTATCGCGGGATCAGTACTTTGCCAGTCCTTTGCCCATTATAATAATTCTATTTTCTACTGTGATAACAGACAGTTTTTATTAAATAATATTGCTATTCAAATATTTGCTGGATCCAGATCATATTACAGTAAGTAAGACTCATGACATTTTCTCTCTCTACAAATTCGCCATAACTATTGATATATCATTCAAATCGCTCTTTTTCCATTTTCTGTCAAATTCTATGTAGTGATCAGGGGTTACACTGATTGCATCCAGATCATCTGACTAGACATAAGACTCATGCTATAACTTGTTCTGTGCCTATGTCATTCATAGTTTCTGCATAACTATTATAATTATCGCTCATTATATATAAATATTTTCTGTCAAATTAATTCTATGTAGTGATCAGGGGCTACACTGATCAATCAATGCTGGTCATCTTGATCTGGAAAATAATACCACAGAGCAATTTAATCTTGTTACAAACATTCTTTATAGTTCCGTCATGTTATCTGTCCTGTACCATAGGTGCGAAAAACAAACACTATACAATTGCTTTCTAGGCGATTTCTCCAATTGGTTTACTATATATCTAATTGTAGGCGATTTCGTCACTAGGCGATTTCTCCGTAAACCTGTAAATATTACCCCGGTGATACGGTAATGGCTGACGTAAGTCGGATAGAGTCTGGTCAAGTATTGGAAGCCCTATTAGTATTAGAATACCCTGAATTTTATCAGAAAACATTCTGCTTATATTAATAAGTGATTTTTATCATAAATTAGAAGCAGTATGCACTTGTTGGCCTAAAACTTCCGTTTTTATCTCCAGACTCTGTCACTCTACACTACCCTTCTACTTTTCGCCAGACTGCAGTTTGAAAAAGGCGAAACAACAATCTGTCATATAAAGCATATAAAGTGTATACTGCTTTTGAATTTATGTTGAAATCACTTATTAATGTATGTAGAATGTTTTCTGCTAAAATTCAGGATATTCTTATACTAATAGGGCTTCTAATACTTGACCAGACTCTATCCGACGTAGGTCGGCCATTACCGTGTCACCGGGTAACATTTACCGGGTGTTTTCAAGCTATTATACGCTCATTTTTATTAAATGAATATTAATTACTATAGCTGCAAACATACTAAATAATGTTATATAACAGCATTATAATCTTGAAAATGCACTTAATCTTCTTAAAAAGCCTCCAGACTCTACCAGACTCAGTTTAGTAGGACCCAGTCAAAACGTACCCAAATAGAGTCAAAATGTACCTACCTATAGGTCAAAACGTACGCAAGTTCCAAATATGTTTATGCATGCATTTTCTGTTTATAATACATGTACAATTAATATGTTAAAATGTAAAAAATCTATCGGATTTTCGAGAGAATTGTATGAAATAATTTATCGATAAAACCCAAACCCTTTGTTCATGACTATATTGATAAAACCTTGCCCATTTTCTCAGAAGTTTAACCCTTTCCCTGTTCTATGTTTATTCCAAATTTCAATACCTACTGAATATTTAAGGAAAAAATAGCTCCAATGAAATGTGGAAGCTAGAACACTGTAGCCATTTTAGAAAGTAAAGAAACAGAACTATCAAGTTACATTAATTAGCAAATAGAGCAGACCCTGATCAGATGGCTCCTATAGGAGCTGTTTGATCTGGGTCTATGCATATGCAAAAGGAAAGCCTTAAGTAATATTATTAAACTTTGTTGAATACCCTTACTATAAATAGTAACAAAATTGCCGTAGAAAACTGTCATTACGGAGTCATGTGACCGATCCATAATGGCCCGGCGGGCCGATTATCCATAATTGGCCCACGATCTTTTTCACGTGCAATGCGTTGATCTTAGCAACATAGCTCTAGATCTAGATCTATTCAAACATGGCCGGAGAAAGGGGCTTATCTATTTATTGCTTAAAATTTGGACATACAGGATGTTACATTTCAGTTAAATATGTTTGGCATACTATAATGGCAACATAACAGAATTTTACCAATACTTTTTAGCTCACCAGAGCACAAAGTGCTCAGGGCGAGCTTTTGTGATCGCCTGATGTCCGTCGTCGTGCGTCGTCCGTCGTCCCGCGTCAACAATTTGAACCTTTAAAAATCTTCTCCTCTGAATCTACAGGGTTCTCAGCTTTCATCTTTGGTACATAGCATCACCTATAGGTCCTCTACAAAAGTTATATAAATTTTGCCCCTGGGGTCAAAATTGGCCCCGCCCCAGGGGTTGAAAGTTTTCAATAGAAACATATAGTAAAACTTTGAAAATCTTCTCCTCTGAAACCAGAAGGTTCTCAGCTTTCATATTTGGCACATAGCATCATGTTCAGGTCCTCTACAAAAAGTATATAAATTATAACCCTGGGGTCAAAATTGGCCCCGCCCCAGGGGTGGGAAGTTTTCAATAGAAACAAATAGTGAAATCTTTGAAAATCTTCTCCTCTGAAACTGAAAGGCTCTCATCTTTCATATTTGGCACAGAGCATCATGTTCAGGTCCTCTACAAAAGTTATATAAATTATGGCCCTGGGGTCAAAATTGGCCCCGCCCCAGGGGTGGCCAGTTTTCAATGGAAACAAATAGTGAAATCTTTGAAAATCTTCTCCTCTGAAACTGGAAGGCGCTCAGCTTTCATATTTGGCACAGAGCATCATGTTCAGGTCCTCTACAAAAGTTATATTAATTTTGACCCTGGGGTCAAAATTGGCCCCGCCTCAGGGGTGGGTAGTTTTCAGAATAGAAACAAATAGTGAAATCTTTGAAAATCTTCTCCTCTGAAACTGAAAGGCTCTCATCTTTCATATTTGGCACAGAGCATCATGTTCAGGTCCTCTACAAAAGTTATATAAATTATGGCCCTGGGGTCAAAATTGGCCCCGCCCCAGGGGTGGGCTGTTTTCAATGGAAACAAATAGTGAAATCTTTGAAAATCCTCTCCTCTGAAACTGGGAGGCTCTCAGCTTGCATATTTGGCACATAGCATCATGTTTAGGTCCTCTACAAAAGTTATATAAATTATGGCCCTGGGGTTCAAATTGGCCTCGCCCCAGGGGTGGGAAGTTTTCAATAGAAACATATAGTGAAATCTTTGAAAATCTTCTCCTCTGAAACTGGAAGGCGCTCAGCTTTCATATTTGGCACAGAGCATCATGTTCAGGTCCTCTACAAAAGTTATATAAATTATGGCCCTGGGGTCAAAATTGGCCCCGCCCCAGGGGTGGGTAGTTTTCAGTAGAAACATATAGAGAAAACTTTGAAAATCTTCTCCTCTGAAACTGAAAGGTTCTCAGCTTTCATATTTGGCTCATAGCATCATGTTCAAGTCCTCTACAAAAGTTATATAAATTATGTCCCTGGGGTCAAAATTGGCCCGCCCCAGGGCCGGCTAGTTTTCTATAAAAGCATATAGTGAAAACTTTGAAAATCTTCTCCTCTGATTGTCTGGTGAGCGCTTCAGGGCCATTCTGGCCCTCTTGTTTATATAATTATCATGTTGTATTAAACATTTAAAATATTAATTTTTTAAACCAAATCATGAATAATTACCTGAGGAACACACACATTATGAAATTATCCAATAAAATAATGCTTGGGTATGTTTAACAAAAAATTAATTCTTGGGTACGTTTTGACCAAAAAATGGGTACGTTTTGACCAAAAAATGTGGGTACGTTTTGGTATTGGGTACGTTTTGACCCCCCCCCCCCCCCCCCCCCCCCCCCCCAAAAAAAAACCAAAAAAAAAACAAACCAAAAAAAAAAAAAAATGTGATCGAAGTATGTTAGACTAGCTTAAATCTATCTATCTGAACCATAAACCACTCCGAAAGACAAGAAAAACACGACCCGGAATTTTTTTTACTTTAGGGTCTATATATGTATTGAAAGGTATCTAACTACGTCAGATCAGCGGCGGAAAATACAACAGTCATGTTTTTCAAAGTCTTACAGCAAAGCCAATTCAACACCGATTTCAATCATTTTGGTCTTGATCCGTTCCAAATTCCATATATTAAGCGGCACAGTTAGTGCTTTCCTTAAATATTGCTCCGTCTTGTCGCTGCAAGACCGCGAATTTGAAAATACGCTAGAGCGAAACGATGTGACTCCCGCCAGGATGCATAGAAGTATATAGGGGGATCTGTATTCGTTTAACTTTTCAACAAAAATGCGAATTATGCTGAAACACATTCGAAAAACATTCAACTCACCGCAATTAAAACGGCGCTTACTATTTCCAGTCTTCTACGAGGTGCCAGTTTTCTTTCTCCAACTTTCTTTTTGAACGGATGCGACCATTTTGCTGTGACCTGGCTCATAAACTATTCGATATGCAAATTGACTTCTACTTCCGGCCACAGCGAAATGGCCATCTCCGTTCAAAACGAAAGTAGGGAGAAAGAAAACTGGCGTCTCGTAGCAGACTGGAAATAGTCAGCACCGTTTTAACTGCGGTGAGTTGAATGTTTTTCGAATGTGTTTCAGCAAAATTCATTGAGTAAAGGGTTAACCCTTTCCTCCATAGATATGCCTATCTACACCTCTGTATAAGTCACTTTTTGAAACCATTGTGATACATAGAACATTTGCTCCTATAGGAGCAAATGCTCCATTTATCAAAATGGTTTCAAAACTACAAAATTCTAAAATATATCCTTTTCTCTAGTTAATACTCCTTTTGGGTAGATTTATTCAAAGAGGTTGGATCTAAAAATAGCCTATGAGGTAATGGATCTAAAAATAGCCTATGAGGTAATGGGTTAACCACCTGCTCTTATAAACCTCAGTGTTTATTCAGTTTGTGGTCACTGTAGACAGGTTAATATATAGAGCTCATCATAAGATGCATAAATTAAAACATTTTAAAAAATAACCCCTTTATTTTTCCCAAACCCTATACTGTGACCACTAAAGAGTGGTCACGGTATAGGTTTTGGTGGAGAAATGATGATTTTAATGCTTGGGTCCGCACCCTTTACTGTAGCTCAGAATATAGTCAACAATTACTTACGAATGTATTTCTTATTTCAGTACATATAGATGAAAGTGGCTTAGTCAAATAGAACTGTCATCATGCCAGAGTCAAAGCCACAGATGAAAGAATGTCTACCAAAACAAGGCCTGACTTATCATGAGGACATGCCAACAGTTGTTTTATGCAAGCCAAAATTATTGCCACTGAAGTCAGTTTCCTTGGAGAAAATGGAGAAGATGCAGAGAGAGGCGCAGGAAACAATGAAACAACAGGAACTTGAAGCCCAAGATCAGGATAACTTTGGTCTCTATTAATTATATCAAATCTAATATATATACATGTATAAACACTCTGCATTGATGACAGTCTTTTTCGTATTTCATGTTTAGAGACATTTAGGAACAAAAAGTCGTTAAGTTTGAATTTGTGTTTTTTGTGGATTCAGGACTTGATCTTTGTATTTATATGTGATTCTGTGATTTGTGTGTCAGTCTTTCAGAAAAAAAGATTGATCAGAATGGCATCCGTAGAAATGCCATGGCAATATAGCTTTCCGCCGTTTTTCACTATTCAACCAAATATTGATACCAGGAAGAAACAGTTGGAAGCCTGGTGCCAGCTGGTGCTTTCCACTGTAAAGAAGAACAAACAATACTCAATGAATGTGGTTGAGGCACAAGATACAATTTTCTGTAACAAAGGTATTGACAGAAAATTGCCTATGGATGGTATTGCAATGGTTTTGGAAGAGCTGAGAAAGACCGGTCACCTTGAATGGAAGGATCCAAAATCAAAGAAGGAATGTTTAATAATGTGGCGTACCCCTGAGGAATGGGGTAAAATTATTTATACATATATAACAGATAACAGTATGAATAACTCAGTGTGCACCCTGTTTGAATTGATCAATGGTGAAGAAACAGAAAACCAGGAGTTTCATGGTTTAGAAGACTGGCTTCTGAAACGAGCCTTGCAATCATTGGCGGCAGACGGAAAGGCAGAGCTTATGTCTTTTGGAGAAAATGAAGGGGTGAAATTCTTCTGACGATTGTTCATCGACTAGAGAATTAAATATGAATTGTCCATTGAACAGAGATAGACTAGTGTTTCTTAAATGATTTGTATGAATGAGTTTCATAAAAAAATAATGTGTATGAACAACAGAGCTACAGATAAAGATGTGTACCCAAATACTAAAACCGTCATTTCTCCACCAAACCCTATACTGTAACCGCTCTTTAGAGACAATTCTAAAAAGTGGCCACAGTATAGGGTTTGGTGGAGAAATATGTATACATGTATATAGATATTGGATTGACTTTCATGAATCGATGATATATCGATATTGTTCCTATCAATGACACCTCTATAACATCCTCCATTATTGACAGAAGTCAATAGTCATTGTATCAACCCTTTCCTTCATATAAAATTTATAACCTATTCCTCATATATTGACAACTTTTGAAGACTCAGTAAAAGTCACTTTGTGAAACCATTGTGATAAAAAGAGCATTTGCTCCTATAGGAGCAAATGCTCTATTTATCACAATGGTTTCAAACTACAAAATAAAAAAAACAATCCTTTTCTCCAGTTAGTGCTCCTTTTCAGTAGATTTATTCAAAGAGGTTGTATAAAAAAATAGCCTATGAGGTAATGGGATAAACACGCCTTTTCATACCTTTACAAACAGAGTAAAGATTTACAGTTGTAAATGACTGAAATATGTAAACTTTGAGAAACAGGATGTGTGTATGATTGTTAGAGTGATACAGGATGTATGTATCATACTATAATTGTTATAGTGGTACAGGATGTATGTATCATACTATAATTGTTATAGTGGTACAGGATGTATGTATCATACTATAATTGTTATAGTGGTACAGGATGTATGTATCATACTATAATTGTTATAGTGGTACAGGGTGTATGTATCATACTATAATTGTTATAGTGGTACAGGATGTATGTATCATACTATAATTGTTATAGTGATACAGGATGCATGTATGGTTGTTTAGTGATACAGGATGTATGTATGATTGTTAGTGATACAGGATGTATGTATAATTGTTAGTGATACAGGATGGATGTATACTTGTTAGTGATACAGGATGTATGTATGATTGTTAGAGTGAGACAGGATGTATGTATGATTGTTAGAGTGATACAAGATGTATGTATGATTGTTAGAGTGAGACAGTGTGTATGTATAATTGTTAGAGTGAGACAGGGTGTATGTATGATTGTTAGAGTGATACAGATGTATTGTTAGAGTGATACAGGATGCATGTATAATTGTTAAGAGTGAGACAGGGTGTATGTATGATTGTTAGAGTGAGACAGGGTGTATGTATAATTGTTAGAGTGAGACAGGGTGTATGTATGATTGTTAGAGTGATACAAGATGTATGTATGATTGTTAGAGTGATACAGATGTATTGTTAGAGTGAGACAGGGTGTATGTATGATTGTTAGAGTGATACAGATGTATTGTTAGAGTGAGACAGGGTGTATGTATGATTGTTAGAGTGATACAGGGTGTATGTATGATTGTTAGAGTGATACAGATGTATTGTTAGAGTGAGACAGGATGCATGTATAATTGTTAAGAGTGAGACAGGGTGTATGTATGATTGTTAGAGTTATACAGGATGCATGTATGATTGTTAGAGTTATACAGGATGTATGTATAATTGTTAGAGTGAGACAGGGTGTATGTGTGATTGTTAGAGTGATAGAGCACATATTGTGTTCAGAATGAGTTACCAGCTATTGAAGATTAAATTTTAGATAAATTTGTAATTAATGTGTCACACATATCTTAATCTTCTTTAGTAAGTGATACAATATCTTTTCACTTTGATATATATCTGTGTATGGTTGTTAATGGAGTGGTTGTCAGTAAAATGAGGAAAGAAGGCATATCTTTGTTTTTGATATTACACATTGAATTTTTTAGACATGTCAGTCCCATCAGAGTTATTTCCCTTTCGCTGCTGCCATTGTATTTATTGTATAAATATAGCGCATAACATTTATCCCTCATGATCATGACAGTTTTGACAGGGTGTGTCAATTTTCAACTCTTCATTTGCTGATTTTCTGTTGTTCTTTTGCCGTTGTTTTCGAAGAAAAGTTGAGGTATTTTCAAAGCCTTGGGGCCATTTACATAAACCCTTTACTTAATGAATATTAATATTAGAAATAATGAATACCATTATATAAATACATGAATTAATAAGCTGGATTGCTATAAGGCGAGCATTTAACTACTTTTCCGACGAGCTAAAATATAGCTTAACTTCAAAACTACTAGCATAGCAATTTTTTTTACCATGCAACACTGAAAACATTGGAGAAAATGAAAATAAAGAAAGTTTTGCTCAAGTGGTTCTGTCCCCTGAATAAAAATACATGGAAGTTCAATATACGTGACATCATATTGGCGTGCAGTTACATTGTTGACTTTTACAAGATAAACAAACTGGATTTAATCCTTTTATATAGGCAAATAGTTTCGACAAATGTGCAAATGTTTTAAATTTGATGTTTATGTTAAATTATGCCTTTTTCATCCTTCTGTTTTCCTCCTACTAGCTGAATTAAACTTGCATCCCAGTGGGGTCAGTACAAATGCACTATACCTCACAAAAGACAGCGTCGGCGTGGTAAATATTATGCTTAGTAGGAAGTGGCTGTATTTGGTGAAGTTGCATGATAAAATGGAATTATGAACAAAGGAATTTTTGATGATGGCAGAAACTAGAATTCAATCTGTATCATTTCATAACACAAACCAAGATGAGTTGTCTGGTTTAGGTCTACTCTGTTTGCAAAGGCATCAAAAGGTGTCCCTATCAGCTAAAGAGTTAAGCCTTAACCCATTCCTCCATGAATATTCATGTAAGAAATTAGGGCGTAATGAATACTAATTAGATTAAATTGTTATAATATCACATGGACACATGAATTATTGGCCAAGGCAGAAACTCACTTTAACTGTAGAATCATATCTATATTGTATCATAAGCAAACAGAACAGACCCGATCAGACAGCTTCTTTTGGAACCATCTGATCAGCGTCTACTCTGTTTGCGGAGGCATATTTCTGGCGTAAAGGGATAAATATCCGTTGCTAAGCCTTTGCAAACAGAGTAGACACAAATCAGACGGCTCCTATAGAAGCCGTCTGATCAGGTCAGTTGTTTGCCTATGATATAATATACCGGTAGGTATGATCCTATATATTCTGCTATGGCCAAACCTTACTGTGTTCATGTGTTATTAAATATTAATCTAATTAATATTCATGATGTCATTATTTCTTACATAATTATTCATGGAGTAAAGGGTTCAATAAGAACTTTAACCCATTCCTCCATAGGCTATTTTTAGATCCTACTTCTTTGAATAAATCTACCGAAAAGGAGCATTAACTAGAGAAAAAGGAAAATTTCCGAATTGTGTAGTTTTGAAACCATTGTGATAAATAGAGCATTTGCTCCAATGGAGCAAATGCTTTATTTATCACAATGGTTTCATAAAGTGACTTTTACAGAGGCGTAGAAAGGCGTATTTATGGAGGAAAGGGTTAAAACTTGGTCATACCATCATTTTCAACAGCTATGTCCATCAACCCCACCATACCGGTACTTCTTGTTCTTCACTGCAATAACAGGTTTTAACAAAATCGTATGCCTTTGCCACCATTTTGTGTTAACCCTTTACCTGTTCTATGTTTATTCCAAATTTCAATACCTACTAAATATTCATGGACAAAATAGTGATAATGAAATATGGAAGGTTGAACATTAAACTCATTTCAGAAAGTAAAGCAACATATCCTTCAAACTCCATGAGCAAACAGAGCAGACCCTGACCAGACGGCTCCTCTAGGAGCCGTCTGATCAGCGTCTACTCTGTTTGCAAATGCGTAAAAACATGTTTATATGAAGGAAAGGGTTAACCCCTTACCTGATGGATGCCTTTTCAAAGTAGAACCAGATCAGATGGCCCCAGTGAGAGTTATTTGGTCATGGTTTGCTTATGGGATTATATAGATCTATTTCCAGTTCTGCTATGGTCAAAAACTCCTTTGTTCACTTACCCTTGTAAAAATTCAGCTAATAAATACATGTGTATTCATAATGTCATTTTTAGCTTGTTTGTTTCGAAGAAACATCGAGCTATTGTGATCACTGGGTCGTAGTTGTAGGCGTCGTCGTAGGCGTTGTAGTCGGCATGCAAAAACTTTAATGTAGCTCATTACTCAAAATATAAGAGGTATCAACATGAAAATTCATAGGTGGATAGATCTCATTGAGGAGGCCCCTACTTAAGAACCATAACACTGGATTTCAAAATTTTGGAGTTATGGCCGCTTTTTCAAAAAGTTTTAATTTAGCTGGACAAGCACTCTTGTTTTAACCCTTTCCCTCATATAAATGTGTTTTCACGCATCTGCAAACAGAGCAGACCCAGATCAGACGGCTCCTAGAGGAGCCGTCTGATCAGGGTCTACTCTGTTTGCTTATAGACTTTCAAAGATCTGTGTATTTACTTTCTAAAATGGCAGCAATGCTCCATTTTCTATATTTCATTATAACCTTTTTGTCCATTAATATTCAGTAGGTATTGAAAATTGTAATAAACACAGAACAGGGAAAGGGTTAAATGAATATTCACGAGGTAAAGGAAACAAAACTGGCTTCTTATAACATTTTACTCCATTAACTGTTCAACATTTATTACAAATTTCATTACCTACTGAATATTCATGGACAAAATAGTTGTAATGAAATATGTAAGGTGTAACATTGTAGCCATTTTAGAAAGTAAATACACAAGATCTATCAAATTCCATTAGCAAACAGAGCAGACCCTGATCTATTTGCAAATGAGTGAAAATATGTTTATATGAGGGAAAGGGTTAATGCCTCTTTGTCAATACCTCCTGTAGGAGCTGTCTGATCGGGGTCTGCTGTTTGCTTATGATATAATACAGATGTGATTCTCTTTTCTGCCATGGCCACAATATTTCCTATGTCCATGTGCTATTACATAAATAACAATTAATCTTTATAGAAAGTTTATACTTTTCAATTTCTCACACAAAAAATAAAGCTAATCTTGGGAGCTTTCATCCATGTACTATGGACTTCATCAGCCAACTGATCTTTTCACTGTGACTGGGGATTAGGCTTAACACCACTCAAGGGCATGAGTGATGTTAAAGCTTTGTCCCAGATGTGCGGTAACTGGAAAAGGCTCCCGTCTCTGTTCAGCACTGGTTTGAGCGTTCTGATATATATCGCCTCTTTTAACCCTTTCGCTGCCAATGCCGGATCTGTGATTACATATGCAAACAGTTTGGATCCAGATGATAACTCGGCGTCTCATCAGGATCCAAACTGTTTGTTACTGTTACCATGTATTTGAAACAAAAATGAAGAAAATCAAAAGAATGAAATTTTGTAGCAGACGACAAAGTTAGCAGACGACAGAGTTTGGCAGCGAAAGGGTTAACCCCCCCTCCCCCCTAATGACAAAGTTATGGCCCTTTGCTAAGGCATAATGGTGTAAGATTTTGTAACCCGTTACTTCATGAATACGCCTTTGCAAACAGGGTAGATCCAGATCAGATGGCTCCTATAGAAACCATCTGATCAGGGTCTGCTCTGTTTACTTATGGATTAATATAGATATTTTACAGGAGCCTTTTGATCCGAGTCTACTCTGTTAGCAAAGGTGTATTCATGGAGTAAGGAGTTCCCATATATACAGAGCAGTCGCAGACAGTTATACATGTACGGGTAGATAGTAATTAGAAGAAGAATAGCATTCTTTTTTTTTATTATAAACTCTGTAAGACATTTTTTGTTTTACATCTATATACACACAATCAATAACAAAGACCAAAAACAATTGAATTTATACAAGTTGAAAGTATACAAAGTTTGACAGGGTTTCTCATCTTGCATATAACTTAATTCACTTTGTACATCACCCAAGTCCAATCAGATTTCAAGTACATGTAATAAGTCATCTCTGACTGACATTCAATGAGCATGTTTGACATGCTTGTAGCTATGTCCTGTCAGCAGTTGCATCATCAGTTATGGTGAATTGGTCAAGTCATTTGCAGCTTTGATCCAAATGCCAAATAGGCATCTTGTCTGGATTGGAAACATCTGACACTTTATGGGGTTTTTTTTAATAGAGAAATATAACGTTTGTTGTATTATAAACATGCAGAAAAGTAAACAACAAATGGAGCAGATCCTTTGAATAAATGTACCGAAAAGGAGCATTAACTAGAGAAAAGGAAAAATTTAGAATTTTGTAGTTTGAAACCATTGTGATAAATAGAGCATTAAATTTTGCAAATGTTCTATTTATCACAATGGTTTCACAAAGTGACTTTTTAAAGAGTTGTCAATATGACAGTATGGGTTAACCCTTTACTCCATAAATACACCTTTCTATGCCTTTGCACACAGAATAGGAGCCGTCTGATCAGGGTCTGCTCTGTTTCCTTCTGGAATAATATTCATGTAGATCTGATTCTACAATTTCTGCCATGGCAAATATTTTCTGTGTTAATAGTTATGCGATTTTACAAATCAATCTAATTAATATTCATCATGTTATCATTTCTTTCATGAATATTCATGGAGTAAAGGTTGCCAGTTACATTTTTTACTTGTAAACAAGTTCAAGGTTTTCCAACTGTATAAACTGGGACAAAGCCATCACTCTTTTTTTGTTGCATTTACACGCAAGATTCTTACAACTGATACATGCAACAAAATACAAAAAAGGCAAGTCCACCAACTGTAATTGCCATGCTAACTCAAGTAAGTACATGTAGTCTGTCTGTCCAACACATGTCTGCACCATGCAACTCATTGCAATGAACCATAAAGAGCTGGGGACACAGACAGATGCCTCACAAACAGATATTCATCATACTGAAATTTGAAATCTGATCAGGCTCAACACATACTGCCATTTTTTCAGAATCAAACAGAGCGAAGTCAAATACATTTACAGTCTTGACAGACCATCAAAAAGAGGTCTAATTTGTCTGTAAGGCAGGTGGTAGCTTAATGCAGGTCAAAAGTAATGCAGAAAGTTCTTATAGGAGTTTTATGCATTACTTTTGCACTGTATCAAGCAACCACTTGCTTTTGAAGCTTCTTTTTCCTTACAACAAATAATTATTAACCCTTTACTTCATGAATATTCATATAAGAAATAATGACATCATGAATAATAATTAGATTAATTGTTAGCACATGAACACAGGAAAGTTTGGCCATAACAGAAACTAGAATCTCATATCATAAGCAAACGGAGCAGACCTTGATCAGACTGCTCTTACAGGAGCCGTCTGGTCTCAGTCTACTCTATTTGCAAAGGCATAGAAAGGTGAACAACATGTACTTATAGAGTAAAGGGCTAAGAGACCAAATTTCTTGCACTCATCACAAACTGACTTTTTGATATAGTGCAGTTTGGGCACGTGTATTTGTAATACTTAACAGAACACCTAACTACTCAAGTCAATGGATGTAATCGTGTAGCATATACATGTACATGTAGTACAAAAATAACACATGAAACTACAACTTTGACCACTTTTATTTAACTCTGTAGAAATCTTTTCCCTGTTGAGCCAATTGATTGGTAGGGGAAAGACTTGCAGCTCATGCATACTCTCAGAATCTTGTGCTTGATTTCAGGCTACATAATGTACAACCAACCAGTCAACAAGAAAGCTTGAGTCGATATTGGATTTTGTCTGATACCAGGGGTGTTTTTTAAAAACCAGAATTTTTTTAAAATCTAAGAAATTTGTTTCAAATGGCACCTAGAACTACGTCTTGGAATAAAATCTATATCGGAATCATTAATATGCTGGTACATTAACCCATTACCTCATAGGCTATTTTTAGATCAATCCTATTTGAATGAATCTACCAAAAAGGAGCATTAACTAGAGAAAAAGAAGATTTTAGAATTTTGTAGTTCTAAAACCATTGTGATAAATAGAGCATATGCTCCATAGGAGCAAATGCTCTATTTATCACAATGGTTTCAAGAAGTGACTTTTACAGAGGCGTAGAAAGGCGTATTTATGGAGGAAAGGGTTAAATTGATGGAGAAAATGTTAGTGGTTTCCAAGTTTGATAAGTGACTCATTTAGGGACTCTTCTTAGTACATTGTGTACTTTCTCCATAATTCCTTTCACACTAACTGGCAGTGCAGGCTTTTATACAAATTGACATCCTGTTTGCTTTCCACTTTACTTGCTACTAAAGCATAATGGTGGAATTGGATAATTCCATTCTGTCACTTGTCAGAAAAAAAGTTAAGCATAATAATTTAGGAATTTGCAGAAAATAATGTGTGTGCATTACACTAGGTCCGGTAAACATTTGACCCCAAGTATGACCTAAACCACATTCATCTGATTGTCACATTGAAAAATGCTTTCTAGTCTACACATTGGATTTATAATGCATGTAAACAATGTAAAGCCGTTACAAAAAAGCTCAATGCTGTAGAGATAGGTTCCCTTTCTCTAATTTCTGGTGACATAATAACTGAAAATAGCTAATGAAGAAATTGGAGAAGATTGCAACTAGGTAACGTCATCTGTATTTTTGTCAAACAGAGATGCTAACCCTTTACACCATGAATATTCATGCAAGAAACTGTGACATCATGAATATTAATTAATTGAATTTTTATATAATGGCACACAAACACAGGAATATTTGGCCATGGCAGAAACTAGCATCATATCTATATAATTTCATTAGCAGACAGAGTAGACCCTGATCAGAGGCTCCTACAGGAGTCATCTAATCTGGATATACTCTGTTTGCAAAGGCGTATTATTATGGAGTAAAGCGTTTAAAACCATCTTAACAACATCAGAAATTGAAACAAACCAGAACAGTCACCGAATGTGACAAATACCCCCGCAAAGTTCTTTCCTATTGAAAGTCTTCCATAAGAGAAAGATTTGTGCAAATAACTGCAAAATGTGTTAGCCCATATTTAAGCCTATTGACAACTTTGCAAAGAGAACAGATCACAACCAGTTCTTCTATGTGTGTTTACCATGTAAGCACAGTATCAAACTCATTCTGTAGAAAACTGTTAGGTGTTTGTGACACGTTCAACTACGACATAATGTTACCACTATTTCATGCATGGACTGACTGACAGGGTGATTCCAGTATAACTCCTATTAAACTTTGCGGGGGTTTATAGATTTCACTTTTATTAAAAGTGAATAAGTGACAGACAGAAGTGACAAACTAATAATGATTGAACCTTCAGTGCAGAGGTGTGTGAACAAACAACATTGACAATCAGCTTCTGCAGAGGTGTGTGAACAAACAACATTGACAATCAGCTTCAGTATTAACGCTAGTTACTCCAAATATATAGACACCCAAATCTCCCCTCTCCTGTTAAGTCAAATTTCCACCATTCTGATTAAAAATTTAAATTAGAATTAACCCTTTACTCTGTGAATATTCATGTATAAAGGCACATGGACACAGGAATATTCTGCCATGGCAGAAACTAATCATTTCTGTATTATATTGTAAGCAAGCAATGCAGACCCTGATCAGAGAGCCCCTTCAGGAGCTATCTGATCTGGGTCAACTCTGTTTGCAAAAGCATAAAAATGTGTATCTATTTAGTAAAGGGTTAACCCTTTCCCTGTTCTACGTTTATTCCAATTTCAATACCTACTGAATATTCATGGACAAAATTGTTATAATAAAATATGGAAGGTGGAGCATTGTAGCCATTTTGGAAAGTAAAGAAACAGTTCTATCAAATTCCATTAGCAAACAGAGCAGACCCTGATCAGACAGCTCCTCTAGGAGCCGTCTGATCTGGGTCTACTCTCTTTGCAGATGCGTGAAAAAATGTTTATATGAGGGAAAGGGTTAAATTAAACTTAACAATAGAGTAAGATAGCAGCAAAACGTGTAGACCAAGATGACACTGCTCTTTTCAGGAGCAGTTTGTTCTGGGTTGTCACTGTTTGTCTGTCTGAATACATTGGATAATTAGAGTAGTACACATATAAACAGGTAATACAGATTTTAACCTCACATGACCTCTTTAATACTTTACCTGATGAATATTCATTAAATAAATAAAAGCATGAAGAATATTTATTAACCCCTTCCCTGTTGCATATTCATGTCAGAAAAAATGACATCATGAATATTAATAATAATATATTTTGTAATGGCATCTGAACACAGGACATTTTGGCTCAGGCAGAAGCTGTAGAATCAGATCTATATTAAATCATAAGCAAACCGAGCAGACCCTGATCAGACGGCTCCTATAGGAGGCGTCTGATCTGGGTCTACTCTGTTTGCAGATGCGCGAAAATGCACTTACATAAGGGAAAGGGTTAAATGAATGGCATATATTTTAGAATCAGACCTCTACATGAATTTCAAAAGCAAATAGAGCAGACCTACAAGAGCCATCTAATCTGGATCTATTCTGTTAGCAAATGTGCGACAAGATATCTTTATTAGGTAAAGCTTTAAAAAGAAAAATATATATATATAGACAATACCAGACTTTTAACAGTAGCGATAAGAGGACCATTTTCTTTACAATGATCATAATGTTCCTATGGCTAGCTACCTCTGTTTAATCCTTTACTACATCGATATGCCTTTCTATGCCTTTGCAAACAGAGAAGACCTAGATCAGACAGCTCCTGTAGGAGCCACCTGGTAAGGGTCTGCTCTGTATGCTTATGATATACAGTAAAACCCCTCTAATGCGACCACCAAAAAGGGACGTAATTCTGGGTGCCAAAGTCAGGTGGTAGCTTAATGCAGGATGAAAGGTATGTAGAAAGCTCCTATAGGAGCTTTCTGCATTACTCTCGTCCTGCATTAAGCAGTCACCTGCTTATAAAGACAGACATGTTTATTCATTAAGTGGTCGCATTAGAGGGGTTCTACTGTATATGTAATATAGATATGATTCTACAGTTTCAGAGCAGAACAGATCCCGACAGGAGACATCTGATCTGTGTCTAGTCTGTCTGCAAATGCATGAAAAAAAATGCTCCTTTTCGGTAAATTAATTCAAAAAGGTTCGGTCTAAAAATAGCCTAGGAGAGAATGAGTTAATAGCCAATCTAAAATAGCCATTTCGAGGGTTTCCAAAATAATTGTTTTTCTTTATTATTGCCCTGTATGATACAACCACTTGTTCTTAGCAACTACAATTTTAGCCTCAGCTAAAAGGTGTAATTATAACACTAAAACACAATCCCTTTATAACCCGTGTACAAAGAGTGGCATTGAATGTATATAAGTACAACCCACACCAAACGGTCAATGTGCAAATTGTAACGGGACCACAATGGTTCCCATTTTTGAAATAATAACAAAATTTAACACTAAAAAGCACTTATATATGACAAATGAAAGGCCAAATACACAACATAATATGTTTAATAACTTAAATTCAATAAGAGTTCACAACAGAGGCATCAGATTTGCCATTTTATGTTAACACCTTTCAACTCTTTATTTTCAACTGGACTATTCCACCATTCAAACAGGTCAAACTTACCATGAATATTTAGGGAAATTTTAAAGAAAACAGCAACATGACCAACAAAGAAGACTGATGAAAGTGCTCTTCCAGATGCCTTCTAATCTGGCTCTACACTGTTTGCAAAGGCCTTTAGTGACTTGTTTCCTGCACTGAAAGGATTAATGATTATGAAAACATGCTTAGATAAAATACTGCAATTACCATTTCTTGCTAAAATGTCAGCAAGGATAGTGTAACATTTTTTTCTCAAAATGCTATTTACCTGTAAACCTGTGATTAATACAAAAGTCACTAATTCCCAATACTGATATGTCTATGATGTATGTATTGACAGATATCAGAAAATGAATCATTATGTACAAGCTATTTCCTAATATAGGTGATTTTCTTTGTACATGTATAACTAATAACAACAAAATGTTCTTTTCATAAGCAGCAGCATTTGTTCTCTAAATCAAAATTTACACTACAAGAAAAAGTATATTTGTTTGTTTGCAAACGTAGGTCTAGCCGAGCCCAGCCCTTGTACTGAAACAAGATGCCCAGCCCATCCCAGACAAGCCCTTGTACTGAAACAAGATGCCATATTTTCATTCAAGTTACTTTTTTGGCAGCAATGTTTACAGTTTGTACAACTTCAGGGAAATCTTTATATAATGCTGAATGTTTGGGGGGAAAGGGCAGAATATTGACCAGAACTGATGACAATTCAAGAAGCATTAACTTATATGAAGAGACAATTCTAAAGAGTGGTCATAGCATTGGGTTTGGTGGAGAAATACATACCCCTTTATAATTGGCTCTTAGAGGTCCAGATAAGATGCATACATTGAAACATTTTCAAGAATACCTTTTTCAATTCTCCACCAAACACTATGTTGTGACGATGCTTTAGAATAGACTTGAAGAGAGACAACATAGGGTTTGGTGGAGAAATGATTATTTTAGTATTTGAGTACACACCTTTAACCCATTCCCTCATATTGACGACTTTTGACGACTGTAAAAGTCAATTTGTGAAACCATTGTGTTAAATAGAGCATTTGCTCCTATAGGAGCAAATGCTCTATTTATCACAATGATTTCAAACTACAAAATTCTAAAATTTTCCTTTTCTCTAGTTAAAGTTCCTTTTCGGTAGATTTATTCAAAGTGGTTGTATCTAAAAATAGCATATGAGGTAATGGATCTAAAAATAGCCTATGAGATAATGTATCTAAAAATAGCCTATGAGGTAATGGGTTATCTGTTGCTCTGGCTCTATATTCTACCAGCACAATTACATAAATCTTCTTTAACACCATCATTCTCAAAAGTGAAGATATACCATCTATAAACAACCAGATCATCATAATACATGTATGCTCACATTCATTCACATGTCATTTTCAAAGTCAATAAAAATGTGATAAATATGTAATGGTACTTATATACAAAGATTAACAAGACATCAAAAACCACTCTTGATCCAATCTCAAGTGAGCTATCTCATAGGTATATACATCATTCCATTCAAAGCCTAACAATTAAAAATCACTCCATAGTAACCTTAAAAAAAAAAGAACAGACAATGATAATGTGTTTTCTCTTTAATTTTATTGACTCAGCTGGGTTACTTTGTTTAAGCTACTGTTGAACTTCATTATCTTGAACTTGGATAACTCAAACTTTGGGATAACTCGAAGAAAATGTTCCGTCTTTCCAAAATTTATAATACAGAATTGTTCTAAAATGTATTACCAGACATATCTCGTAGAAACACATGCGATAGGTTGAAAGTAATGCTGAAAGCTCACACAGGAGCATTAAGCTGTGAACTTGAGAAATTGTCACAGATTAGAAATCAGATGACTCAAACATGTGTTATCTCGAAGTAATTTGTATGGTCCCTTGAATTTCGAGATATCGAAGTTCAACTGTATTTTCATTTATAATGCCAACTTTAATGCTATCTCTCATTCACAGGACACTGTTTTCAATGAATTCCATCCCAACTTTTCTCCTGTAAATTTAATCTAAAACTCTAGAATTATTTTGGTTGTAGCCCATTTCCACTTACATTTATTTTCGATTGGTATTCCGAAGTCACATTCTCCCCAATACTCAATCCAGGGTCACGCAACAGATAATGGTATGTACTCGAGTACTAAAAATCGTCATTTCTCCACCAAACCCTATGTTGTCACCACTCTTCTGAATGGTCTCAAAGAGACGATTCTAAAGAGTGGTCACAGCATACGGTTTGGTGGAGAAATAAAGGAATTATCCTTGAAAATGTACATCTTATCTGGACCTCTGCAGGGTGAAGTGAAATATTACATGCAAACAATCACTTCTCCCTTATTTTCTAGTAATTCTGACTTCTCCCTTAGATACCCTATGGTCTCCCTGATATGTGTTACTAGCTAAAGTGAGCTACAAGAAAAAAATCACAAAAAACATCCAGTCGAGCTGGGTTCTATAGATCACATTGAAGGTTTCTGGACTCTTTGATGATAATCACAGTCGGCTAGTTGTTGAAAGAGATCCTTGGAACATTCTATGACATCATCATCGCCCTGAAAAACACAAGAAATATGTTTGGTATTAGAAAACCAGTTTAATAATAAAAACAAATAAATACAATGGTTAGATAAACCATACTGTACTGTATAACTGGCTTTTTTAACACTTTCATCCATAAATGCGCCTTTCTATGCCTCTGTAAAAGTCACTTTTTGAAACCATTATGATAAATAGAGCATTTGCTCCTAAGGAGCAAATGCTCTATTTATCACAATGGTTTCAGAATTACAAAATTCTAAAATTTTCCTTTTCTATAGTTAATGCTCATTTTCGGTAAGATTTATTCAAAGAGGTTGGATCTAAAAATAGCCTTTGTGGGAATGGGTTAACCCTTTCCCTCATAAGTATGCCAACAGTGAAGACCAAGATCAGACGGATCCTTCAGGAGCCATCTGATCAGGGTATACACTGTTTGCTTATGAAATTATAATAGATATGACTCTACAGTTTGTACATATGCCATTATAAACATTCAGCTAAAAAATATTCATGATGTCATTTAATTCCAACAGGGAAAGGCTTTAACAGTATAGCATACCTAAATACAAATGATTTACAAAAACAAGAGATGTCACAGTCACGTGACAAATGCCCCCCAAAATTGACCCTGTGACCTTGACCTTTGACCCATGGACCAGGGAGTTGAACGCGACACATCGTCTGTCTGGTGAACATTTGTGGCAAGTTATATTGAAATCCACTGATAGATGAAGAAGTTACAGACCGGACACGAATTTGGGATGGATGGAAGGACAGACGGACAGACGGATGGACGGATGGACAGACGGAAGGACGGACAATGCGATTACTATATGCCCGCCTTTGGGGGCATAAAAAGCTTATATCAACTGATGAAGATGAACAGTATAACATACCTAAATATAATGGCATATGCGCATCAGACATTTTGGCTCTAACAGGCAGAATTTATTATAAAATCAGATTTATGTTATACCATAAACAAACAACGGAGCAGATCCTGACCAGATGACTCTTAAAGGAGCTGTCTGATCTGTTCTACTCTGCAAAGATGTGAAAAGGCATTTATATGCAGGAAAGGACTAAATAAAATAGAAATACAAGTACATCCATCTGATAAACCAATCAACATAATAAGTATGTAAAATTTACTCTTCAATATATTTTGGTAGAAAAGTAATTCTTGTTTACTTAGTCTGGACATAATATGATGCTCAGTCATTTAATTCATGATTATTTATGTAACAATTCATGATTTTGTGAATATTAATCAGCTGGAGAATTTAAAGTTTTATCATAGAAACTTGATTTTGTGAATAACCAGCATTGTGGATGAATGCCTAGACTGTTACCAAAATGGGTCAAAATACAAAAAAAAAATACATTAGAGTTACTTCCCTTATATCATGAGTCGGCAATACACATTGTTTAAATATATCAAATTTGTAAGTTTTAACCCTTTACTATATAAATACCCCATTCTACACCTTTGCAAACAGAGTAGACCCAGAACAGACGGCTCCAGTAGGAGCTGTCCAATCAGTATCTGCTTTGTTTGTTTTTGAAATACAGTAAAACCTCGATTATTCGAATTTTCGGTATAGAAGAATTTGGACCCTTTTAGGCAGGTGGCTGCTTAATGCATGGTGAAAGTCATGCAGAAAGCTGCCACCTGTCTTAAAGATTGATAATAATACGTATTTTAGTGTTCAAATAATCGAAGTTTTACTGTAATATATACATGTATCTCTATAGTTTCTATCAAGGCTTAAACTTTACTGCGTCCATATGCCATTATAAAAATGAATCTAATCAATATTCATGACATCATTATTTATTATATGAATATTCATGGAGTAAAGGGTTATGACCCAGGATTAGACTTCATTGTGGTGGTCACATTATTTGGTGGTCTTTACTGTAGTCGTATTTTTGCACTAAGCCTTGTTTTTCATCCTGTGGAGCTTTATGATCTTTCTTCTCTAACCCTTTCGTCCATAAATACGCCTTTATACGCCTCTGTAAAAGTCACCTGTTGAAACCATTGTGATAAATAGAGCATTTGCTCCTATAGGAGCAAATGCTCTATTCATCACAATGGTTTCAAATTACAAAATTCTAAAAAATTCCTTTTTTCCAGTTAATGCTCCTTTTCGGTAGATTCATTCAAAGAGGTTGGGTTTAAAAATAGCCTATGAAGGAAAGGGTTAAACAGTGTGAGCATAAAATTGCAGAATGAAGTAGATCCTGATCCAGCAAGGTGTACTTTTCACTAGTTAAGCAGATCAGAGGCAGTAAGAAGTAGCAAGCTGTTGACTGGACACTGATTACATAAATTATTAAAAACTAACCTTTAGTCTGAGAAAAAAATACCATGTTACAATTAGATTTAAAACTGTTAAACCTTTTAAATGTCTATTTTACAAAATATACAAATAATTACAACATGATAAGGACTTTCTTTACAAAGTGATCTTAACACTGAAAACTAAAATGAAAACGGGAAATTATGGATGATGATTCATTGATGAAGTTTGAAAAATAAGACAGATCAAGCTCTAAATCCATGGTTCAGTTGCACAAGTCACAAGTTCAGACAGAAAACCCAACACTAATCCTAGATACCTATAATCTGCTTTAGTTAAGCCAAACAACAGTAATCCACATATTGTAATACGGGACAAAAAGTAAGTAATTATTTAACAGCTGATTTTCTGATCAATAAATTTAAGCCAATTTTAGAACACACTGTCTTGCATGACCTTTATGCAGATTTAGCAGTTTGGAATACATGTATATTGAAATATTAACCCTTTCCCTGTTCAATATTCATGTAAGGAATACTGGCATCATGAATATTAACAGAACTTAATTTGAAAACTTCCTATTTTATCTAATGATTAATTAAAGTTAGTATTTTATTCTGCTGTAAATAGCCAACCCATTTCCTCATAGGCTATTTTAAGATCCAACTTCTTTGAATAAATCTATTGGAAAGGAGCATTTATTTGAAAAAAAGATTTTTTTTAAACTTGTCTAATTTTGAAAGGAGCAAATTCTCTATGTATCCCAATGGTTTAAAAAAGTTACTTTTACAGTTACAGAAGAGTCAAAAGGCTTCAATATAAGGGACTGGGTTAACATATAGAATTTAGTATGATTAACATAATTATGACGAAAGCCTGTCTGGACTAATCTTCGAATTCGAAACTATATTACGATTTTATACTGCAAAAGATCACAAAATGAACATGATCGGAAAGTTGAAAAATGCATTACCCGGTATTTTGAGGTTCATCAATTTGCTGATAATAAAATGTCATGTCATTGACACTATGGTCTTCATACAAAAGAAAGAACTGAGTGCAGGAATGTTCTTGTTTAAACAGCGACATATTTCCTAAACCAATCTATGTGTTTTGCAAAATCTATTATTTGAAGCACTTTTATGGTTAACCAATTCCCTCATAATTATTGAAGACTTTTGACGATTCTGTAAAAGTCACACTGTGAAACCATTTTGATAAATAGAGCATTTGCTCCTATAGGAGCAAATGCTCTATTTTTCACAATGGTTTCAAAGTACAAAATTCTAAAACTTTCCTTTTCTCTAATTAATGCTCCTTTTCGGTAGATTTATTCAAAGTGATTGTATCTAAAAATAGCCTATGAGGTAATGGGTTAAACAGGTAGAAAAGATGAACAGATTAAGCTCAGCAATAGATAGAGAAGACATGTTTAACCCTTTCCTTCATATAAACCCCTTTTTACACATTTGCAGACAGAGTAGACCCAGATCAGACGGCTCCTATAGGAGCCGTCTGATCAGGATTTGCTTTGCTTGCTTATGAACTAATATAGATATGTTTCTACAGTTTCTGCATAGACCAAAAAATCATGTGTCCATATGCCATCCTGTGTCCAAATGCCATTCTAACAATTTAATCTAATAAATATTCATGATGTCATTATTTCTCACATAAATATTCATGGAGTAAAGGGTTAAGAAAATCAATATAGACAAAAAAAATCAATATTTGAAGCAAAGCTCCATTGAAGCACAGCTCCATTGAAGCACAGATACAAGGAAAACCTTAACCAGTTTTAAACTAGCTATGAGTTTAGGATAACTTTTAGTAACAGTTTTTACCCAGATGAGATACTGAGTAACTTGACATCAAATCATGATCTAATGTGTCATATTTCCCAAAGTTATTTAACCCATTTCTCCATAGGCTATTTTTAGACCCAACCTCTTTGAATGAATCTACCCAAAAGGAGCATTTACTAGAGAAAAGTAAATTTTTAGAATTTTGTAGTTTAAAACCATTGTGATAAATAGAGCATTTGCTCCTATAGGAGCAAATGCTCTATTTATCACAATGGTTTCATAAAGTGACTTTTACAGAGGTGTAGAAAAGCGTATTTATGGAGGAAAGGGTTAAAACACATGGAAGAATGAAGCAGACTGCAATATTTGCAGACAAAAAAAATTACTTGATGATGAAAGAGTAAAAAGCCACACTCATCAAATAAGGCCATTCTGTTTTATAATTTTGTTAAGTGTCTGTGTACGCCTATTTTTTAGCTCCGTCAGTCCATAACCTCTCGACCATGGAGACCCTTTAAAGTAAGTGTTCTTTAAAATCCATTTTTGTCTCCTTTTGACCCGAGTGCCATATATACTGACAATACTTGCATGTCTTTGTACTTCGGAGAATCTCGATCAAACTTCAACTTAAAGGTAAGTCTCGTTTATTCTTTTAATTAACCCATTCCGTCATAGGCTACTTTTAGACCCAACTCTTTGAATGAATCTACTAAAAAAGAGCATTTACTAGAAAAAGGGAACTTTTTTAGAATGGTGTAGTTTTGAAACCATAGTGATAAATTGAGACTTTGCGCCTAAGTAGCAGATGCTCTATTTATCACAGTTGTTTCAAAAACTGACTTTTACAGAGGTGTCTGAAGGTGTCAATATGAGGGAATGGGTTAATGTTTTTGTAAACTTGTATTTATGTTTGTAAACATTTTGTAATGGGGTTATGTTATTTCTAAATTCTAACATTAACAATATTGAAAGTAGTCAGATTATTTTGTTTCATACAATGTTTCGATTTTCAATAAAACAAAAAAAATTAATGAATATTCTATTATCAAAATGAAGTGGGTTTATAAATGTGTTTGTTTATGTGTTTTTCAGATAAGCAGTTAGGTTTTGCAAAATGAGGTTGACACTTATCAAAGTTATAAAACAGCATGGCCTAATTTTAACCCTTTCCTCCATAAATACGCCTTTCTATGCCTCTGTAATAGTCTCTTCTTGAAACCATTGTGATAAATAGAGCATTTGCTCCTATAGGAGCAAATGCTCTATTTATCACAATGGTTTCAAACTACAAAATTCTAAAATTTTCTTTTTCTCTAGTTAATGCTCCTTTTGGGTAGATTTATTCAAAGTGGTTTGGATCTAAAAATAGCCTATGGAGTAATGAATTAAACACATTTTCAGACAGTCAGTTAATATTCTTTCTAAGAGACTCAAAGGATTCTCCACATAAGAGGCTAAGCATTCTGAAGTTTGTAGTCATAGTATGAAGTGAACATTTCCGCCATATATATCTCTCTCCGGACTGTACAAGCAGCTATATGCAACTTACTGTAGCGGACTTCTGAAAGCAATCAAACGTTTTTGTAAAAGTAATCAATATTTATGATGGTGATTCTCAGATATTTGCAGTTCTTGTTAAAATTTAAGGTATGGTCAGATGTTGTTACTGTCTAAACCAACAGGTTTCTGACCGTCACAGACTTTTTTCTATAATATTATGTAACTTATAATATAAACCCTTTCCTCCATAGGCTATTTTTAGACCCAACCTCTTCGAATGAATCTACCCAAAAGGAGCATTTACTTGAGAAAAGTAAAATTTTAGAATTTTTTAGTTTGAAACCATTGTGATAAATAGAGAATTTGCTCCTATAGGAGCTCTATTTATCACAATGGTTTCAAAAAGAGGTTATTACAGAGGCGTAGAAAGTCGTATTTATGGAGGAAAGGGCTAAGTTTTCATGAAGTAGCTTGAATAATATAAATGTATACATGTAAAGTCTTACCATAAAGTCAAATGATTCACAGAGTAACAGATAAACATGCATACTCAAATACTAAAATTGTCATTTCTCCACCAAACCCTATGTTGTGACCCATTTTTTAGAACTGACACTTCGAGACGATTCTTAAGAGAGGTCACAACATAGGGTTTGTTGGAGTTGTTCTTGAAAATGTTTTAACCCTTTCCTCCATAAATACGCCTTTCTACGCCTCTGTAAATGTCACTTCTTGAAATCATTGCGATAAATAGAGCACTTGAGCAAATTCTCTACTTATCACAATAGTTTAAAAACTTCACAATTCTAAAATTTTCCTTTTTCTCTAGAATATGCTCCTTTTCGGCAGATTTATTCCAAGAGGTTCGGTCTAAAAATAGCCTATGATGTAATGGGTTAATTTATGCATCTTTATCTGGACCTCTGTATATAATAACATGAGTGTAAGGGACAACTACCTGCAACTTATACCTATAACCCTTTCCCTATTGAATATCTATGTAAGAAACAATGACATTGTGAATTTTTAATAACTGTCAATGTTTTATAATGGCATATATATACACAGGCTTTTGGTATTGGTAGAAACTGTAGATCTATTATAATTTCATAAGCATACAGCAAGACTCTAACCAAACAGTTCCTGCAGGAGCTGTCTGATCTGGGTCTACTCTGTATGCAAAGTCATGAAAAGGTATTTATATGAGAGAAAGGGTTAAAGCTAATATATTAAAAAAATTCTTGCTCTCTAAAAATCCTGTCATGCTGAATTGAACCAATCAATACACAAAACCTGAAATCAAATTTGCTAAAGACTATTCTTCTGCATTAAATGTTGGCCTCATTTACCTGCTGTGGCTAAAGCCTGTGATGCATGGGCTGCTGATTGACCACCTGCCGCTTTCTGCTTCAGCATAGTCCAATCAAACACATAATCGTACTGATAGTTGAGCGTTCTGAACAAGATCCTGAACAGTTGGCGCAAGTACATGTAGTCTGGTGCCTCCTCAAATCTCAGACCTCGGCAGTAATTCAGATACATGGCAAACTCAGCAGGGTAGCCCTAGAAGTTGAAAGTTATTATAGTTTGATTTCAAGAGCTGAGCCATGACTGCACTTTTCTATTTATAGAAGTTGCAACCATTCTAATTGATGGGTAAGTGGACAATGATTGTCACACGAAGCTCGTAGTAATCGTGCAGAATTAGTATATACAGTAAAACCCGCTAATATGACCATCTAAAAGAGGTATAATTCTGGGTGCTATATGCAGGTGGTAGCTTAATGCAGGACAAAAGTAATGCAGAAAGCTCCTAGGAGCTTTCTGCATTACTTTTGTCCTGCATTAAGCAACCACCTGCTTATAAAGACACCCAGGTTTAGCCATTAAGTGGTCGCATTAAAGGGGTTCTACTGTATATGCTTATTACAGGTCTGTATAACCACAGGTAACTCTGAAACAAATACATGGTTTGTGACGCGTTTTACCTCCACGGGTGGACTCGTCCTAAAGGTCACAGTTCACGGGTCAAAATCGAACTATACATCTTTACACAGTTCAATACATGTAATAACAGGTGTGTACTAAAATTGTCATTTCTTCATCATACTCTCTGTTGTGACAACTCTCTACAATCATCTTGAAGAGACAATTACAAAGAGTTGTCAAAACATATGGTTTGATTACAGACTCTAGAAATAACCTCTTCATTTATATAATTGAAAATGGTCCAAATCTATCAACTTGGCTCAGATGCAGCTTTCAGCCTTTCAGTGTTTAATAAAAAATGTAAAAAGAAAAATATAACTTTTTTGAAAAATTTCAGAAGAGACAAAAACAGATGAGCTAAAAATTAAAATTTTACTCCATGATGATGTATTTCAGAGCCAAGTCCAATATCACAGGGATGCACGAACAATAAAAATAGTAAATAT
Source organism: Azorinus chamasolen (assembly GCA_963576725.1). Lineage (NCBI taxonomy): Eukaryota > Metazoa > Mollusca > Bivalvia > Cardiida > Solecurtidae > Azorinus > Azorinus chamasolen. The sequence continues at coordinate 14,489,036 of OY755245.1, forward strand.
TTGACAATGAAAGCACTGGACAAGTCTTTTGTAATAACAAGAGGGCCAGAATGGCCCTGACATCGCTCACCAGGCAATCAGAGGAGAAGATGTTCAAAGTTTTCACTATCTGTTTCTAGAGAAAACTAGCCACCCCTGGGGCGGGCCAATTTTGATCCAAGGGGCATAATTTATACAACTTTTGTAGAGGACTTGAACATGATGCTATATGCCAAATATGAAAGCTGAGAACCTTCCAGTTTCCGAGGAAAATATTTTCAAATTTGACACTTTATGTTTCTATTGCAAACTGGCTACCCCTGGGGCGGGGCCAATTTTGACCCCGGGGGCATAATTTATATAACTCTTGTAGAGGACCTGAACATGATGTTATGTGTCAAATATGAAAGCTGAGAACCTTCCAGTTTCTGAGATGAAGATTTTCAAAGTTGTCACTATATGTTTCTATTGAGACATGGCTACCCCTGGGGCGGGGCCAATTTTGACCCCTGGGGCATAATTTATATAACTTTTGTAGAGGACCTGAATATGATCCTATGTGCCAAATATGAAAGCTAAGAACCCTGTAGATTTAGAGGAGAAGATTTTCAAAGTTTTCATTATATGTTTCTATTGAAAACTGGCCACCCCTGGGGCGGGGTCAATTTTGACCCCAGGTGCCTAATATATATAACTTTTGTAGAGGACCTAAACATGATGCTATGTGCCAAATATGAAAGCTGAGAACCTTTCAGTTTCAGAGAAGAAGATTTTCAAAGTTTCACTATATGTTTCTATTGAAAACTGACCACCCCTGGGGCGGGGCCAATTTTGACCCCAGGGGCATAATTCATATAAATTTTGTAGAGGACCTGAACATGATGTTATGTGCCAAATATGAAAGCTGAGAACCCTGTAGATTCAGAAGAAAAGATTTTCAAAGTTGTCACTATATGTTTCTATTCAAAACTGGCTACCCCTGGGGCGGGGTCAATTTTGACCCCAGGGGCATAATTTATATACCTTTTGTAGAGGACCTGAACATGATGCTATGTGCCAAATATGAAAGCTGAGAACGCTGTAGATTCAGAAGAGAAGATTTTCAAAGTTGTCACTATATGTTTCTAATGAAATCTGGCTACCCCTGGGGCGGGGCCAATTTTAACCCCAGGGCCATAATTTATATAAATTTTGTAGAGGACCTAAACATGATGCTATGTGCCAAATATGAAAGCAGAGAACCCTGTAGATTCAGAGGAGAAGATTTTCAAAGTTGTCACTATATGTTTCTATTCAAAACTGGCTACACCTGGGGCAGGGCCAATTTTGACCCCAGGGGCATAATTTATATAACTTTTGTAGAGGACCTGAACATGATGCCATGTGCCAAATATGAAAGCTGAGAACGCTGTAGATTTAGAGGAGAAGATTTTCAAAGTTTTACTATATATTTCAATAGAAACAAGGCACCCCTGGGGCGGGGCCAATTTTGACCCCAGGGGCAAAATTTATATAACTTTTGTAGAGGACCTAAAGATGATGCTATGTACCAAAGATGAAAGCTGAGAACCCTGTAGATTCAGAGGAGAATATTTTTAAAGGTTCAAATTGTTGACGCTCGACGACGGACGACGCACACCGCACGACGACGGACATCAAGTGATCACAAAAGCTCACCCTGAGCACAAAAGTGCTCTGGTGAGCTAAAAATGGAAAGCAAAGGCAAAACTAGAGCCGTGTGCGACACCAACGCTCGTCTGATTTGGTGCTTGTCCAGCTAAATTAAACATTCAGGGTTTTCCCTGACCCCCTTTTTCTATTGAAATGTCCCTTAAATTTTACAAATGACCCTCAAAATTAAGAGGGTCTGTTCTTTACTTTATAGAGAGGGGGTCAAGGGGACCATCAAATTGGTCTTATTGAAGGGGTCACGGGAAAACCCTGAATATTTTTTTAAAATATAAAGGGAAATAACTCCAAAATTTTGATATCAAAGAGTTATGATTCTTATATAGGGGCCTTCCACTCAATGAGATCTACTAACCTATGAAGTTTCATGTTGATACCTCTTATACTTTTCGAGTAATGAGCTACATTAAAGTTTTTGCACGTCAACGACGACAACGCCAATGACAACACCTATTACCCAGTGATCACAATAGCTTTTCTGTTCGAAACAGACCAGCTAAAAATTAGAGTACAGAATAACCTGTCAACACTGACCAATCAAAATAAGTCTCATTCACAAATTTTAAGACGGAATGCAGGATGAAAGTTATGCAGAAAGCCCTGCATTAAGCATCCATCTGCTCTTATAAACGACGTTTGACAACTCTGTAAAAGTCACTTTGTGAAACCATTGTGATAAATAGAGCATATGCTCCTATAGGAGCAAATGCTCTATTTATCACAATGGTTTCAAACTAAAAAATTCTAAAAAATGCCTTTTATCTAGTTTATGCTCCTTTTCGGTAGATTTATTCAAAGAGGTTGGATCTAAAAATAGCCTATGAGGTAATGGATCTTAAATAGCCTATGAGGTAATGGGTTAACCACCTGCTCTTATAGACCTCATTGTTTATTCAGTTTGTGGCCACTATAGGCAGGTTCAACTGTAATTAAAATCAAGAAAGATTTGTTATACATACCTTGCACAAGACTTCAACGGGTGTGGACATCTTTTTCTCACTGATTTTTTCGTACTTTTGTTTTTTGGTTGCTGCCTGAAATTTCAAGAAGAAATTCTAACATTCCATTGAGTACAACATTCTTCTTCAACCGTTAACCCATTGCCTCATATTCATGCCTTTCGACACCTCTGTAAAAGACGTATTTGGAAAGTCGCAATTTGAAACCATTGTGATAAATAGTATTTATTAAATACGTGTAGAGCATAATTTATGCTCCATAGGAGCAAATGCTCTGTTTATCACAAAGGTTTCAGAACTGCGTAATTAAAAAAAATCCCTTTTTCCAGTAAATTCTCCTTTTCAGTAAATTTATTCAAATAGTTTGGGTCTATAAATAACCTATGAGGGAATGGGTTAAAATACCTAAATGCTAAAAGTACATTTTCTTTTTTTTTCCTTCTGCAATTTTTTTATCTAACATATTGTATTTCGATCATATGCCAACTTATAAATCCAAACTATTCCAATGCTCAAATAACAGTTTCTCTTCCATTTCTGGTCAGAAAAATATGAACAAAGATATGACTGAAATATTGTTAACCCTTTCCCTCATGTAAACGCATATTCAGCATTTGCAAACAGAGTAGACCCAGATCAGATGGCTCCTAGAGGAGCCGTCTGATCAGGGTCTGCTCTGTTTGCTAATGGAATTTGATAGATCTGTTTCTTTACTTTCTAAAATGGCTACAGTGTTCCACCTTCCATTTCATTTTAACTATTTAACCCATGAATATTCAGTAGGTACTGAAATTTGGAATAAACACAGAACAGGGAACCAGGGTTAATATAGATGTAAAACCCCGACACAAACAAATAAATGATACAATGATGGGTGAATGTAGGTCTATAGATGTCATGGAGAGAGATTTTAGAGAGCATTTACACAAACAATTAGATAAATGATTTTGGGGGGGGGGGGGGGGGGGGGAGAGACTAATTTCATCTCAATACAGATGAAACCCCATATATGCAAAATTACTTACGAATCAAATTTGTGGTTTTTTCCAGTGGAGCATTTATAAAGTCCTCAAGTATATCAGTATTTAAACAGCCAACAGCATCTTATAAGTACAATCCATATTCCATGAAATCTGAATATCACATTTCAGGGCAACAGATAAATGTGTAATCAGATACTAATATTCTGAAAGTGGACAATTCCTTTGAAAGCAAAAGTAGCAATTCTGAAAGTAGGTGATACTTCGAAAGCAAAAGTAGCAATGCCAAAAGTGGGTGATTGTTCGAAAGCAAAAGTAGCAATGCCAAAAGTGGGTGATCGTTCGAAAGCAAAAATAGCAATGCCAAAGGTGGGTGATCCTTCGGAAGCAAAAGTAGCAATGCCAAAAGTGGGTGATCCTTCGAAAGTAAAAGTAGCAATGCCAAAAGAGAAAATTTCAGACTTGGTTTTATTGAATCTGTCATTTCTCCACCAAACCCTATGTTGTGATCACACTTTAGAATCGTCTTAAAGAAATGATTCTAAAGAGTAGTCACAACATGGGGTTTGATGGAGAAATAAGTTATTCTTGAAAATGTTTTAATTTACGCTTCTTATCTGGACCTTTGCCAAATGACACTCTCAGCTTCTGACTGTCTCTTTTGGTTCAAAACTACATGTATTGGTAAATTTCATCACCCGTGTGTGTCTTTTACGTGAGCACTCAAAACAATATGTTTAATGATTCTCTTAGTGTTCTTTTTAATCCTTTAAGCCATGGATATTCATGTAAGAAATAATGAAATCATGAATATCAATTAGATTAATTCTTATGAAAGGACATAGACACAGGAATGTTTGGTCATGGCAGAATCTGTAGAATCATATCTATATTATATCATAAGCAAAAAGAGCAGTCCCTGATCAGACGGGTCCTATAGGAGCCATCTGATCTAGGTCTACTCTATTTGCAAAAGTGTAGAAAGGCTTATTTATGGAGAAAAGGGTAAATAACATTTCTACAGTACCTTGAGTCCCTGCCAAGGTAAAGTTCCCCTGTTGAAATACATGAGCACATATCCCAGAGATTCCATATCATCACGTCTACTCTGCTCAATACCTGCACATACAAAAGATGTTATTAAGTTAATAGTACATATCAGTAGTTTAAAATAAAGTAAAACTCCCAAAAACATTTAATGAATATAACCACAGTTAAATGATAACAATTTTGGCGAAATTTTTTACTTTCATTACCCTTGACGCATTCGAAGGTAGCCAAAATTCTATTTTAAGCAGTTTGGCCTCAAAGCCATTTTTATCTGCAAAAGGAATGATATTTGTCCAATTGTTCAAACTAAATATTTCAAGACATTAAGTTACTCCTAATATCAAATGGATACCTTGTTACAGTACATAAAGTTTTAAAAGTGGGCAGTATTTTTTTCTTTGCATTTTACATTTTATGGACTCACATATACATGTATGTGAGAAAAACAGTACATCTCTGATACAGGATACAGGACTATCTAAATCCTGGATACAAAGCTAACATATCTGATACAGGATACAGAGCTAACATCTGATACAGGATACAGGGCTAACATATCTGATACAGGGCTAACATCTCTGATACAGGATACAGAGCTAACATCTGATACAGGATACAGGGCTAACATATCTGATACAGGGCTAACATCTCTGATACAGGATACAGAGCTAACATATATCTGATACAGGATACATGGCTAACATCTCTGATAAAGGATACAGAGCTAACATCTCTGATACAGGATACAGGGCTAACATATCTGATAGAGGATACAGGGCTAACATATCTGATAGAGGATACAGAGCTAACATCACTGATACAGGATACAGAGCTAACATATCTGATAGAGGATACAGGGCTAACATATCTGATAGAGGATACAGAGCTAACATAATCTGATAGAGGATACAGAGCTAACATCTCTGATACAGAGCTAACATCTCTGATACAGGATACTGAGCTAACATATCTGATACAGAGCTAACATATCTGATAGTGGATACAAAGCTAACATCACTGATACAGGATACAGAGCTAACATATCTGATACAGGATACAGGGCTAACATATCTGATAGAGGATACAGAGCTAACATCACTGATACAGGATAAAGAACTAACATCTCTGATACAGAATACAGAGCTAACATCTCTGATACAGGATACAGAGATAACATCTCTGATACAGGATGCAGGACTAACTAAATCCTGGATGCAGGACTGACTACATGATTGAGCTTACCTAAATGTGCATTGATGCTGGCATATCTCGCAGTGCCAGTAAGATTCTTGTCCTCTCGATATGGTATATGTTGTCGTGTACGACTATCACGATATTTCTTTGCTAGACCAAAGTCTATCAAAAATACCTGTAATAAGAGAACAAAAAAATAAGAATTCATCACACTAAAACTCGATATTCATGAAAGACAAAGTCCATTATGAATATTAATTAATTAATACTTGTATTAACCCATTCCCTCATATTGATGCCTTTTGATGCCTCTGTAAAAGTCACTTTATGAAACCATTGTGATAAATAGAGCATTTGCTCCCATGGAGCAAATGCTCTATTTATCACAATGGTTTCAAAACTACACAATTCTAACATTTTTCTTTTCTCTAGTAAATGCTCCTTTTCGGTAGATTTATTCAAAGAGGTTGGGTCTAAAAATAGCCTATGAGGAAACGGGTTAATAAGATTACACTGAACAGCTAATCATAAATATGTCTAAGAAAATTACAACTGATATAAAACAGGATTTAACCCCCAACCTAATAGCCACCGTTTGATGTCTTTGCAAACAGAGTAGAATAAACCCAAATCAGACACTTCTTGTAGGAGCCAGCTGATCAGGGTCTACTCCGTTTGCTTATGAAATAGTTTCTATTTGATATAAATTTACAGTTTCTGTGACTGCTAAAAGATTCAGTGTTGAAGTTATACCACAATAATATCATTATTTCTTACATGAACAACATGAGGTAAATGATTAACCCTTTCCCTGTTGCTTAACCCTTTCCCTCATATTGACGCCTTTTGACGCCTCTGCAAAAGTCACCTATTGAAACCATTATGATAAATAGAGCATTTGCTCCTATAGGAGCAAATGCTCTATTTATCACAATGGTTTCAAACTACAAAATTCTAAAATTTTCCTTTTCTCCAGTTAATGCTCCTTTTTGGTAGATTTATTCAAAGAGGTTGTATCTAAAAATAGCCTATGAGGTAATGGGATATTCATGTAAGAAACATTTGGCTCAGGCAGAAACTGTTACCATTAGCAACCAGAGGAGACCTTGACCAGAGGGTTCCTACAGGATCTGGGTCTACTCTGTTTGTAAATGCATGAAAAAGTGTTTATATGAAGGAAAGAGCTAAAGTATAAAGTACAAATGATGACTGATACCACACTTAAACTGTTGCATAACGTGATGCAAAATGATAATTTTTTAACTCTCCACCGCCTAAGTTGCCGGATGTTCATAGGGTATAGGAGACACTGATCAGATGGTTCCTACAGGATCTGGGTCTACTCTGTAAATGCATGACAAGGGTGTTCTGAGGAACACGTGTAACCTGCTCGCTGACACTGATCAGATGGTTCCTACTGTACCTACAGGATCTGGGTCTACTCTGTTTGTTAATGCATAACAAGGGTGTTCTGAGGAACACATGTGTCACCTGCTCGCAGCTCACACAAAAACTGTTTAATATGCTGTAGTGCGAAAATCAGAACAAAGGGGAATAACTCAATAAGTATTGCATGCAGAGCGAAGGACCTTAGTTACATCAATGGTCCTCAATGAGAGGAAGACACATGTGAAATTTGAAACACTATAATGATAAGTTTAGAAATGACAGCCAAAAAAAAGAAAGTGTGACGGACAGACAGACAGACAGACAAAGGAAAAGTGATCCCTAAGTGACACACTGTCTCTAGGCAGGTGACACAAGAAAGTGTTTATATGAAGGAAAGGGTTAAAGTATAAAGTACAAATGATGACTGATAGCACATTTACACTGCTGCATAATGTGATGCAAAATGACAATTTTTTAACTCTTCCACCACCGAAGTTGCCAAGTTGCCGGATGTTCATAGGGCATACTGCGAATCTGTGATTGCCGTTAGTAATTCGGCTCATCAAGATCAAACTGTTTGACACACCGCTGTTTGACCCACTTCATATAAACACATTTTCACACATTTGCAAACAGAGTAGACCTAGATTAGACAGCTCCTATAGGAGCTGTCTGATCAGGGTCTGCTCTGTTTGCTAATGGAATTTGATAGATCTGGGGTGTTTAGTTTCTAAAATGGCTATAATGTTCCACCTTCAATACTTTGTCGTAACTATTTTGTCCATGAATATTCAGCAGGTATTGAAATTTGGACTAAATATAGAAAAGGGAAAGGGTTAAAGACAGATGACACTGTTTGCAGACAAAACGAGCTAACCCATTCCTCTAAAGACTATTTTTAGATCCAACCTCTTTGAATAAATCTACCGAAAAGGAGCATTAACTAGAGGAAAGGAAAATTTTAGAATTTTGTAGTTTTAGAACCATTATGATTAATAGAGCATTTGCTCCTAAGGAGCAAATGCTCTATTTATCACAATGGTTTCACAAAGTGACTATTACAGAGGCATAGAAAGGCATATTTATGGAGGAAAGGATTAAATCATCCATGCCTGCAAAATTATGTGACTGTCACCAAATCTGTATCTGCTGAAACACTAAGATTGATCAATTACGCTATGTAATTTTTCGTCTGCAACAATTGTCGTCTGCTTCAATTCTTAATATAAACTCTCTCATTTTTTTGCAAAAATATGGTCAAGATGACAAACAGTTTGGATCCTGATGAGACGCCGCATTATGCGGCGTCTCATCTGGATCCAAACTGTTTGCATAGGTAATCACAGTTTCGCCGCAAGCATGCAAAGAGTTAAATAAACACCGTAGACCTTGGTAAAAAAACATACTCACTTTATTACAATGTCTTCCAATCCCCATGAGGAAGTTGTCTGGCTTGATATCACGGTGGATGAAGTTCTTATTATGTACAAATTCAATTCTGTTGATCATCTGAAAATAAACAAACAACTTCAATTATAGACAGTCCCTGTATGTTGAAATACAGTAAAACCTCTCTACAGCCACTAAATTGTGTTAATTAGTTGGTATTTAGGGCAGGTGACTGCTTAAAGCAAGGTGAAAGTAAAACAGAACGCTCCTATAGGGGCGTTCTGTTTTACTTTCACCTTACTTTAAGCAACCACCTGGCTTTAAAGCAAAATACTTTATGTAATTTAGTGGACGTTGCACTGTATGTCTTCTAAACAAGAGGGCCAGAATGGCCCTGAAGCGCTCACCAGACAATCAGAGGAGAAGATTTTCAAAGTTTTCACTATATGTTTCTATAGAGAACTAGCCGGCCCTGGGGCGGGCCAATTTTGACCCCAGGGAATAATTTAGAAAAACTTGTAAGGGACCTGAACATGATGCTATGAGCCAAATATGAAAGCTGAGATTAACCTTCCAGTTTCAGAGAAGAAGATTTTCAAAGTTTTCTCAATATGTTTCTATTGAAAATTGCCTACTACCCCTGTGGCTGGGCCAATTTTGACCCCAGGGTCATAATTTATATAACTTTTGTAGAGGACCTGAACATGATGCGCTGTGCCAAATATGAAAGCTGAGAGCCTTCCAGTTTCAGAGGAAAAGATTTTCAAGGATTTCACTATTTGTTTCTATTGAAAACTACCCACCCCTGGGGCGGGGCCAATTTTGACCCAGGGGCCATAATTTACATAACTTTTGTAGAGGACCTGAACATGATGCGCTGTGCCAAATATGAAAGCTGAGAGCCTAGCTTCCAGTTTCAGAGAAGAAGATTTACAAAGATTTCACTATTTGTTTCTATAGAAAACTGCCCACCCCTGGGGCGGGGCCAACTTTGACCCCGGGGCCATACTTTATATAATTTTTGTAGAAGACCTGAACATGATGATATGTGCCAAATATGAAAGCTGAGAACCATCCAGTTTCAGAGGAAAAGATTTTCAAGGATTTCACTATTTGTTTCTATTGAAAACTGCCCACCCCTGGGGCGGGGCCAATTTTGACCCCGGGGCCATAATTTATATAACTTTTGTAGAGGACCTGAACATGATGCTCTGTGCCAAATATGAAAGCTGAGAACCTTCCTGTTTCAGACAAGAAGATTTTCAAAGATTTCACTATTTGTTTCTATTGAAAATTGGCCACCCCTGGGGCGGGGCCAATTTTGACCCCGGGCCATAAATAATATAACTTTTGTAGAGGACCTGAACATGATGCTATGTGCCAAATATGAAAGCTGAGAACCTTCCAGTTTCAGAGGAGAAGATTTTCAAAGATTTCACTATTTGTTTCTTTTGAAACCTGCCCACCCCTGGGGCGGTGCCAATTTTGACCCTGGGGCCATAATTTATATAACTTTTGTAGAGGACCTGAACATGATGCTATGTGCCAAATATGAAAGCTGAGAGCCTTCCAGTTTCAGAGGAGAAGATTTTCAAAGATTTCACTATTTGTTTCTTTTGAAACCTGCCCACCCCTGGGGCGGGGCCAATTTTGACCCTGGGGCCATAATTTATATAACTTTTGTTGAGGACCTGAACATGATGCTATGTGCCAAATATGAAAGCTGAGAGCCTTCCAGTTTCAGAGAAGAAGATTTTCAAAGATTTCACTATTTGTTTCTATTGAAAACTGCCCACACCTGGGGCGGGGCCAATTTTGACCCTGGGGCCATAATTTATATAACTTTTGTAGAGGACCTGAACATGATGCTATGTGCCAAATATGAAAGCTGAGAGCCTTCCAGTTTCAGAGAAGAAGATTTGCAAAGTTTGCACTATATGATTCTATGGAAAACGGCCCACCCCTGGGGCGGGGCCAATTTTGACCCCAGGGCCATAATTTATATAACTTTTGTAGAGGACCTGAACATGATGCTATGTGCCAATTATGAAAGCTGAGAAGCTTCTGGTTTCAGAGGAGAAGATTTTCAAAGTTTTACTATATATTTCTATTGAAAACAAGGCACCCCTGGGGCGGGGTCAATTTTGACCCCAGGGGCATAATTTATATAACTTTTGTAGAGGACCTGAATATGATGCTATGTGCCAAAGATGAAAGTAGAGATCCCTGTAGATTCAGAGGAGAAGATTTTTAAAGGTTCAAATTGTTGACGACGGACGACGAACGACGGACGACGAACGACGCACGACGCACGCCGACGGACGACGGACAACGGGCGATCACAAAAGCTCACCCTGAGCACTTTGTGCTCTGGTGAGCTAAAAAACCAGACTGGCTGCTCAACCCTTTACTCCGTAAATATGCCTTTCTATGCCTCTGCAAACAGAGTAGACCCAGATCAGATGGCTCCTAGAGGAGCTGTCTGATCAGAGTCTGCTCTATTTGCTAATGAAACAATATAGACATGATTCTAAATTTTTTGCCATTGCAAATATTTCCTGTATTCATGTGTGATTATAAAATAAGCTAATCTGTATTCATGATGTCATTATTTTTAAATAAATATTCATGAAATATTCATGAAGTTAACCCTTTCTTCTAAAGGCTATTTTTAGATCTAACCACTTTGAATAAATCTACCGAAAAAGAGCATTAATTAGAGAAAAGGAAAAATTTAGAATTTTGTAGTTTGAAACCATTGTGATAAATAGAGCATTTGCTCCTATAGGAGCAAATGCTCTATTTATCACAATGGTTTCAACAGGTGATTTTTACAGAGGAGTAGAAAAGCGTATTTATGGAGGAAAGGGTTAAGACACTAAATCTTTTAACCTACCTTATTTCTTATATGAATATTCATGAAATAATGGGTTAATGCTCAATATACAGTAGATTACCTGTCTTAAATGGTCATCAAAAAGGTCTAATGGGTCTGTAAGGCAGTTGGTAGCTTAATGCAGGTCATAAGTAATGCAGAAAGCTTCTATAGGAGCTTTCTGCATTACTTTTTCCCCTGCATTAAGCAACCACCTGCTTTGTATTACTTGATTGTATTTCACAGTACAGAATATCATCATCATCGGCCTCCGTCCGTACAAGTAGGAGTTTTCTGCATTAATTTTGCCCTGCATTAAGCAACCACCTGCTTTTTAAGACTCTTATGTTCGATAAATGAACGGCCATTTAGGACAGGTTCTACTGTAGATAACGATCTTGCAAGAAGATTATACGTGTAAATGTTAAACAAGGTAGAGAAATATACATGGGATTACTTAACAAACTGCACTGTTCAATCCACCATTTATCAGTGTCATATTATATACAGGCCTGTAACACAGTGAATGATAAAAGCTGACTTAAACACATTACACTCAGACCCGATGTCTTCAAGTGTACACCTAACATTAACCCTTTCCCTCATATAAAAGTGTTTTCACACATTTGCAAACAGAGTAGACCCAGATCAGATGGTTCCTAGAGGAGCCGTCTGATCAGGGTCTGCTCTGTTTGCTAATAAAATTTGATAGATCTGGTTCTTTACTTTCTAACATGTCTACAATGTTCTACCTTCCATATTTCATTATAACTATTTTGTTAATGAATATTCAGTATGTATTGGAAGTTGGCCAAAATACAGAACAGGGAAAGGGCTAATCCACACAGCTTTAGCAAACATTAGCCCTTTAAGAGGGACAGGGGCAAATTGTGTAGACAAAGATCTGATAAGGGTCTGCACTATTTGAACCACAAAGCTTAACTCTTCTTCATATAAATGCTTTTTCATGCCTTTGCAGACAGAGAAGACCCAGATCAGACGGCTCCTGTAGCTAGTCACCTGATCAGGGTCTGCTCTGTTTGCCTGTGCCGTTATTCCTGTGCCGTTATTCTGATTCTGCAGTTTCTACATTCCTGTGTATATATGCCATTATTAAAACTCGTCTAATAAACATTCAAGAGGGAATTTATCAAACACCACTCCAATTTATTTTTTATTTAATTAACCCTTTCCTCCATAGGCTATTTTGAGACCCAATCTCTTTGAATAAATCTACCGAAAAGGAGCATTAACTAGAGAAAAGGAAAATTTTAGAATTTTGTAGTTTGAAACCATTGTGATAAATAGAGCATTTGCTCCTATAGGAGCAAATGCTCTATTTGTCACAATGGTTTCAACAGGTGATTTTTACAGACGCGTAGAAAGGCGTATTTATGGAGGAAATGGTTATGGGCTTCATGTTGTAGAATAAGAGTAGGGTTGGCCCATCCTGTGCATCTTGTCATATGATGAATACACCACCTAATATTATATTAATTATGAAGGCAGAAGGCAGATACAAATGTTTGAGGGTATAAATCAATCAGTCTCACAACCAGGTCCTAACTTGTAATTATCAGCTGTCAAATAATGTGACAAATCAGCTGTCAGATAATGTGACTGTCATCAGTAAACAGACATATGGGGGCACATATGTTTGTATACAAATAGCCACACCGAGGTCACATGACTTGGCGAACAGCTGGTTATCCAGCAAAGACACTTTTATAGCAGTTGTGAGCATCCTTTCACTAAGCCACTTAACCTGGATTGAAAAACATTCGGAAACATTTTGGATCCTTATTTATAACACTTCACCAAGCCAGGTTACTGCTTCCATAACTGTTGTGAAACATCTTATTATGATTTAAGAAACCCCAAGTAGTGTCAGTAATTTTTACTTAAACATTTGATAAAAAATACTGAAGATGATACATGTACCATTACCGTAAGGATATGATATGTAGGTCATACATACAGGGAACATCATAAGACTGCCATCAATCACACATGGTCAAGCAGTCAATTACTATACAATAAAACCCCTCTAAACCAGAATTCTAGTAGAGAAAAAATTACATACTTTAACCCTTTCATCCATGAATATGCTTTTCTACGCCTCTGTAAAAGTCACATTTTGAAACCATTGTGACAAACAGAGCATTAAAATTTTGCTCTATTTATCACAATGGTTTCAGAACTACAAAACTAAAAAAAAATCCTTTTCTTTATTTAATGCTCCTTTTCGGTAGATTTATTCAAAGAGGTTGGATCTAAAAATAGCCTATGAGGGAAAGGGTTAAGGCAGGTGGCTGCTTAATGCAGGGTAAAAGTCATGCATAATCTGAAAGGTCCTCTAGGAGCTTTCTGCATGACTTTCACCCTGCATTAAGCTGCCACCTGTCCCCAAGACCTATATTTTATTTATACAGAATTTAACATCCAGTATAGAGCGGTTCTACTGTATCTTATTTTGGGGGAAGTATAACCCAGCGCATGCTGATTTATATTCGACTCCTCCCTCTATGAATATTTATGAAGCAAACCACCAAAACAACATTGCAGAGTATGACTTTTGTGGCAAACAGTGCAGACCCTGATAAGAGGACTACAGGACTGGTGCCCTCTGATCTGATCTATACTGTATGCAAATGTTGGATATATTTGTTTCCTGCATATAAAGGGTTAACCCATTACCACATAGGCTATTACCCATTACCTCATAGGCTATTTTTAGATACAACCACTTTGAATAAATCTACTGAAAAGGATCATTAACTAGAGAAAAGGAAATTTTAGAATTTTCTAGTTTGAAACTACTGTGATAAATAGAGCATTAAATTTTGCTCCTATAGGAGCAAAATTTAATGCTCTATATATTTATCACAATGGCTTCACAAAGTGACTTTTACAAAGTTATCAAAAGTCGTCAATATGAGGGAATGGGTTAACTAATGTGTGTTTGTCCAGTGTGATTGTATAGCTTATAAATAAGTGACATAGCCTTCTGATCTGGGTCTGCACTGTTTCTCATTCAAATCCTCTCACAGAGTATACCATTTAATACTGTTGAACAATGATGGCCTATTCCATTTTGAAAATTTAATATTCAAAGGTGTTCAATATTCATGTAAGAAATAATGACATCATGAATACATGTACATATTAACATAATTTTTATGATGGTACATTTATCTGTACACAGTTAGACTTTTTGGTTTTGATAAAAACTGTACAGTGAGACCTATTATAATTTCATGAGCAAACAGAGCAGACCCTGATCAAACCACTCCTATAGGAGCCGTCTGTTATGAATCTACTCTGTTTGTAAATGCATGAAAAAGCGTCTCTATGAAGGAAAGGGTTAAGCTATTATTCTAATCATTACTGTTGGTTGGTTTGAATCTAGGTCACAACGCACTCAGCTGACAGATCACATGTTATATTGCATCTTCTTTTGAAACACTGATATAAAATTCATGTGGCTGACCTGCATGCACCAGATGAAAAAAATTCAGATAAGGATTTTTTTTTCCTGTTTAGATTAACTCTTTCCCTTATAGAAAAGCTTTTTCACACCTTTGCGAACAGAGAAGGACCAGATTAGATCGGGGTCGGCTCTGTTTGCTCTTGGAATAACATAGATATGATTCTAAAGTTTCTGCCATGGCAAAAACATTAATATTAATCCATTCCTCCATAAATACGCCTTTGCAAACAGAGTCAACCCAGATCAGAGGAGCCGTCTGATCAGGGTTTACTCTGTTTGCTTATGATATAATATAGATATCAGTCTACAGTTAAAGAGTTTCTGCGGTGGCCAAAATGTCCTGTATCGGCGTGCTACATGTATTTTAACAAATAATCTACCGGTAATCAATGTTAACCCATTATCGCATATTGACGCCTTTTGACACTTCTGTAAAAGTCACTTTGTGAAACCATTGTGATAAATAGAGCATTTGCTCTACTGGAGCAAATGCTCTATTTATCACAATGGTTTCAAAACTACACAATTCTGAAAATTTCCTTTTCTCTAATAAATGCTCCTTTCTTGGTTGATTTAATCAAAGAGGTTGTGGATCTAAAAATAGCTATGCAGGAATGGGTTAATTATTTCTTGCATGGAGTAAAGGGTTAAGAAATAATTTTTATGTATTTTGTAATATTATTTGGAAGACTTGCAACAATTGCTAACGGTATAATGATTCAGACCAATATTCCTGTGTTGAATGAATCATTATTTTTCTGATACCTTTTTCCTCCACAAACCATGTATTGGGAGAGTACACGGCATATAAAACCTATTGATCTGAATTCACAATGGGTCCAACTCAATCAACATCTGTGATCTTAATGAGAAGACTGGTCTCTTTAACTTGTGTAGTAGCCCGTAACATTTTATAGGGGAAAATACACAGACCAGTATAATAGTAAAGTTTGTGTAAATAACCCTTTACTTGGTCAATAGCAATGTTAGAAAGGTTTAACCCTTTCCTCCATAAATATGCCTTTCTCTGTAATGACCACTTCTTGCAACCATTGTGATAAATAGAGCAAATGCTCTATTTATCACAATGGCTTCAAACTACACAATTCTAACAATGCTCCTTTTCGGTAGATTCATTCAAAGAGATTGGGTCTAAAAATAGCATATGGAGGAAAGGGTTAAAGTGTTAATTAAACGTTATTCTAATCATCACCATGGATGGTATCTATGTCACATCAGCATCATGAATATTCATTAGTTGAAATTTAATCATGTACAATTTTCAAAGGAATTTTTTTCTTTGACAAAAAAACCTGTAGAATCAGACCTGTTTCATGTCATAAATGAACAGAGCAGACCCTGATCAGATAATTTGGGTATATTTCTACACATATTATAATGAGTCACCTGGATGAGCCATGTTGGCGAAACACATAGGTTAAACATTAAATTTAATTTCAAAGGCTTATAAAGTCACGTTTTACTTTAAAATTAGTTTTCAATCTTGTGTGACAATTTTTCTGATTCATGAACATGGATGTAATTTGAAATTGGTTTGAATGGTTTCCCTTAATATTTAAGACTGATAATTTCAATTAATGTTTTTAACAACTTTGTAAACAGAATAAACCTAGATCAGAGGGCTCTAATAGGAGCCGTCGGATCGAGGTATACAATGTACTCTGTTTGTTACTGAACTAATATAGATCTGATTTTAAAGTTCCTGTCATGATAGAAAATCCCTTTTTCATAAGGTAAAAAACAAAAGTAAAGTACCTAGTTATAGTCTACTTTCAGTCCGAATGACCGCTCAGCCGACTGTACATTTACTCCCCTGGTTATTGAGTCATTGGCCTACAATGTTGAGCACTGCTAACATATGGCGCAATCATGCAGCCGCCCTACCGGCAAGTGACCCTCACAGGTACCCATTTTAACCCCTGGGTGGAGAAGATGTGCGGGTGGGAGACACGGAAAAGCGTCTCTGAAATTTCCGGGATTTGAACCCCGGACCTCCGGACTGATAGTCAAGCGCGTTACCACTAGACCACCGCCATAAGGTCAATATAAAAATTAAGTTAATAAATATTTGTGACGTCATTTTTTTCTTGCATGAATATTCATGGAGTAAACAGTTAACCCATTACCTCATAGGCTATTTTTAGATCCAACCTCTTTGAATAAATCTACGGAAGGAGCGTTTACTAGAGGTTGTAGAGGAAAGGAAAACTTTAGAATTGTGTAGTTTTTAAACCATTGTGGTAAATAGAGCATTTGCTCCTAAGGAGCAAATGCTCTATTTACCACAATGGTTTTACAAAGGCGTGGAGAGGCGTATTCATGAAGGAAAGGGTTAAATATTCTTCTTTTTTCTTTGCAGAATATTTCACTAGCTTGCACAGCAATATTTATTTAGCCCCTGGTGTTTACTGACAGACGTAATCTACACCAGTTTTACATAAGGTGGATTACTCATGCTGTGTCAATCATGTTTTACAGATTTCGTTTAACTCTTACCATGCTACATGCAAACTGACTTGCATTTGCAAACAGTGCAGACCCAGATCAGATGCCAGGATAACTGAAATCTTATCTGGATCCAAGATGTCCGACACTTACAAAGTACTTTGTCGATGCTTAGAAAGACAGATTACTCAAGATCACCGTTTGAGCTGATTATCTTTTTCATATCAGAATGATAATTTACAAGTAAAACCTGAATTTTATCAACAGTGTCAAGCTGCATTTTGTCCCATAACTCTAATAATATTTGTCAGAACATGTACAGCAGAATATGTCTTAACCCTTTCCTCCATAAATACGCCTTTCTACGCCTCTGTAAAAATCACTTTATGAAACCATTGTGATAAATAGAGCATTTGCTCCTATAGGAACAAATGCTCTATTTATCACAATGGTTACAGAATTACAAAATTTTCCTTTTCTATAGTTAATGCTCCTTTTTGGTAGATTCATTCAAAGAGGTTGGGTCGAAAAATACATATGGAGGAATGGGTTAAGCAACTATTCGTTTATTGAGCATAGGAGTCTTAAAATGCAGGTGATTGCTTAATGCTGGACAAAAGTAATGTCGAAAGCTCCTTTTGACCTGCATTAAGCTCCTACAGGAACCGCCTAAAGTGAGTCTATTCTGTTTGCAAAGGTGTTTATATGAGGGAAAGGGTTAAAACCATACCATGATCTATAGTAATCAAATTTCATCTGTTCGTGTTCCATAGGGCATCTGTTTTGAGTTCCCCACACACTATGAAGGTCTGCTTGGAGCATCAGTTTTTATGAATATTAACCCTTTCCCTGTTCTATGTTTATTGCAAATTTCAATACCTACTAAATAGTCATGGCCAAAAGAGTTCTATACAATAGGGAAGGTGAACTATTGTAGCCATTTCAGAAAGTAAAGAAACAGATCTTTCAAATTCCTTTTGCAAACAAAACAGACCCAGATCAGATGGAGTCCCTAAAGGAGCCATCTGATCTGAGTCTACTTTGTATGCAAATGTATGAAAAAGCGTTTATATGAAGGAAAGGGTCAAGACTCTCTCTAGCATGCTAGTATGACCTGCTTGACTTTTGCAAATAGCTTGGATCCACACTGTGCCAAATCATTTGACAATCTATTTACAGACTGTTTCTCAAAAGCTTGGAATTCAAAATTGTAAAAGATTTTAGCAAACATCATTTTTCGGCATGATAAGGGGTTATTTCTGGGTTCTCAGCGTTCATCTGCTTAAATTTTTAAAGTTGATCTTTCTTTTCTTAATATAGATGTGATTCTACAGCTTCGGCTATGGCCAAAACTTCCTATGTTCATGTGTCATTATAAAAAATTCAGCTAATAATAAATATTCATGGGGTAAATGGTTAAAACGTGATTTGAGAGTCAACAAGATGTGTTTGTGAAACACTGTGAAACACTATGCCCCAAGCCCAATTTGACCTTTGACCCTGAAGGATAACCTTGACCTTGACATGTCACCCCTCAAAATGTGCAGCTTCGTGAGATACACATGCATGCCAAAGATTAAGTCTCCATCTCTACTGGTTCAAAAGTTACGGCCAATGTTAAAGTGGGTGATTTTACCTATATATTTGACCTCTGACCTTGAAGGATGACCTTGACATGTCACCCTTCAAAATGTGTAACTTTATGAGATACATACGCATACCAAATATCAAGTCTCTATCTATACTGGATCAAAAGTTATGATCAATGTTAAAGTTGGTGACAAACAGACAAATGGACAAACAGACAGACTGGGCAAAAAACAATAATTATGCCACCAAGGTATAAAGACCAGTTACTGAGCTCCCTATCTAAACCAATAGTGTTGGAAATGTTTGTCATGAATTCATGTGCTATAGATTATTTATTGATTACCTTCACCCCCATAGAAAAATTTAAACACCCTTTTGTTACAAAATCAACCTGTCTGTTGAGCTTTATGTCTAATTGTCCTAAATTTTGACCAGGATGTACCTGTCTGACGATCAAGCGGATCTGTGCTACAGGATATTTCTTTTTATTTCATATGATAGAGACTAAATGTCACTTGTTACAGGTATATACACATGCAAAAACATGCATGCTATACATGTACCTATGTATTTGTATTCCTGCAGCTATGGCCACATAAACACCTAATTAAGTTATGATTACACACACAAACCAACAGTATCTAATTACCGGTATGGTGTGTCTACCAGAGTATTAGTTGTGTTCATACTGCCCTATTGCTTCATGTAACATCTTTAGATCTTTCCTATAAGGGTCTTTCCCTATTCTTTTTTAACTCTAAATTTTCATACCTACTGAATATTCATGGACAACATAGTTATAATTAAATATGGAAGGTGGAACGTTGTAGTCATTTAAAGAAACAGATCTATCAAATTCCATTAGCAAACAGAGCAGACCCAGATCAGATGTCTCCCATAGGAGCCATCTGATCTGGGTCTACTCTATTTGTAAATGCTTCAATAGTGTTCATAATTATGAGGAAAAGGGTTCACCCGTTCTTTCATATTGATGACTTTTGACGACTCTGTAAAAGTCACTTTGTGAAACCATTCTGATAAATAGAGCATTTGCTCCTATATATTTGCCCCACATTGGTTTCAAACTACAAAATTCTAAAATTTTCCTTTTCTCTAGTTAATGATCCTTTTCGGTAGATTTATTCAAAGAGGTTGTATCTAAAAATAGCCTATGAGGTAATGAGTTAAGGAACGCTCCCTACATGGTAAAAAAATGCTTTTTAATCCTTTACTCCATGAATATTAGTGTAAGAAACAATGACCTCATGAATATTGATAAGATTAATTTGTATAATGACACATAAACACATGCCTTTTCAAACAGAGTAGACCCAGATAAGATGTGTCCTACAAAGCAGGGTCTGCTGTTTGCTTATAGGAGTCGTCGGATCTGGGTTTATTCTGTTTACAAATGCGTAGAAAGGCACATTTATGGAGTAAAGGGTTACGCTTTGCCACTAGGCCTTAGTCTGATCTGTTGACTTCTCTTCTCAAATGTGTCTTCCAACTGTGGAAATATACCTTTGGGCTGTATGCCAATATATGTCAAAATCAATCCAGACAACTTTGACACCCCATAAAAAATGACACAATTCTACACCTTGAATACAAGTACCAACTTGTTGCCTATTTTCTGTATTTTCTATACATTCACCCGTTGCTCTATAAATACGCTTTTCTATGTCCCTCCATACAGATTCGAACAAGATAAGATGGCTCCTTTAATCAAGAGCTGTCTGATCAGGGTCTACTCTGTTTGCTTATGAAATTATATGATTTTACAGTTTCTGCCATAGCCATAAATTCCTGTGTCCATGTGCTATTACAAAAATTGATGTAATTCATATTCATGATATCATCATTTCTTTCATAAATATTCATCGATTATTTGAGTAAAATTAATGGTTAATGTTGAAATCTGGTTAATAATCCATTCTGTTTTAACCCTTTCGAAATCGGTTGTCTATATACAGTAAACACTTGATTGATACCTTGAAATTTTAGTAATGAAGAATTGATGCCTTTTTAGGCAGGTGGTTACTTAAAGCAAGGTGAAAGTCGTGCAGAAAGCTCCTAGATGACCATGAATTTTTTTAGAAATTGGAAGCTTGAAACCATTGTGATACATAGAACATTTGTTCCTATAGGAACAAATGCTCTATTTATCACAATGGTTTCACAAAGTGACTTTTACAGAGTCGTCAATATGACGGAATGGGTTAAAGGGGTGTTATTGTATAACCTAATGTTAATTACAACAACATTTCCAATACAACGACACCTGCTATGGGAAATCATGTACATAGTCCTTGTAACGGAGAGCTGATATCAGATATTCTTGGAAAATTAGAATCACTCGACCAGGTATCCAAATCAGATGTTCTACAATGTTGCTACAACAGTCAGCTGGAATTACAGCACAGCAGTATCATTGCCAGCAACAACAGATTCATTGAATAATGAAAAGTATAGCATACCTGGTCAGCTAACATCAGCACTGTTTTCATACTAAATCTTCTGGAGCAGAAGTTGAACAAGTCTTCCAGACTTGGTCCCAGCAAGTCCATGACTAAGGCATTGTATTCCTTCTCCGTGCCATAGAATCTGAAAACATACAGAGTATCAGTCACTTAACACTTTAATCCATATATATGCCTTTTTACACCTTTGCAAACAGAGTAGAACCAGATCAGATGGCTCCTGTCTGATCAGGGTCTGCTCTGTTTGCTTATTAACCCATTCCCTCATATTGACGACTTTCGACGACTCTGTAAAAGTCACTTTGTGAAACCATTGTGATAAATAGAGCATTTGCTCCTATAGGAGCAAATGCTCTATTTATCATAATGGTTTCAAACTACAAAATTCTAAAATTTCCTTTTCTTTAGTTAATGCTCCTTTCAGTAAATTTATTCGAAGAGGCTGTATCTAAAAATAGCCTATGAAGTAATGTATCTGACTACCGTTTCTGCCAATACTAAACAATCACATGTACATACCGGTATGCAATTATAAAAATTTAGCTATTTCATGATGTCATTATTACTACCATGAAAGGGTCCTGCATTAACTTGAGCTACCACCTGCATCTAGCACCCAGAATTATACCTTTTTTAGGTGGTCGCATTAGCAGGGTTTTACTGTATTTCTTATATAAATATTTATGGAGTAGCCTTTCAACCCCGAATTAGCAAAGTGGAATAGTCCATCTGTATAAAACTGTGGAGTCCTGACTCAGTATAAAAGGTTTGAAATTGCTAGAGAATTTTGAATGACAAACAGTGAAGACCCAGATCAGAGGGCTCCCCTAGGAGCCCTCTGATCTGGGTCTTCACTGTTTGCAAATGATGGTGTAGGGGTGTCCAGGGTTGAATGCAGATTTTTTCAAATTGACTATTCTAAAATTCAAAAGGTCAAGCTTACCATGATAAAATGAGGGATATGTTTTAAGAAAATTGTAATCTACGTCTACACTGTTTGAAAAGGACATTGGTGACTTGTTTTCCTGCACTGAAACGGTTAGGATTGTGGTTACTAAGATGGTGCAAATTTGTTTGCACTAGTAAAGTACAAAATATATACTCAAAATTATACACTGTAAAAAGTGTTTGATCAGTACATCAAAATAATAGTCCATTACTTCAAGTGCCTTAGGTTAAAAATAAACTGTTTAATTTATCTAATTTGATGGCAAATAAAGGTCCTTGTTCAGTATGATTTATGTCAACTATTTACTGTCATAGGTACCGCAAAAAGATGGTATCTTCCTATATTACCAATATGGCAGTGACACACTGTGCTTCTGAATACCTTTAATTAGCCAGTGGCCTTTTGACCTCTTGTATCAATATTTCAGCAACACCACTGCAATATAACCCTTTACATAGCTACAAGAAATAGCTTTTCTCCAAATTCTAGTCTGCCTTACTTTTAATCTTTTTACTATTGACTCAGTTTCTTGGCTAACTATTGGCCAAATGTCAAACACTTAGTACCCTGATTAAACCCAAAGATATTCTACATCTGATCTGGATCCAAGAAGCTGTTTGCAAAAGAGTTACATCATGATTAGCAAGCTAAGGGTTTGTATACATTAAGTGTACTTAGTCACACCCAAATTGATTCTAACCCTTTCCCTGTTGCATATTCATGTAAGAAACATTATGACTATTTACCTAAGCTCAATGGTTAACCTATTACTCCGTGAATATTCATGTAAGAAATAATTATATCGTGAATATCAATTAGATTAATTTGTTATAATAACAAATGGACACATGAATTTTTGGCCATGGCAGAAACTATAGAATTGTATCAAGCAAACAGAGCAGACTCCTGATCAGACGGATCCTATAGGAGCAAAATGCTCTATTTATCATAATGGTTTCAAACTACAAAATTCTAAAATTTTCCTTTTCTCTAGTTAATGCTCCTTTTGAGTAGATTTATTCAAAGTGGTTGGATCTAAAAATAGCCTATCGAGGAATGGGTAAGGACTAAAACTTGATCAGGTCCAGATAAGATGCGTAAAATAAAAACATTTTCAAGAATAACTCTTTCTGTTCTTCCACCAAACACTATGTTGTGGCCACTCTTTAGAATCGTCTCTTCGAGATGATTCTAAAGAGTGGTCACAACATAGGGTTTGGTGGAGCTATGTTAATCGAGATGATTCTAAAGAGTGGTCACAACATAGGGTTTGGTGGAGCTATGTTAATTTTAGTATTTGAGTATGCACATTTATCTGTTTGTTGATGTGAATGTGAGTGTTATGTAAAAAATAAACATTACACTAAAGTAATGAATCACACAATTTAAGTACAGCTATTTGTCACATACTTTCCTTGTGATGGTAAAATTGAAGCTTGTATTTCACTTCATTCAAGCTATTACAATACATTAAGTCACCTTTCAATGACAGAAATTTTGCATTTATGCCATTTGCTGTGAAAATAAATATGTACAATCAAAGGCTTGAATTGTTAGAAAACTAGTTCATACAACAATACATTACATTGAAGTATTAACACAGTGGCCCAGATAAGATGCGTAAATTTCAACATTTTCAAGAATAACTCCTTTATTTCTCCACCATACCCTATACTGTGACCACTCTCTAAAGAGTGGTCACAGTATAGGGTTTGGTGGAGAAATGCCGATTTAATTAGCTGAGTATGCACCATTATCTGTAGTTCTGATTAATATCAAACTACGATTTCCATTAACCGATGATGGCAATACACAGTTCAGTAGAACCTGTCCTAAGCGGCCATCAACAAGAGGTCTAATTACGGGTCTGTAAAGCAGGTGGTAGCTTAACGAACGTCACAATTTTTAAGAAATGACCTATAGGAGCTTTCTTCATTACTTTTGCCTTGCAGACTCCTATGTTCAACAAATGAATGGCTGCTTAGGACAGATTTTACTGTATTAACCATTCCCATCATATAAACATGATTTCATGCATTTGCAAACAGAGAAGACCCAGATCAAACAGCTCCTGTAGGAACCATCTGATCAGGGTCTGCTCTGTTTGCTTGTGGAAATTCATAGATCGAATTATGCAGTTTCCAGTCATCAGTGTAATATACTTCTTTACATATTCCATTCTGCTGATTCTGCCCATGAATAGTGTATAAAATTTAATTCAGTTCATACAGTATGTTTAACTTAACCCTTTCCCTTATGTAAGCGCATTTTGATGCATTTGCAAACAGTGTAGACCCAGATCAGACGGCTCCTGTAGGAGCCGTCTGATCAGGGTCTGCTCTGTTTGCTAATGGTGTAATATACATCTGATTCTACAGCTTCTGTTTGAGCCAAAATGTCCTGTGTTCATATGCCATTATAAAAACTAAACTTATAAATATTCATGATGTCATTATTAAATCTTACATGAATATACAACTGAGGGAAAGGGTTATACACTAAATACACCCTGTGTACTATAAACTATGAAGCAAAACAGGACATGGAGATGATTTTATTTACACTTTCAACTCGGGATTATCAGTGTAGAAAAGCCCATCAGTGTTTATCTATTCACTAGTTCACTTAGTATGAAAGGCTTACATTGTACCATGCTAAAGGATTTTGAGTGGCAAACAGTGTAGACCCTGATCAGGGAGCTCCTCTTGGGGCTGTCAGATTTGGATTTATACTGTTTTGCAAATGACTGAGTGCATGTGTGTCCCGCATTCAAAGGGCTAATGCTTTACCTTCTTAAATATTTTAAACATGAGGTGAAACAAATATTGAATAAATCTTAAACTCTACTGATAAAGTGTTTACCAAAATACTAAAATCGTTATTTCTCCACCAAACCCTATACTGTGACCACTCTTTAGAATCGTCTCAAAGAGACAATTCTAAAGAGTGGTCACAGTATAGAGTTCAGTGGAGAAATAAAGAAGTAACTGTTGTCCTTGAAAATATTTTAATTTACATATCTTACATGGACCTCTGTAATCTAATTAATATTCATGATGTCATTGTTTCTTACATGAATATTGAACAGGGATAGGGTTTACTTAAGCAAACAAAACTTTTTTAAGCATAATAAAATTTCCATTATTCATATATATATATAACTATAAAAAATAAGTTTACTGTTATTCAGGATGTCATTATTTCTTGCACAAATATCCTAGAAGTAAAAGGTTAACACGATCATTATACAAAAGTACACAGGATTTGATAATCTGTACCAAACTAGAACAAGCAAAATGACATATAGAATATTGACATCTAACCCTCTACCTATATAAATTATATACATGTAAGAAACAATGACATCAGTTATTACTATTATTATTTATTATTTACTATTATGAATTTTAACCCATTCCCTCATATTGACGACTTTTGACGCCTCTGTAAAAGTCACTTTGTGAAACCATTGTGATAAATATTTATCACAATGGTTTCAAACTACAAAATTCTAAAATTTTCCTTTTCTCTAGTTAATGCTCCTTTTCGGTAGATTTATTCAAAGAGGTTGTATCTAAAAATAGCCTATGAGGTAATGGCCTGGTTAACACATTTGGGTATTTTTAGAAACTTTAGTCAGATCCATATAATTTCAAAAACGAACAAATAAATGTATATATTTCATTTGACAACATAATTACAAGGTTTCAAACAGAGAAGAGCCTGATCATCAATTCAGATGACCCCTACAGGAACCATCTCATCTGGTCTACTCTAATTGCAAAGTCATCAAGACATCTATATGAAGGAAAGGGTTAAGACAATCATATGCATATGTTGATAAAATGCAGTCAAACTGTTTCGTCACACTCAAGGCCTTATGATATTTGATATCCTGAAGGCAAGAAAATTAGGTCACTAGACACTTCAATCTGTCTTTATTATCAGTTCTTGAAATCATTGAAAACATTTAATCTAAACAAATATGCATATCTACAACTCACCGACAGTAACCAAACGACAATATAAAAAAATATTGCTGCCTGAAGGTATATTTTTATTGCCATTTTGATATACAAGTGTCTTTGCGATACTTTCATAAACAAATATACGAGCATATCAACAATGATAAGTTGATAACCCTTTACTCCATGCCTTTCTATGCCTGTGCAAACAGAGTAGACCCAGATCAGACGGCTACTGTGGTATAGGAGCCTTCTGATCAGGGTCTTCTGTTTGTTTATGGAATGATATAGAAATGATTTCTACAGTTTCTGCCTAGGTCACACTGTTCTAATGTTTATACTATGTAGTTGAACTTCTATAACTCAACTTCAAGGGACCATACAAATTAGTTCGAGATAACAGGGGTTCGAGTAATCCGATTTCTAATCTGAACCATTTCTCATGTCCACAGCTTATTATACAGGTCTAAAGTAACTTTACTTACTTTAGACCTGTATTGAGCTGTCACATGTGTTTCTAGATATCTGTAGCGATACATTTTAGAACAATTCTGTATTGTAAGTTTTGAAAGGACTGAGCGTTTTGTTCGAGTTATCCTGAAGTTCGAGTTATCCGAGTTCGAGATATCGAAGTTCAACTGTATAATAAATGTTATGCTAATTAATATTCATACACACGGTAGATATCTCATAAATATGCATGGAGTAAAGAGATAATCATCTAGCTTAACATTCCATCAACTTGACTTTTCACTGATCTGTGTTAACCTGTAAAGTTTCCCTGTATTGAATCCAGGGTTGTTAACTCCATGAATATTCATGTATTAAATAATGACATCATAAATATTAATTAGATTACATGTAGATCGTTATAATAGCTCAGGGACATGGGAATTTTTGGCTATGGCAGAAACTGCAGAATCATATACATTTGCATAATTATATATTATATCACAGGCAAACAGAACAGACCCTGATCAGACAGCTCCTACAGGAGCTGTCTGATCTGGGTCTTCTCTGTTTGCAAAGGTGTGAAAAAGCATTTATATGAAAGAAAGGGTTTACTTATTGTTTGCTTGTATTGAATTTGTGAAAACAGTGGAACCTTCGTTAATGTCTCGGACTCTGCATGATAACTCAAACTTCTGGATAACTCGAACTAACAGCTCGGTCATTCCAAAATTGCACTAAAATGTATCACAATGTGTATATATCTAGAAACACAAGTGACAGCTTAATGCAGGTCGAAAGTAATGCTAAAAGCCCTTACAGGAGCTTTCAGCATTATTTTAGACCTGCATTAAGCTCTGAACTTGAGAAATTGTCAAGATTAGAAATTGGAAGTAATTTGTACGGTCCTTTAAAGTTCGAGATATCGAAGTTCAACTGTACATATGCAAACAGTTTGGATCAAGTAAAGTAAATCCTCACCTTATAAGAATCCAAACTCTTTGACACAGACTTTCTAAACTTTAAAAGTATTTTTGCAGGTGCCAATCACTAAATGTGAGTACTTAATGCACAGGGACCTTAACCCTTTCCTCCATAAATATGCCTTTCTACGCCTCTGTAAAAGTCACTTTTTTCCTAAGGAGCAGATGCTCTTATTTATCACAATGGTTTCAAAACTACACAATTCTAACATTTTCCTTTTACCTAGTAAATGCTGAATTTTTCGGTAGATTTATTAAGAGGTTGGGTAAAAAAATAGCCTATGGAGGAATGGGTTTATGACAATTTTCAGAACTTATACAAAGATTAGGGAAGCAGTTTATATATTTCACAAGTACAGTAGTATGATGGCTTCTGGCCTCAGCCTAGGATTCAGGGTATATATGACACGGTATATGGCAGATCTAATATCATTTGTAGTATTTACTTGTCTTTTTGCTGTGGCATTTTAGTATTTGCAACTAAATATAATAGCAGGAAAACATTCATTAAAAGTCATGAGAAGCAACCGTATGTACAGATATACTGAGTATTGTTCATTTTAACCCATTCCCTCATATCCATGCCTTTTGATGCCTCAACAAAAGTCATTTTTTGAAAACATAGTGATAAATAGAGCATTATTTATCCAAATGGCTTCAAAACTACACAGTTCTAAAAATTTCATTTTTTTAGTAAATGCTCGTTTTCAGTAGATTTATTCAAAGATGTTGCATCTTAAAATAGCCTATGAGGTTAACCAGAAAAAAAATGCGCATCAACACATAACATGTTAGGAGTGTTTGTTCATTTTCAGTCAATATCAGTATTTCTGTCAACTACAACTCGGCTCTGATTACATAAGAATCTGTCTTAAGCGACCATTAAAAAGGTACAAATCTGCGTCCAAAATGCGCCACTGGGAGGGAATGCGTTAAAACTGCCTATGTTCCAGAAATAAATGATCTCTTAACCCTTTACTCCATAAATACGCCTTTCTACACTTTTGCATAAAGAGTAGACTGAGATCAGATGGCTCCTATAGGAGCTATCCGATCAGGGTTTGCTCTGTTTAATTATGAAATTATATAGATATGATTCTACAGTATCCTGAATGCATGTGTAAAAATAATCAAAGTAAAATTCATGATATTATTTCCAACATGAATATTCTATCATGGAGTAAAGGGTTAACTCCATAAATATGCCTTTCTATGCCTTTGCAAATAGAGTAGACCCATATCAGACGACTCCTATAGGAGTTTATTATAACAAATTAATCTAATTAATGGGACATGAATATTCATGGAGTAAACGGTTAAGACAGACTTTTAAGTTCTTACTTCATCACTGCCCTATACCCCATAACCCTTTCCTCCATAGGCTATTTTTAGACCCAACCACTACAAAAAAGGAGCATTAACTAGAGAAAAGGAACTTTTTTAGAATTTTGTAGTTTGAATTAAACCATTGTGATAAATATAGCATTTGCTCCTATAGGAGAAAATGCTCTATTTATCACAATGATTTCATAAAGTGACTTTTATAGCGATGAGAAAGGCGTATTTATGGAGGAAAGTGTTAAGAACATGCACACAGGATAATACGGTTCATTCATAACTAGTGTCATTCACAAAATATTGTACATGCACTATGCACCCTCAAAGTAAACAACGATCGGCCGCGTGGATACAAGGTTATTTTTGTTACAGCCCTAAAATCCATATAATTTAGTGACTAATCAATACTGCCCCAGTTTAAATAGAGGAAGTTACTGGTAGCCCTTTTATTGTAGTAACCATATCAACACTGCATAATTACCGGTATATAAGGGGGAAAACTTTCAATCTCGACTCAGATCAGTTTCTAAACCCCTTCCCACATTCAATATTGATGTAAGAAATAATGACATCATGATTTAATAATTAGTTGTAATGTAAACTTTTCAAGGGAATTTTTCACTTTGAAAACAACTGAACAATCAGATCGTATATCATGTCAAAAGCAAACAGAGCAGACCCTGATCAGATGGCTCCTATTGGAGTCGCTCAGTTGTCTGATCTGGGTCCAATCTGTTTGCAAATGTGTGAAGGCTTTTATATGAGGGAAAGGATTAGATTTATATAAGAAATATGATTAGGTGAATTTTAAAATGGCATACACATGTATGTATTTTTTGCCATGGAAGAAATTTAAACTCAGATCTGTATAGTTCCATAACCCTTTCCTCCATAAATACACCCTTCTACGCCTCTGTAATAATCACTTCTTAAAACCATTGTCATAAATAGCTGAAAAAAGATTTCCTCAACATGTCTTTAACATCCTAATGTTAACTCAGCAATATAAAGAATGTTTCGAATTAGTATAATAAGCTTGTGTCCAGCAAAGAGCAAAAGTTAAACCTTCCATTTCTTGTTGCAAACAAATATGACCTCTTACAGGAAACCCCAAACACAGGCACCTGACATATTTAAACCACAAACACAGGCACCTGACACATTTAAACCTGACTGCACAAAGGGATTGAAACCATTACAACAATGAAACTATAGAATGTCTCAAACACTACATAAAAGGAAACCAATCAGTTGCAAAGATAACAAGACTTTCTCTCTAAGGCGTTCTTCTACGGATATGTTCAGACTTGTATCCAACAGTCTTCAAGGCCTATAAAATCTGTGACTTATATACACAGCACTTTCACAATTAAATGTATACAAAATTTTATTTTCACCTAATTCTTTTATAAAAAACAATCCTACCATTCCTATACCATTTAAATGTGACAAGTATTTTATCTTTAGAATCTAAAAAAAATTTAAACTGCAATACAGTAACATTTTTAATGGTTTTACAAAGAGAGTAGACCCAAATGAGATGGCTCCTGTCTGCTGTTTGCTTAAAGAGGAAGTCCCTACAATGAACGCATATTTTCAATATCATAAAACTTGGTATTTGTTATGCTAAATCTGTCAGTTTGAACTTATATCGAAAAATGTCCCTGTGATACAAAAAATCCTGATTACATCAATACATGTACTTATATTAAAAAAATTTTGTTCTACAACAAAGTATTATCAGCCTTTTTCGTTCAAATTTTCAACATTTTGCTGATTATCACCCGATCCCTCCATAGTTTACATAACAACTTTTCTCAGAAGTGGTCGGAAAGATGCGAAAAGCACGAACAGATATGAAACTAAAACCCAACCCGAATAAAACTGAAACAATCGAGGAATAAAATCAGGGTCGTCAATATCAAACACATACATGTAGATGTCATTTTCAACGTTTATTGGATAGGTTTTCTTGCGATATACTACTTTTCAGCATATAAACAAATGAGTTTTGTATATTTGAGATATTTTTGAAATGCGTCGAATGTAGGGACTTTCCCTTTAACCCTTTCCTCCATAAATACGCCTTTCTACACCTCTGTAAAAGTCACTATTTGAAACCATTGTGGTAGATAGAGGAGAGCATTGGTTTCAAACTACAAAATTCTAAAAATTTCCTTTTCTCTAGTAAATGCTCCTTTTGGGTAAATTCATTCAAAGAGGTTGTGTCTAAAAAAAGCCTATGGAGGAAAGAGTTAATGGAATATATATAATTGATTCAGCAGTTTCTGCCTCCGTTAAAAAGTAAAGTACCTAGTTATAGTCTACTTTCAGTCCGAATGACCGCTCAGCCGACTGTACATTTACTCCCCTAGTCATTGAGTCATTCGCATACAATATTGAGCGCTGCTGACATATGGCGCAATCATGCAGCCGCAGTACCGGCTAGTGACCCTCACAGGTACCCATTTTAACCCCTGGGGGGAGAGGAGGTGTGGGTGGGAGACATTGAAAAGCGTCTCTGAAATTTCTGGGAATGACCAGGATTTGAACCCCGGACCTCCCGATTGATAGTCAAGTGTGTTACCACTAGACCACCGCACACCACAAACTCCCATGTTCATAATTATGCCATTATAAAAATTTAGCTAATATGATATGACAGATATAATTATTTCTTACATAATTCTTAACCCATTCCCTCATAGGCTATTTTTAGAACCAACCACTTTGAATAAATCTACCGAAAAGGAAAACTTTAGAATTTTATAATTTGAAACCATTGTGATAAATAGAGCATTTGCTCCTATAGGAGCAAATGCTCTATTCATCACAATGGTTTCAATAGGTTATTTTTACAGAGGCGTAGAAAGGCGTATTTATGGAGGAAAGAGTTAGATAGAGTGTTAAAATATCTATTGAGTCAACAGGATAACAGAATAATAATGTAAGATTGGGTATCATCATAAGAATGGAAATTATAACTGGCCAAGTGATATGCTGTTGATATGACAAAAAGTCTGGATATTTCTAAAGGTGCTATTTTGGCTACTCACTTGTTACCTGTCAAACTAAGAGTCTACATATTTCAAAATACCAGTTCTCATCTTCACATCATAATGATGTAATAAACCTATTTATGCATGAAATTCTATCTTTTTTAAAAATAGTTTTAACAAAAAATTATTAACTTTAAAGCATGCAGAGTCTATGGGTGAATTCCAAAATAGTTTGGATTCAAATGAGATGGAAGATATAGTGTGAGTTGTAAACTTGAAGTAGGTCAATGTTTGAGTGGTTAACCCTTTACTCCGTAAATATTCATGAAGAAACAATGACATCATGAATATTAATTAGATTTTCAAAATGACATACATGTACATGATTTTTTTTGCCAATTAAAACAGGAACAGCAGAATCAGATCCATATCCCTCCATAAGCAAGCAGAGCAGACCCTGGTCAGACGACACCTGTAGATCTGGCTCTACTGTATTTACTGCGTATTTATGGAGTAAAGAGTTAAATTTATCAGCAGATTACCTGACAGTGCCTTTACAAACAGAGTAGACCCAGATAAGATGGCTCCTGCAGAAGCATTTTGATCCTGGTCTGCTCAGTTTACTTATGGAATTATCCCATTCTCTCATATTGACGACTTTTCACGACTCTGTAAAAGTCACTTTGTGAAACCATTGTGATAAATAGAGCATTTGCTCCTATAGGAGCAAATGCTCTATTTATCACAATGGTTTCAAATTACAAAATTCTAAAGCTTTCCTTTGCTCTAGTTAATGCTCCTTTTAGGTAGATTTATTCAAAGAGGTTGTATCTAAAAATAGCCTATGAGGTAATGGGTTATATACATGTATACATGTACTTCTGATTCTACAGTTTCTGCCAAGCCAAAAAATTCCTGTGTTCATAATCATGCCATTATAAAAATTCAGCTAATAACATATTCATGGTGTCATTATTTCCTACATGAATATTTACTTGGTACAGGGTTAACCCCTTGAATGCTTGAAAAGACTGCACTAGCATTGGCAAACAGTGCAGATCCAGATCAGATGGCTCTAATAGGACCCCTCTGATAAGGATATACACTGTTTGCAAATCAAGATCATCTCGCAAATCATACTCATTCATACCCACTGGACTGTATCATTAAACACTGACGCACATTCTGCATGGTTAAAGGAATCATCTACTATGTTGTCATCAAGAGACACAATGGCCATACTTTACCAGCTCTACAATCTACTATGTAAACAATGTGACTTGTCCTGTATTTCATCCTTTCAAAAATTCAATTTATCTCCATTAGTGATGTAAACAATTTGAATCCAAATCTGATCATGAGTTAGTCAAATGATAATCAAGGGTAATGTTTTAAATGCACATTTATGACAATGGGGAATGTAGTCATGTTTTGAAACTGATCCCATGAGCAGGTTTGATGTAGACATAACTTCCTGCTGTTGAAAGGATATACAAGGCGTATCCTCAGTGTTTACAGTTGGTGTTTGAACATGATCATTGAAACCGCACGGCTTTTGGGCAAAGTCACCGAACATGTTTAACGAAATCTAAAACCACACAGCCTGTCTTTGTTATACATGTATTATGTCCTGTGTTAGGACAACTAAAACTACACTAACCGTAACCCTTTCCCTCATGAATATGTGTGTGTGTGTGTAAGTGCATGTGTGTGCACGCATATGTACATGCATGCATGTGTTTTTTGTTGTGGTGTGGGTGTGTGTGCATGTGTGCGTTTGTGTGTGTCTGTATCAATACTGATACGTATTATACGGAAACTGGATGAACCCATGATTGAATACTTTAACCCTTTCCACCATAAATACGCCTTTCTATGCCTTTGAAAAAGTCTCGTTTTGAAACCATTGTGATAAATAGAGCATTTGCTCCTATGGAGCAAATGCTCTATTTACCACAATGGTTTCAAACTACAAAATTCTAAAATGTTCCTTTTCTCTAGTAAATGCTCCTTTTCGGTAGATTTATTCAAAGACGTTGGGTCTAAAAATAGCCTATGAGGTAATGGCCGGGTTGAAACCTTTATTACTGGTAATATGTACAAGCATCATATGTTACTACATACATGAACTTATCTACCTATTACTGAATCTATAATTCATCTTACTTTGTTATTTATTCACTTGACATCTATCCATGAACAGAAGATGAAGTTATGATGCTTACAATATCATTAATTATTCAAATGTATAATGTCAGAATATGGAATATTGCTTAGCTGTCAAAGTTCTGAGAATTTTATCAAATTAGTTAATGATGGCATGCATTAAGAGGTATTGATTATCAATGGGGCTTAAGTAACAGTGTAGTGCTGGCAGTTACAGGATCTCACCCAGTGTCTATAATCAAAGTGTGTTAGACACTGTGGTATTCTTTGTGACATCAATGTGTTGAAAATCAAATTTCTGATTCTGACTAAGTGCACTTTTATTTTTTGAAATGGCTTACTCTTTATATAACCACCTGGTGACTTTGAAATCCAATTTCAGAGGATTGACTGTTGAAATTTGAAAGTGTTGATATAAAACATGGTAAACAAAAAATGTATCAATTAACAGGGCCATGAAACGCTAACCTATTACCTCATAGACTATTTTTAGACCCCTTCCCTCATAGGCTATTTTTGGAGACAACCTCTTTGAATAAATCTACTGAAAGGGAGCATAAACTAGAGAAAAAGAAAATTTTAGAAAATTTAATGCTCTATTTATTACAATGGTTTCAACCATTGTAATAAATAGAGCATTAAATTTTGCTCCTATAGGAGCAAATGCTCTATTTATCACAATGGTTTCACAAAATGACTTTTACAGTCGTCAAAAGTCGTCAATATGAGGGAATGGGATAAGGTTAAAAATCTTTTCAGTGGGTAATTTTTAGTAAAAAAATTCAGGTCCATCTGATACTTCTACTGATGTTCAGCTATGCTTCTCATCATATTGACAGCACAGTTGCTTCCATTATATCTATGGTTTAACGTGCTCAATTGCCTATGATTATCCACTTCTTTATTCATCGAGAAAGTGCCATTAGGAGAATAATTTCATTCATTTTATGGTCACATGATTTTGTCCTGTCTCTGATATTTATATATTCCTGTTCTCTCCTTAAGGTGGCAAGATATGGTTAGTGCTAGCTATCAGAAAATTGTATTTAACACTACCAAAGTCATTTTTTCTAAACCTAGTTGGTCATATTAATTTATTTGAGTATTTATCAAAAACATCAACAATCCTATCAAAATCGACATTTGAAATCCAGTTAGATGTGCCTGTTTGAAATTTTTTAAACAGTGATTACATGGTTATCTTTCGGACTAAAGTTATTACAATTGGCCAATATATAAATCATTAACATTTTTAGCGAACCGTGTCACAGAATTTTGAAAAGAAAACCTCCGTTTAGGAGTTATGCAATATTTAGGTTTAAGACCCCTAAAATTCTGCCTCCCGCTAAGTTTCTTTTGATGTTAGATGATCGAAGCAAGATATCGAAAGACTGTGACACAGACTCCTCATTGAGACAATGCTTTTTGATATGCCGAACGCATGTAATTCGGACACTAATTACAGAAGTTATGCTTATTTGAAAAAGCCAACTCCTATAAATTTGCATCGGTCAAAAACATGAAAAACATTAGAAAGACCCCCATTGTGTTTTGTAATCTGATAATTATCAATAGCTTTCAATCACATTTATATCCAATGGAGTGAGAGCTTATAATATGTGTTACATTTTCCACTAAGCTCCTCCCCCTTTCTTCCATCCGATCAATTAAAAAAAGCTGATTTTATTGCCGATTTCCCATAAATCACCCATCAGAAAACTTATCTAGTCATGTGGCCTACATTGTTTGAGGCTACCGAGAGGGAAATGCGGCTAAATAGCCGCCTATTGTTTTATCATGTGCATGCCCTAATTATCAGTTCCCCCCTAGGTGCCCCTGATAAGCCTTCCTTGTAAATGGCCGACTGGTTAAGCTCGATGGTAATAAAGTAAAAGGGGTTTATACGACTTTTGTGGTATATTTTGTGGTATTTCGTTAATGCAATGGATAAAAGAGAGTATTGGCTATTCATTAATACAAAAATACAAATTTTATGAATTGTGATTCTTACAATACTCTGGAACCTTAACTCATTCTCTCCTAGACTATTTTTAGACCCAACCTCTTTGAATTAAACTACCAAAAAGGAGCATTAACTATACAAAGGGAGAATTTTAGAATTGTGTAGTTTTG
This sequence comes from Azorinus chamasolen, assembly GCA_963576725.1. Taxonomy (NCBI): domain Eukaryota; kingdom Metazoa; phylum Mollusca; class Bivalvia; order Cardiida; family Solecurtidae; genus Azorinus; species Azorinus chamasolen. The sequence goes on from OY755245.1 coordinate 14,525,549, forward strand.
AAACCATTGTGATGAATAGAGCATTTGCTCCTATTGAGCAAATGCTCTATTTTATGATCACAATGGTTTGAAGGAATGAGTTTTACAGAATGGGTTAAACAATGTTATATTTTGTGGACTGTTTGCACATACTAAACCAAAACTAACGTTATAGGGTATTTTCATATGGAAAATAGTAGTGTTGTTCCGATAATCGATTATAATCGATGATTGATCGAAAAAGTATTTTCGATTTACTATCGATAGTAATTTTTCCATAATCGATTACTGACTGTATAACCTGTACAGCAGCATCAGTAATTTCCGTAGGCTTTTTAATGGGAATATAACTGTATGAAGTATTTTACCTTTATAGTAACTTAGTAAGCCTCTACCAAGCTGTATTCTGTGACCATTCATTAAAACTGTCTCTTCAAGATGATTCTAATGAACGGTCACAGCATACTGTTTGGTTGACACAAAAGCTTAGTTAGGTATTAGCTTGTTACATCAAGCTTTACATGCAAAGAATCTCTGAAAGTATTTTTGATTAATTGTCGATTTTTAATCGATAACAAATGTGCAATTCAATTCGATAATCGATCGTGATTTTGGTCCGATTCTCCATCCCTAGAAAATAGTACATGTATACCTTGATTGTTTCTGGGTTCCATGTTATCAACCCTTTACTCTATAAATACATGTACACCTTTCTGTGCCTTTGCAAACAGAGTAGATCCAGGCCAGATGGCTCCTATAAGAGCTGTCTGATCAGGGTCTGCTCTGTTTGCTTATGATATAATATAGATATGATTCTACAGCTTCTGCCACAGTCAAAAACGTGTGTGTCCATGTGCTATTATAAAAAATTACATGTAATCTAATTAATGTTCATGATGTCATTGTTTCTTACCTGAATATTCATGGAGGAAAGGATTAAATGCTTTTCATGTCCATCATATGCATGTCAACAAACGAATTGTGGTTGCCATGTCTGCTAGTTTTGCCAGGATCAATTCAAAAAATTGGTAACACTGTATTCTATAGCTACACAAAGAATACAAACAACTGACATGAATGATGGGCACAGATTCTTCGCAAAATATTGTCGTCTGTTACAACCTTCAGAAATTATTTTTTACCTGTTACACTTACTATAATCCTTTATATAAACAACTTTTCACGCATTTGCAAACAGAGTAGACCCAGATACATGTATTATGGCTCCTATAACAAGGACAAGGATCTGCTCTCTTTGCTTTTGGCATGGTATAGATTTGATTCTAGTTTTGTTAGAGCAAAAATATCCTTGAATATGATGTTATTAATTTTTACATGAATATTCAACAGGCAAAGGGTTAATTCCTTCATGAATATTCAACAGGTAAAGGGTTAAAAAATGCAGAATTGAACGCTCTGAACTCTGATCAGAGGCTGAGATGCTTATCTGGATCCAAAGTGCCTGCATATACATGTATCGCTACAGTAAAACCTCTCTATAACGACCACTAAATTGTGTTAATTAGTTGGTATTTAGGACAGGTGGCTGCTTAAAGCAAGGTGAAAATAAAACAGAACGCTCCTATAGGAGCGTTCTGTTTTACTTTCACCTTGCTTTAAGCAGCCGCCTGCCTTTAACGCAAAATACTTGAAGTAACTTAATGGCCATTATAGAGAGGTTTTACTGTACATGTTATTCGCTACAAGCCTACAAAGAGCTGAGCAAAGTTCCCTCGGGGTGTGCACATGCCTTACACAAATGTTGATTGTTGTAACTAGGCTCATATCTATGGCTCCTTACTTTGAACAGAAATCAATACACATTCACCCTTCAAACTGTTAATCTGTAACTGATGCCCCGAAAATATTGCTATCTGTTTCAGTTCTTAACTGAAGGAGCCTTCTGGTCAGGGTCTGCACAGTTGTAATGAAAATTGATAAATTCTGATACAATATTCTGTTTAGTTGATATTCAGAAAGAGAGATGCCAGTTTTGAATTATTCTGCAGATTAACCCTTTCTTTCATATAACTGTCTTTCATTCCTTTGCTAACAGATGAGACCCAGATCAGAAAGCTCCTATAGAAGCTGTCTTATCAGGGTCTGCTGTTTGCTCATGAAATTATTACAGATCTGACTATTCAGTTTCTACCAATACCAAAATCACCTGTGCACATTATGCCATTATAAAAATTCAGCAAATTTAATAAATAATCTCATTATTTCTTACATGAATATTAACCCATTACCCCATAGGCTATTTTTAGATCCAACCTCTTTGAATAAATCTACTGAAAAGGAGCATTAACTAGAGAAAAGGAAAATTTAAGAATTTTGTAGTTTGAAACCATTGTGATAAATAGAGCATTTGCTCCTATAAGAGCAAAATAATGCTCTATTTACCACAATGGTTTCAACAAGTGACTTTTGCAGAGGCGTCAAAAGGGGTAAATATGAGGGAATGGGTTAATGTCTTGAACAAGCACTTTTGGTTAATTTTGCCTTGTTCTCGAATGCAGAAGTCTACTTCCTGAAATTGAGTACATTGTCCTTTGTACTTGAACTTTGTTAAATTAGTAAGTATACACACTTATATTGTATCATACTACTGAATTCTGTTCAGACTGAGACTCATAAAGTTCTGTCAAATCCTTAAACCTTTTGCTACATGAATATTAACCAATGAAATAGGACATCAGCAAATAGTGTAGACCCAGATCAGTAGTATCTTATTGACCAAACTGTCAAACAATGAAGATCTTTATCAAATGTCCCATATATAGGTTGGCAACCAATCTATTATGTTGGCCCTGTCTTTTAATATTTGTTCGATGCTCTGAAAAAATACCTCTAATATCATATTACAGATAGAAAAATTAAGTGCATATCATATTTCTTCCATGACTTGCATTAAAACTTACCAAGGAAAATATACTCAATGAATAATTACTAAGTTGCTCCACATGTTTAACCCTTTACTCCATAAATACACCTTTCTACACCTCGGCAAGCAGAGTAGATCCACATCAGATGACTCATATAGGGACCATCTGATCAGGGTCTGCTTCTGTTTACTTGTGAAATAATACAGATCTGATTCTACAGCCATGGCCAAAATGTTTTATGTATTATAAATAATCTAATGAATATTCATGATGTCATTATTTCTTACCTGGATATTAATGGAGTAAAGGGTTAATACAATGAACACTGAATGCTGCACTTGCAAACAGTTTGTTCCTATAATCCCTGGATCCTAATATCAAAAATCTCATTCAACCCAATTCTTGAACAACTATTGTCTGGGTATCAAACAGCTTGGCGTCTCATCTGGATCCAAGCTGTTTGCAAATGGCAACCATGTAGCGATGAGAAGGAACATGGTTAAGGTGTACGTTTTAAGTATAGGTGTACATATTATGTTTCTTACCGTATATGAGGAATGCCGACCCCACCCTGAAGTATTTTATACAGTTTACTCTCATAGAGAAGCTGAGGATGTCTGGCTTTCTGTGATTCTAACTTAACTGCAAGTTCCTGAAATGAGACAAAGAAGAAAAATTTATAAACAATTATTACCGTAACTCTTATGAGTAATATCTATACTGCTTTTAGTCCAGTTCAGTGTACAACATACATAGCATATACATGTAGCTTGGGCAACATGGCAAGTATTACTACTTAACCCTTTCCGTGTTCTATGTTTATTACAAATTTCAATACCTACTGAATATTGATGGACAAAATAGTTGTATTGAAAGATGTAAAGTGGAACATTGTAGCCATTTTAGAAAGTAAAGAAACAGATCTATCAAATTCCATTAGCAAACGGAGCAGACCCTGATCAGACGGCTCCTCTAGGAGTTATCTGATCTGGGTCTTCTCTGTTTGCAGATGTGTGAAAGTAATGGTGAAACAGTGTTTGCATGAAGGAAAGGGTTAATACCTCCCTGTTGCATATGATATTCAACCTGAATGTTTATAATGGCATGTGTGGAGGATTGTTTGGTATTGGTAGAAACTGTAGTGTCAGGTCTATTATTTCATAAGTAAACAGAACAATTCCTAATCAGATAGCTCCTACTGGAGCTGTCTGATCTGGGTCTGCTCTTTTTGCAAAGGCATAAAAACGGCGTTCATATGAGGGAAAGGGTTAACCCTTTCCCTCATATAAACGTGTTTTCACACATTTGCAAACAGAGTAGACCCAGATGAGACGGCTCCTAGAGGAGCCGTCTGATCAGGGTCTGCTCTGTTTTCTAGTGGAATTTGAAAGATCTGTTTTTCTACTTTCTAAAATGGCTACAACTTCCACCTTCCATATTTGATTATAACTATTTTGTCCATGAATATTTAGTAGGTATTGAAATGTGGAATAAACGTAGAACAGGGAAAGGGTTAAATGAGTATAATTTTTAAGATATCCGTTCAATTTGTATTGACTATACCTGAGGAACAGATTTATAAGGCTCATAATTATGTTAATTGAGTATTTTCCGTCACTTTTGACAGAAATTGAGTATCCATCAAGACAAATTGAGAATCTATCAAGACAAATTGAGTATCCATCAAGACAAATTGAGTACTGAAACTTCTGTGTTTCTCCTATCATCAGTAGTTTAAATGGTGACAATACGTTGGTCAGATTTGGATGGAATATTATAGTACAAATATATCTCATAATCTGTTATCTATTACTCAGATGTTAAAGATTTAATTGAGTACATGTACCGTATTCCTTAAATTTTCATTGAGTTTCATTCACTATGATTTCAAATTAACCCTTACAGCGCGGGACCGAGTCACTAATGTCATTTGCAAACAGTGTGGACCCAGATGAGAGGGCTCCTAAGGGAGCCCTCTCATCAGGGGTCTGCACTGTTTGTTATGTTACACTTTTCTTTAGAAAACATCCCTAAATATTCACCATAAGCTTGACCTATTTGAATTTTGGAATATTCCATTTGAAAATTCAGAGTTGTAAGGTTTAATAACCACTAAGATATGCTGCTTATCTGCTCCTCTGCTATTCTGTGTTCATTCAGTAACTGATTTCATCTAACGTATTGTATTTAGACTGCTGATCAATTAATCAATAAACTATGTGTAGTTATACACCTAAAATGCCCTAGTTACTCAATGAGATCAATAATTTTTTGTACAACCTAGTTGTTCAGCATCAATCTGTGCTTATTTCACAAGGTTTCAGAATTATCCATTTCAATGAACAAAATATTGAATTTTCAAACGGACTACATGTATTCCAAAATTCAAACAGGTCGAGCTTACTGTGAATGTTCATGGAATTCTTTCTTTTTAAGTGTAACATGACAAACAGGTAGACCCTGATGAGATGGCTCCTCTAGGAGTCCTCTTATCTGGGTCTACATTATGTGCAGGGGAAATTATTGACTTGCTTCCCACACTAAAAGGGTTAGTCACTTACAAGAGGGGTTAGCATATGAACTAAACAATGCTCAAACTAACCTAACATATTTACTGTTTTTTCTTTAACCTCTTCCTGCATGAATATCCATGTAAGAAAAAATGTTATGAATATTAACCCATTCCCGCATATTGACGCCTTTTGATGCTTCTGTAAAAGTCACTTTGTGAAACCATTATGATAAATAGAGCATTTGCTCCACAGGAGCAAATGCTCTATTTATCACAATGGTTTCAAAACTACACAATTCTGAAAAATTCCTTTTCTCTAGTTAATGCTCCTTTTTGGTAGATTTAATCAAAGAGGTTAGGTCTAAAAATAGCCTAAGTGGGAATGGGTTAAATAGATAAATTTGTTATTACAGCACATTGACATAGGCTTTTAGGCTTTTTTGGCCATGGTAGATACTGTAGAATCATATCTATAATACAGACCCTGATCAGACGACTCCTAAAGGAGCTGTATGATCTGGGTATTCTCTGTTTGCAAAGGCTTATTTATGGAGTAAAGGCTTATAGTGATAGTTTCTACTTGCATCACTTTTTTAAAAATGCCGAAAGAATACACAAATCATTTGCAGATTCCTATGACACAAGCAATAAACCATTGCTGCATGTTACACCATTGCACATTGCTGCAGTGGACATGACTTCAAGAGTGTGTCTCCTCATGCCCAAAAGTGACACTAATCTGAAAGTCAATATGCTCTGTGGACTATGCTACAGTATACAATACTAGCTGTGACTTGTGGTAAGAGTGGATCCAAGCCGGTAAAGCACCTGCATGGTAATAGGGTGGTATGTTTCATAATGTTTGACCACAAACGTATCCTCACACTTTCTTTTCTCCCCTCAGTTCCTTTTAAAAGAGGTCAGAACAGCATATATTTAGAGATTTTCTTGGAGAGCTTTGAGAAGCTTCAAATATGAAGTGTGGGCAATATACATACTAGTGACCACGGGTTGTGTTGAGAGCTGAAACACACCAGATCCTCTTAGATGGTATTGAGACTATTTGCAATGACTAATGAGGTAGATCAGTAGTTACTAGTCTAGCCATTGATTGAAACCAAAACTACTACTAGTATAAAACATAGTGCACCGACTAGTGGCAAGTCTGGTTGAAACCGGTTGCTCAGTTGAGCCATTTTTGAATGCATGACTGAACCAGTGTTATCATATGGGGGTCAAAGGTCACCTTTAAATGTTTCAGTCATTTCCATTACAGTTACACCCATTAAATGTTTAAACTGATAAAATAAACTATACATTCATAAATGTATATCAATTTAAATTTGAATTGCTCATATATAGATCTATATGGTATGAAAGGGGTAATGATTATGAATACGTATACAACATTTGGTGTAGATTTATACAAATTATGAACAAAATATAACTTTATGCTTACCTTCATTGAAACACCTTTCAATGCCTTTGCAAACAGAGTAGACGCAGATCAGACGGCTTCTGTAGGAGGTATCTGATTTGGGTCTGCTCTATTTACTTTAATATGAAATAATAGGTTCAATTCATCAGTTTAGTCGTGGTTAAAAAATCACTTGATGGTAGATTTAGTAGATCTATTACAAAGCTAGAGCGATGTATATATCTGTATATATACGTCGTAGAATCCTATAAAGACTTTTACACGACGGAGCTCTAAATAACATTCATACATTCATTATTCTCACACGAATATTCATGAGGGAAATAAATGGCCATACAATTTGTACACAATGTGTTTATATTAGGGTGTTTTTTTGTAGATGACCCACCAATTTCATGTATTAAATTCACTTTATTAGCATTTCCATCCACTTACAGAGGATGAACTATCTCAGAAAAGGGATGTGCTGTATATTTATGAAAGTAGACTTGACACACCAGTTCTTAAAGAAGCATCACTACAGTATTTTGAGTGAAGATCATATGTTACAATTTTTAACACTGTTAAAATGAACGATAGGGCTTTAGACAAGACACACACGTCCCTTATGTTTAAACAACGCAAACATCAGACTTCACATTTGTAATTTAACAACTACACTTGAAATAAAAGTATTTTTGGACAGACCTCGCCCGTTGACACGTTAATTCCTAGGTATATGTCACCGAAGGATCCACTTCCTATTTTCCTAACCAGACGATATTTGTGGCCAATAATACAATCTCCCCTTTTACTCGACGAACCACCAGAGCTGATCGAACCTGCCATTGTACTATCTCTCAGAATGTTTTTACTTTTTCACAATATGAAAAACGATGCTAAATCATGGTCTCTTTTGTTCAATCAGCTGGTATTGCACATTTGTTTTCATTAGTGTGTGACGAAACCTGTCATTTTTAACAACAAAGAAAGACGAGAGGATTGTGGGAAAATGGGCGGGTACTTTCTCGGTTACTAAGGGGAATCCTTATAGCGTTGGCCACTTCCTGTTTGACGTAGTTCTCAAGGGTGTGTCCCAAATCTAATTTTAGCACATCGTGACGAGTTACCAATACACTTTTTTAAATTTTGTATACATTGACTATAGTTTTTGTTATCTTTGAAGCTAAAACAATACTGTTTACATCATTATCAATGACTTCATACAAAAAAGGGTGTTTGAAATAACTAATGTACCCATTATCACGATTTTTTAATTCTATAAATAGCCCCATACGTAGAACCTTTTACTGGAATAAATTGATTAAACAAATACGACCCGTATGTACCTGTAAAAAGATAAAGAATATTAATTTTGGTTTAAAAAAATAATTATGTAAAACATCATTAGATCAATCAAAATGGCGTATTTTAGAATACTGCGAAGAGGGTAATTAATACATATATATATAGTCTTAATTGGTACAAAGAATATGTTCTATAGTCTATAATATATATAAGGCACGTCCACGGGCAAAAATGGGCAAAACTGAATAGAAATTTAAACATCTGAAGAATTAATATAAGTTCTAAATACCAAGGGAATAGCTCTCACTGTCGTTTAGTTCTTAAAAGTCCATGTAAGTGAAACTTCACTGCATGGTTACCTGCTGACCTAGTGGTCTAAGTCAGCTGATATAGAACATTTATATCTAGTACACAAACCAATACAAACCTCTCCATTTGCAATATTGATGGCTAAATAAATGTCTCCAAATGATCCACTTCCAATTTTTCGAACTAATCTGTATTTCCCTCCGATATGAAAATCTCCCTTTGACGAACTCGTAGCACTAGCCATTGTTGTATTTTTCTATTAAACACTCTTCTTTCACAAATAACCCTTTCCGAATATTGCCTGAACAAAACTTAAATACAGAATCATCAGCTTAATTCCATTTTTTTCACTAACAAATACTGGTTTCGAATTTAATCACAAAGTTCCGAAGCCAATAGTTATATCGTCTATGCGGTGACCATGCCACTCGATCTACTGTTAAACCTAAGGCAAATAAACTGCTAACAACAAAGAACAGCTTAACCAGAGACGAGGTGTATGTCCTAGTGTATTTGGCTTAAGGCATACATATATATGTATATATATTAATCGTAAAAATGTCCGATGAGTTATCGATTTTCCAGCGATACACGGAACGGCCAGTACGTTTTGAGACTTTCTCTGTCTATGTGTATATGTAACAGTAAGGGTTGTTACATGTACATCGCTCTATATTTATCCGAAACAGCTGATTCTGTACAGATAATATCTGAGTACAGAGCCCAATCGATCCAATGTGTTACTTTTGAGGTATAGCTTGCTTTATGGGTAAACGAGTAAAATCGACACGACGTTAACCATGCAGTCACGCCTTAATTGTGAAACCAGTTTGCACCAGTAATTTGACACATGATTAGGAACCCATACCGAAAACAAACATGTACGAACGAGCGCTTAGAGTGTTGACAATTAAATAATAGCAAAACAATTGTAACAATAGCTTTAAACTTCACAGTTAGGTGTTATAGCCATCGACGGACAGACAAGCGTCACAAATTCGACGACCTGACACTTCTTAGGAATATTTTTACCCTTTACTCCATGAATATGTAACATGGTGAAACAGTTGTAAGAAATAATGCTACAATTAGATATTTTATACATGTATAATCACATGATGATGAACACAGGAAATTTGGAACATAGCAGAAACCAAAGAATCAAACATGTCTATATTATTCCAGAAGTAAACGGAGCAGACCTTGATCAGACGGCTCCTGGGTCTACCCTGCTTGCAAAGGCGTAGAAATGCGTATCTATGGAGTAAAGGATTAACCTCTGAGCAACCGGGGGGGGGGGGGGGAGGGGGGGGGGGAGGGGGTTCTGTTTAAATCTGTAGCAAAACTGTAGCGTAAATGTTCATTCAATGGCTCTTAGCTAGAGTATTGTGTTAATATATATTTAACATTGACTTTATTTATCAAGAATGACATTACTTATATTGATTTTTTTGAGATTAGAGAATATTTAAAAAAAATGAAATATAAAAAAAATATTTTTTTCTTAATTTTCTCCGAAAACCCACAATTTCTTTTTTTTTTTATTACAATATAGATTTTATAAGACGTCGAGTAACTCGGCGTATCATTAGGCTCCAAGCTGCTTGACACTTTGTCAATAGTGTGTCATGACACTTGGTAAACATTTTCTAAAAAGCTTGATTAACCCATTCCCCCGTATTGACGCCTTTTGACGCCACTGTAAAAGACACTTTGTGAAACCATTGTGATAAATAGAGCACTTGAAACAATGGTTTCAAACTACAAAATTCTAAAATTTTCGCCGCAGCCAATGACACCATGAATATTTATTAGCTGATTCTTTTTTTATAATGTTAACATTTCAAGGATTGGTTTTATTTGATACAAACTGTAGAATCAGATCTATATCATGATAAAAGCAAACAGAGCAGACCCTGATCACACGGCTCCTATAGGAAAGGAGAAGAGTCAAAGGGTTTATCTGTATGTTTGTTAACTCTTTCGCTGCCAATGTCGCATCTGTGATTACTTATGCAAACAGTTTGGATCCAGATGAGACACCGAGTAACTCGGCGTCTCAACAGGATCCAAACTGTTTGTTACTGTGGTAATAGTTTTGAAAGAAAAGGGTAGAAAATTAAACAAACGAAAATTGTAGCAGACGACAATACTTGAATACAAAAACAGTTAAAAGCAATCAATGCTGCGTTTTCACAGCAAAACTAGGCCTATCATTTCTCCTAATAGTTTCGCAATCTCCGGTTATTTTACCAATGCATGGATCTTCGGAATTTCTTTCAAATCACAAGATTTTTTTTAAATTTTTTTGTTTACTGTGAATGTCAAATTTGGTATCAATAATAGTTTTCTGTTTTCGCGAATTGAATCGTCGTGATCACTGATTTGATATACAGTAGAACCCCACTAATGCGACCACTTAATGAATAAACACGTTGGCCTTTGTAAGCAAGTGGCTGCTTAATGCAGGACGAAAGTTATACAGAAAGGAGCTTTCTACATAACCTTTGTCCTGCATTAAGCAACCACTTGCCTCTGCCATCCAGAATTGTGCCCATTTTTGGTGGTCGCATTAGAGGGGTTTTACTGTACATGTATTGAAAATCATTTTACAAAGTAGCAAGTGCCAAACACCCGTGGTTTGCAGTTTTAATGTCCGGTCCTTTCACTATTGTAACACCAAATATGCTACACTATATAGCGTCGATAATTAGATATATGATACAGAATTTGTCTGTAGCTACCACTAAATAATTAACCATATTGGCATTTAAAAGCAGATGGTTGCTAAATGCAAGAATTATTTCTTTCATGAATATTTAACAGCGAAAGGGTAAAAGCCAGAATTAGACCTCTTTTGAACGGTTGCTATAGAGATGTTTTACTGTTATGATAATGATGCTGATTATATATAATGTTGATAGAGAAATAACAATAGTAATGATAAATATAATAACAATAGATGTTATAATTTTCAGCATTATATAGTTTATAATAGAATCTATTAGTCTAACTACATGATATAGCTGTTCGGAATTATAAACGATAACTCTGCCTGTAAAAATGAGAAAACTGGGAGGACTGGAAGAGTTTTGTCCCTTGTTTTTCATCACACAATGTAAAATATATGTAAATGCTTCTGTATGGATGATGGCGAGGAAGAAGACGATGGTAAAATGAACTTCGATATCTCGAACACGGATTAAACTAGAACTTGATGTAGAACTTCAATCCTTCCGAAAAATGTATCACTACGTATACATCTAGAACACGTGACAGCTTAATGCAAGTCGATATGACGATGTCGATATAATCACGAAGGTGATGCTGAAACCTCCCCCAGCAGCGTTCAGCATTACTTTAGACCCACACTAAGCTGATTGGCGTGAACTTGAAAAAAACCCTGTCCAGATTAGAAATCCGATGACTCGAACTTCTGTTATCTCGAAGTAATTTGTATGACCCCTTGAAGTTTAGATATCGAACTTCAATTGTACGAGAAACAATGTACATGTAGGTTATAATATCGTTCATATTCGCATGTACGTTATATAGTATCCACTGATTAACCCATTACCTCATAGGCTATATTTAGATACAACCTCTTTGAATAAATCTACCGAAAAGGATCATTAACTAGAGAAAAGGAAACTTTTTAGAATTCTGTAGTTTGAAACCATTGTGATAAATAGAGCATTTGCTCCTATAGGAGCAAATGCTCTATTTATCACAATGGTTTCACAAAGTGACTTTTACAGAGTCGTCAATAGTCGTCAATATGAGGGAATGGGTTAAGCACTTTCTCGTGTGCCACGACATTGATCCATAGCCATAGACTCATCATAAATCAATGTCTTAGAATGCCAGTACGCGCGTAATTTTCTGTCAACTGCTGTATTTTTACGGCAAACAGCTAACATGACATAATTCTGCAGATTACCTCATCCCCTCCTAGACTATTTTTAGACCTAGCCTCTTTGAATAAATCTACCGAAAAGGAGCATTAACTATAGAAAAGGAGAAATTTATAATTGTGTAGTGTTGAAACCCTTGTTTCAAAAAAGACTTTAACAGATGTATCAAAATGCATCAGTAGGAGAGAATGGGCTAATAACTTAATATGTTTGCAATTTATGTTATCTATATAACGAACTAGTATCTTATCTTTGATCTATGTATTTTGTCACAAAGTGGTGATTTGGTGTTACATACATGTCGTGGAATACTGGTGTCTTCTTATTATACGTGTTCACAGAATAGTATCTTCTATACAGTGAAATACTAGAATCTTCTGTTTTCTACATAGTAAAATACTAGTATCTTGCATATTATGAAATACTTGTATCTTCCATTTTCTTTATGACAAAATACTATTATCTTCTGTATTCTACATGGAGAAGTACTAGTATCTTCTATATATTGAAATACTAGCTGTATCTTCTGTTTTCTACATGGTGATTATAAGTATCTTCTGTATTCTATGTGGTGAAATACTAGTATCTTCTGTATACATGTAGTGAAATACTAGTATCTTCTCTTTTTTACATAGTGAAACATTAGTATCGTCTGTTTTCTACAGAGTGAAATACTAGTATCATCTGTATAATGAAATACTAGTACAGTAAAACCTCTCTATAACGGCCACTAAATTATGTTAATTAGTTGGTATTTAGGGTAGGTGGCTGCTTAAAGCAAGGTGAAAGTAAAACAGAACGCTCCTGTAGGAGCGTTCTGTTTTACTTTTATCTTGTTTTAAGCAGCCATCTGCCTTTAACACAAAATACTTGATGTAATTTAGTGGCCGTTATAGAGAGGTTTTATTGTATCTTTTATTCCTACATACATGTAGGTATATACCAGTATCTTCTATATTCTGCATAGTGAACTACTAGTATTATCTGTATGCTCAGTGGTAGAGCGTCCGCCTGTGGTACGGAAGGTCGTGGGTTCGATCCCCGGCCGCGACAGACCAAAATTCATTAAAAGTTGGTACTAGTGGCTCCCTTGTCAACGCTCGACATTAAAGGTGTAGTTCTAGGACTGGTCGGCCCGGTGTCAGGATAATGTGACTGGGTGGGGTGCCCTTGCCATGTACCTGCGGCAGGGGTATTCCAGTGAGGCAGCACTATAACTTGTCTCACGCGGGTGTCGTATGCAAATAACTGAAATACTGTTGGTCGGACGTAAAACCCAACTCACTCACTCTTCTGCATTCTACATAGTGAACTACTAGTATTCTAAAGTGAAATACTAATATCGTTGGTTTCCTATACAGTGAACCCTCATTATACCGGCATTCATTACAATGGCACCCTCACCCCCATTATACCGCCATTCGTTACAGTGGCACCCTCATTATATCGCCATTCATTACAACGGTACCCTCATTATACCGCCATTCGTTACAATGGCACACTCATTATACAACATTTGTTACAATGGCACCCTCATTATACCGGCATTCGTTACAATGGCATCCTCATTATACCGGCATTCGTTACAATGACACCCTCATTATACCAGCATTCGTTACAATGGCACCCTCATTATACCGGCATTCGTTACAAAGGCACCCTCATTATACCAGCAGTATGCATTGAAACAAAATTACCGTTAAGTCTTTGAAACAACCACTGAATAAATAGGTGCAATGCAAATAAGACTGGTGATCGCTTAATGCGGAACACAACAAGTGCAAAAAGCTCCCAAAGGGAACTTTTTGCACTTGTTGTGTTCTGCATTAAGCGTTCAACTGTTGGCACTAGTTTAAAACTGGCAATATTTCTTTCATATTTAAACTCGTTATAACGGCAACCTCGTTATACCAGCAAAATGTCTGGAAACAAACACCTCCGTTGAAACGAGGGTTCACTGTATATTGAAATAGTAGTATGTTCTCTATTCTATATAGTGAAATACTGGTATCTTCTGTACTCTATGTAGTGAATTTCTAGTATCTTTTCACGGTGAAATACTGTCTTATACTAATATTTTCTGATTTCTATATTGTGAAATACAAGTATCTTCAGTATTCTAGTATCTTCTACATAGTGAAATGCTAGTATCTTCTGTATTCTACATAATGAAATACTAGTATCTTCTGTATTCTAAATTCTACAAGTATTTTGTATTCTACAGTGAAATACCAGTGTTGTTCTTCCTATATAGTGAAGTACTGGTATCTTCTTTACTCTACAGTGGCATACTACCATCTTTTGTATTCTATTTAGTGAAATACTAGTATCTTCTTTATTAGTCCCCTACCGGTTACCGGTAGGGGGACTATAGGATTGCTCAATTCCGTCTGTCTGTCCGTTCCTCTATTACATGTCCAGGCCATATCTCCTACAAGGGTAATCCAAAACTATTATATCTTCACACATGGAACAAGCATGATGAAAGGAAGTGTAATGCACAAGGGCCATAACTCTAGCATCAATATTTTTTGGAGTTATTCCCCTTTTTCATATTTTCTTGTCCGGACAATAACTCTTTAATTTCTAGTTCAATTGATTTGAAACGTCACATATGGAACAAGCATGATGAGAGAAAGTGTCAGGCACAAAGGCCATAACTCTAGTATAAATATTTTTGGAGTTATTCCTCTTTTCATATTTTCACGCTCTGTCCGTCTGTCACGCTTCATGTCCGGGCCATATTTCCTACAAGGGTAGGCCAAATTCATTATAACTTCACACATGGAACAAGCATGATAAAAGGAAGCATCATGCACAAGAGCCATACCTCTAGCATTAATATTTTTTCATATTTTATTGTCCGGACAATAACTCTTTACCTGCTGGTTTAATTGATTTTAAACTTCACATATAGAACAAGCATGATAAGAATAAGTGACATGAACAAGAGTCATAACTCTAGCATCAATATTTTTGGAGTTATTCCCCCTTTTTATATTGTCTGTTACGTTTTGTATCTAGACCATATCTACTACAAGGGTAGGCCAAATTCAATATAACTTCACACATGGAACAAGCATGATGAGATGAAGTGTCATGCACAAGAGCCATAACTCTAGCATCGGTATTTTGGGAGTTATTCCCCTTTTTATATATTATTGTCCGTACGATAACTGTATCTACTGATTCAATTGATTTGAAACTTAACACATGGCATGGGCATGATGAGAGAAAGTGTCACGCATAAGGGCCATAAACCCCAGCATCAATAATTTTGGAGTTGTCCCACCAATAACTCCTGTGCTACCGATTCAATTGAATTGAAACTTCATACATGTATATAGAAGAAGAATGAGGAGAGAAAGTGTCATGCACAAGAGCCATAATTCTAATGTCAAACTTATGATAGCCAGCGTTAAAGTTTCCGGACAATGACAACGCGGACGCCGGAGTGACGCCAATAACAGGTATTTTTAATTTCGAAAAACAGACAAGCTAAAAATTCATCTAAAATATTCTTTATGTTGTTATTTCTACATGAATATTCATTAAGTAAAGGGTAAAGGGCCATTTCTGAAAAAAAAAAGAATTGAAATCAAGCTAGAAGTGTTGGTTCCTGTATAATGAACATTACAAATGTATAAATCTAATCTTCCTTCATGTATCGAGGGCTTGGTGCAAAACTATTCTAACTCCTTCACTTTGTGAAGGAGTTAGAATTGTTTTGCACCAAGCCCTCGGTATTGGAATCCATATTTAACCCATTCCCTCATAGGCTATTTTTAGACCTGACCTCTTTGAATAATTCTACTGAAAAGGAGCATAAATTATGTAACATGGTGAAAAAGTTGTTACTCGACTGGGATTGAACCCAGGGCCATTGGCCTACCATACTAACACTCTACCGACTGAGCTACCAAGCCACACAGTCTAACCCTATCAACTGTTTCACCACAATCTCTACCCGGCTACACATATATACTAGAAACAAGAGGGCCATGATGGCCCTGTATCACCCACTTGGTTTGCTATGTTTTCTATATCAAAGCTCTGACCATATTAGATGGTTGAAGATTTCACTATATAACACTTTATTATACTGCAAAGTAAAATCCTCACTTCTGATTGGTTAACTAGCCGTGTACATGAGTCCATGTACCCTGTGAGCTGACAGGGTACATGGAAATTCCCCATGGCGGGCCCCACATATGATGATCAGAAACCAAATGACCGACTTCTCGACTCGGCTAAACAGTAGCAAAATTCATAATAGATAACTATTGATACGTAAAGAAAAACATGCAGAAATGAATTAAAAAACACTTTTGGTTTGAAATGACCAATAAAACAGTTTTTAGAGGAGTTATTATATCGTCCATCCATCTATTATAACACGAACGCCGATGAAATACAATGAGCACACCACTTCGGATACCTTCGGGTAGAAATAATATATTGGGGCGCTATTAGGGGAATTATCGTGTTTAGTGATTAAATATGCCAAAATGGATTTATATAAATTATCCGAACCGTAAAACTTTGCAGTATAATAAATTCGTTATACAGTTCTTTCCCAGGGTACATGACGATTTATTCCCGGCTGGTAAAATCATGTAACCCTCGCCTAACGGCTCGGGCAACATGATTTTCCTCAGCCGGGAATAAATCGTCATGTACCCTGGGAAAGAACTGTATAACTAATAATGTAAACTGACAACCCAAAGGGCAGGGTCACTTTTACCCCGGGGCAAAATTTGAATAATCTTTGAGGAGGTCTACTAGATAATACTACAAAACAAATATCATAGATCTAACCCTTTGGGTTTCAGGCAAGAGGCATTTTAAGTGTTTACTATATAATCCTGTGTAAAACTTGTGACCCCAAGGGTGAAGCCAGTTTGACCCCAGGGGCAAACTTTGAACACTCTTTGTAGAAGTCCATCAGATGATGCTACATACCAAATTTGGTAGCTCTTAGGCCTTATGGAATTTGATAATAAGATTTTTAGTTTTCAGTACAATTTGTGACCCCGGGGAAGAGCCAATTTTGATCCTAGGGGCTTAATTTGAACAATCTTGGTAAAGGTTTACTAGATGATGCTACATACCAAATATCACAGCTCTAAGCCTTTCAGTTTCGGACAAGAAGATTTTTAATATTTTTACTACATAATCTTATGTAAAACTTGTGACCCCCAGGGTGGAGACAATTTTGACCCCGGGGGCAAAATTTGAACAATCTTGGTAAAGGTCCAACAGATGATGCTATTTACCAAATATCAAAGCTCTAAGCTTTTTGGTTTTGGACAAGAAGATTTTTGAAAGTTTTTACCATATACAGTAAACCCCCTGATAGAAGCGGCTTTTAGCGTGTTTGATTTATTCCTCCGCTGAAGAAAATAGTTCAAATTCATACAGTCATGAACATATTGCATAAAAAATATTTTCTATATCCTAGTAGGTGGTAGCTTAAAGCAGGCTGAAAGTAAAGCAGAATGCGCCTTAAGGCGCATTCTGCTTTACTTTCAACCTGCTTTAAGTGGTCATATGTCTTCAAAACTAGAAACAGGCTATTGGGTAAAGGGTTAATGAGCAAACATGTCTGTCTTCATAAGCAGGTGGTTGCTTAATGCAGGAAGAAAGTTATACAGAAAGCTCCTACATAGGAGCTTTCTGCATAACTTTCATCCTGCATTAAGCTACCACCTGCCTTTGCCACTGTGAATTATGCCCCTTTTTGTTGGTCACATTAGAGGGGTTTTACTGTAATCCTATGTAAAACATGCGAACCCCTAGGGTGTGGCCATGTTTGACCCCAGAGACATAATTTGAACAATCTTAGTAAAGGTTCACCAGATGATGCTACATACCAAATATTACAGCTCTTAGCTTTTCGGTTTCGGACAAGAAGATTTTTAAAGTTTTTACTATATAATCCTATGTAAAACTTGTTGTGACCCCCAGGATGTGTTTGGATCACTTTTGGATCACACCCCAGGATCACTTTTATAGAGGTGTAAAGATTTGCATCAATATGAAGAAATGGATTAATATCTGATCATGATCTAAGCTATTTAGATAGAAAGATAGATTGTTCAATATTTGACACTCATGCACCTATGGAGCAAAATTAATGCTCTATTTATCACAATGTTTTTCAAAAAGTCTTTTACAGGGGCGTCCGTATAGAGTGGACCAAGAACAGAAATCTCCTGTTGGACTGTTGTCTGAAATGTTTGCTGATGGAATTATATAGATATAATTTTATGGACTGTGTCAAATATTCTCTTGTTCATATGCCATCAAAAAAATTCATTTTATTAATATTCATGATGCCATCATTTTTTAAATGAATATTCATGAGGAAGAAAATTTAATTGAGAAATTCAATTTCAAAAGTAGATTTTTGTATGTAACCCTGATGAAGGTACCATAAGTACCGAAACGTCGGTATATTAAATAAACAGATAAATCTGATCTGACTTGGTCGTTCACGTTCCACCACCGTTTTACTACTAGTTTTCCTTGTTTTGAAAAGCACTACTTGTATCAAGTAGTTTGGATCCTGATGAGATACAAATTAACCCTTTCCTTCATATAAACACCTTTTCATGCATTTACAAGCAGAGTAGACCCAGATCAAACGGCTCCTATAAGAGCAATCTGATCAGGGTCTGCTCTGTTTGCTTATGGTATAATATAGATCTGATAGGCTACTTCAGTTTCTGCCTGAGTCAAAACATGCTGTGTATATATGCCATCATTAAAATTCAGCAAATAAATATTCATGTTATTACGATTTCTTTCATGAATATTGAACAGATAATTCAACACTAGTATTTATGCACGCTTTTTCATGCCTTTGCAAGCAGAGTAGACCAAGATCAGATGGCTGCTATTTGCCTATGGAATTATATGTTATGTTATATATGGATATAATTCTACAGTTTCTGCCAAGGCTAAAAATTCCTGTGTACCATTACAAAATTCAGCTAATAAATATTCATGGTGTCATTATTTCTTTGATGACTATTAAATAGGTAAAGGGATAAATAAAATAAGACATTGAAATTAACTCCATGTACATGTATATTTATTATCACATAATTATATTGTCATCGTATGAACAAGAGCCGTGTGCGGCGCCAACGCTCGTCTGAAAAAATAAATAAATTGAAAACGATAAAGGGCCATAACTCCAAACTTTTGAAATCAAGAGTTATGGTTCTTATGTAGGGGCCTTTCCCTAAATGAGATCTATTAACCTATGAAGTTTCATGTTGATACCTCTTATACTTTTTGAGTAATGAGCTACTTTAAAGTTTTTGCATGCCGCCGCCACCGACGATGACAACTACGACCCAGTGATCACAATAGCTCGACTTTTCTTCGAAACGGACAAGCTAAAAATGAAAATACAAGAACATGCAGAAGTGTGCATATTGATAATAATCATTAATTAAAGTAAATATATCATTATTCATATTTAATATTTTCAATGCCGAATTTAAGAGAGGAATAGCCAATCTGTGTTTAAGAGTTCACTCAGTATGAAAGGCTTAACCCATTCCCGCATAGGCTATATATTTAGATCCAACCTCTTTGATTAAATCTACCAAAAAGGAGCATTAACTAGAGAAAGGGAAATTTGCAGAATTGTGTAGTTTTGAAACCATTGTGATAAATAGAGCATTTGCTCCTGTGGAGCAAATGCTCTATTTATCACAATGGTTTCACAAAGAGACTTTTACAGACGTATCAATATGCGGGAATGGGTTAAACTTGCTACAAGATTTGAATAACAATGAGTACAGACTCTGATGAAAAGTCTCCTCTAGGAGTCAACGCTGATCTGGCTCTACACTATTTGAAAACTAGAATTGGTTTGATACAAAAACTGATGTCTCCCCCCACCCCTGAACCCCCCGGACAAAATTTTCCTTGTAAAAATTTCAAAGTTCCATAACTCTACAGAAATTCAAAAATTTCATCGAACCGGAACAGGTATAAATTAAGCGCAACTAGACATAGTGCTGATTAATCCTATGAGTTTTCATGAAAATCCGACCAAAGCTTTTGGACAAGTCAAAATTGGACAGACAGACGTTTCAACATTTGGGGTTTAAGGGCTATTTCTTTTGAATTTAGAATAAAAGAACAGCCCCTAAAGAACAAAGAAATTAGGAACTAACGGACTGAACCTATTGTTTGCTATTGTTCTCTGAGTCTCTTTTACCCCCTTAACCCCAAATATTCACTCGGACGGACAGACGGATGGACACCAAGCACAAAAACAAAAGGTCTCCCCAGTATATTGGGGGAGACATAATGACAGTACATATGTGTCTCACATTCATAGAATTAACCTTAGCATGTACTGTAATTTCTCAAGTTATGAAATTTTCTTTCCTTCATTATTAATATACAAATTACAGCTGAACTTCAAGGGATTACTTCGAGATAACAGAGGTTCGAGTCATCCGATTTCTGATCTGAACCATTTCTCAAGTTCACAGCTTAATGCAGGTTTAACCCTTTCCCTCATATAAACGTGTTTTCATCCACCTGCAAACAGAGTAGACCCAGATCAGACGGCTCCTAGAGGAGCCGTCTGATCAGGGTCTGCTCTGTTTGCTAATGGAATTTGATAGACAGTTTCTATACTTTCTAAAATGGCTACAATGTTCCACTGTCCTTGTTTCATTACAACTATTTTGTCCATGAATATTCAGTAGGTATTGGAATTTTGAAATACACATATAACAGGGAAAGGGTTAAAGTAATGCTGAAAGCTCCTTACTTCCAACCTGCATGAAACTGTCACGTGTGTCCCTAGATATGCATAGTAATACAGTTTAGAACAATTCTGTATCGCAAAATTTGTAAGGATCAAACTTTTACTTCGAGTTATCCAGAAGTTCAAGCTCTATTAGTCTGAGATACCAAAGTTCAACTGTATACACTGTACTCTCTAAATCCCCATCACAAATGTAATGTGAGTATCATTCAGTTTGAGACTTAATGAGATACCCTGCCCATTCAATGTCTCATCTAGATCCAAGCTGTTTGCAAGTTGATCACACATTCGCACAATACATCCTACAGACTATTTAACCAATTCCCGCATAGGCTATTTTTAGATCCAACCTCTTTGAATAAATCTACCGAAAAGGAGCATTAACTAGAGAAAAGGAAAATTTTACAATTTTTTAGTTTTGAAACCATTGTGATAAATAGAGCATTTGCTCCTAAAGAGCAAATGCTCTATTTATTACAATGGTATCAAAAAGTGACTTTTACAGAGGCGGAGAAAGGCATATTTATGGAGGAAAGGGTTAAATAACAAATATATGTGTATTTAAGAATAACCAAACGATATAATTCCATTATTTGCAAAAAATATATCAGAATCTAGGTTTGAATAAGTGATAACCTTTTCATAAACATATTTTATTCATATGTAAGCTAGTGTTCTATCAGGATCAAACCTGTCGAACATTGAATAAACATTGAATAAAATTAAGCAGACAGCATTTTTTCCTAAACACTGACTACCCAATGAATATAAACATTTTTTCACACCTTTGCAAACACAGTAGACCCAGACTAGATGATGGGGTGCTGTCTAATCAGGGTCTGCTTTATTTGTCTATCAATTTATAATAGATCTGACTCATTTCTAGTGTACATGTACCATTATAAAAATTCAGGTAATAAATATTCATGATGTCATTATTTCTTACATGAATATTTAACAAGGCAAGGGGCATTAAGGATAATCAATATTATTATACCTCTCGTGACTTTCCTATGCAAATTTTCCATGTACCTTCTACCATGAAACAATTTGTACTGTTCAATGCGTTATTATCTCTTGAGGGCAACATTACGTCTAGATCAGTGAGCGCTTATTAAATTGTGTGTGCATGTTTGCACTCCGTTTGCAAAGGTGTATTTATGGAATAGCAAAAGGGCTAGAAAAATATGATACAGAAAAAAATGACACATAAAATATTAAAGCCAGACGAAATACTGAATTAATATGTCAAGGTCTTTGTACAAAATGGCACGCACACTCGCTATTTGCAAAGAGTTTAGTTTCAGATGAGACACAGAGTATCGTCAAATTTCAAAGTTTTTCTAATCATGATTTTGAAAGATATGCAAGTGAATCATCTTGCAGATTGAAACAGATGACAATTAACCCTTTGCTTGCTGAATTTTAAAATACATTTCTCCTTCTTTGCCCATGCCCTGTTGTATAATTACATATATCTTCACTGTGTACAAGTATTTCGCTGTGCAATCACAGCTGTTGGGTGCACTTGTTGCACAATCAACTTGTAAATAGTGCAGACCCTGATGAGACAGCTCCTGCAGGAGCTGTCTCATCTGGCTCTTCACTATTTACAGGTAGGTATATTGACGTGAACAGCAAGCGAAGGGTTAAAGATTAAATTCAGGGTCATGAGGTCATGGGTTAACTCATCTGGGTCTTCACTATTTACAGGTAGGTATATTGACGTGAATAGCAAGCGAAGGGTTAAACATGAAACAAGGGGGTCTCAACTGACAATTAAAACTTGAAGAAAGGCAGTCTCAATAGTGTTGCACTGCAATCTTGATATAACAGTACAGAGGTACTGATGATGGTTTCAAATTTAAAATTGTATTAAATTGGGATTTAAAGAATTGAAAGAAACGAAAATGTTATGGTAGTGAAGAATTAACAATTGCTAATAATAACTGATGATAATGAAACTATGAATAATACAGTTCAACAGTATGCGATATTAGTATATTGTGGTAAGAAACAATATGTAGACAAAATATAAACAACAGGATCAGTATTAATCATCTTCAAATATAGTTTTATAAATTTATTTGTCTGAATGTTGTAAACTATTTGTTCATTTTAAACAGATCCATAAATTTAAGCTGAAGAAGCATGTTAAACATATTTATGTTGGCAAACAGAATTGACCCTAAGCAGACAGTGAACAGTCTGATCTTGATCAGCTTTGTATGCATGTATAGTAATGTACAAATACCATGTTAACTCTTTGCACACTAAGTAATTTCTCGTCTGCAACAATTGTCGTCTGCTTCAATTCTAAAATAAACTTTCTCTCATTAATTTGCAAAAATATGGTGAATATGACAAACTGTTTCAACTTTGCATAGGTAATCACAGTTTCGCCACTAGCGTGCAAAGAGTTAAGTCAAAATATTTTGACTACAAATTACCCTTCTCCACTGCATCATCCATTTCCCTCATATAAACATCTTTTCACACACTTGCAAACAGAGTAGACCCAGGTCAGACAGCTTGTATAGGAGCCATCTGATCAGTGTCTGCTCTGTTTGCTTATGATATAATATAGATCTGATTCTACAGTTTCTGCCATGGCTAAAATCTGCCATGTTAACCCATTACCTCATACTAATGCCTTTCGACGCCTCTGCAAAAGTCACTTTTTGAAACCATTGTGATAAATACAGCATTTGCTCCATAGGAGCAAATGCTCTATTTATCACAATGGTTTCAAAACTACACAATTCTAAAATTTACCTGTTTGCTAGTAAATGTCCCTTTTTGGTAGATTTATTCAAAGAGGTAGAGTCTAAAAATAGCCTATGAGGGAATGGGTTAATGTGCCATTATAATTAATATTCACAACATCATAATTTCCAACATGAATATTCATGAAGTAAGGGTTGAAACTCATAATTTTGCAGCTGCTTCTTCATGTAAAAAAGTGGTGACACATTATTTTACATTAAGCCCTTGAATAGAACTGTATAAATGATTTTCTTTATAGATCATGATATGTATAAATGCCAAATGATACACATAAAAAGATATGTAAAATGTAATTACATAAATAGATATGTAAAAAAAATGTAATTACATAAATAGATATGTAAACGCAATTACATAAATATATATGTAAGACTCAAATCGTGGGTCGGTCCCAGATCGAGGGCCGATTTGAAAATCGTGGGCCGATCCAAAATCGTGGCATGTTTTCTGAAATCTTGAAAGGCGCTTTAGCCCCCACATTGGATTTTAAGCCTTCAATCATGCAAATTCTGTTATAAAATCCATCTATTTCCGGAACCAATTGGGGTTCGGATCTTTTGACATCCGTTTCTGAACTAGATCTAGTTTCACTCCAACATCTACGGTTGAAAAAAATATGACGTCATAAATTTACTCACACCGTCTTCCGTTTCGACGTCGTATCATTTCGCGCCACCATTATTTGGACTTTTATTTTCTTTAACTCCGCCAGTCTATATAGATACAATTTTACATCTATTTGCAGTTTTTAATGACCACGAAACGCTTTTACTTTGCCGAGGTCATTTAGATCTGTATCAAATCTGTGATCTGTGTATTTTGTCAGGTAGGATGTGTTTTGTGGGTTATAAATCGGCCCACGATTTGGGAGCAAACGGCCCACGATTTTGGATCGGCCCACGATTTTCGAATCGGCCCTCGATCTGGGACCGGCCCTCGATTTGAGTCTTACATATATATATATGTAAAATGTAATTACAATATGTAACAAGAAGGCCATTAAGGCTCGATATTGTTTTTTAACCCTTTCCCTAGTATAAATACTTTTTCATGCATTTGCAAACAGAGTAGACCCAGATCAGATGGCTCCTGTAGACACTGTCTAGTCAGGGTCTGCATTATTTGCTTAGTAAATGATATAGCTCTGATTCTGTAGTTTTTTATCTAAGATATATTTGTGAAACACTATGCCCTCCATATGACCTTTGACCTTAATGTATGACCTTGACCTGAATGTTCGCCTCCATAAGTTGCACATGCATGCCAAGTTTGAAGTATGTTACCATGGGCAATGGCGACAAAATTTATTGCCAACATTGAAGTTGGGGCCAAACCAACCAACCAGTACCAACAGACAGAGCAAAAACAATAATTATGCCCCCCTCCCCTCTGTGTGATGGGGGAGGGGATTAAAAATTTACTTTATGAAAAATCAGCCAATAAATAATCATGATGCATTTCTTTCAAGAATATTGAACAGGGAAACGGTTAAACCTTTCAATGCAGAATTTTCAGAGTGGAATAGCCACTCAGTGTGTAACTATGGAGTCCACTCAGAGTGGAATAGCCACTCAGTGTTTAACTCTAGAGTCTACTCAGTGTGGGATAGCCACTCAGTGTTTAACTAAAGAGTTCACTCAGAGTGGAATAGCCACTCAGTGTTTAACTAAAGAGTCCACTCAGAGTGGAATAGCCACTCAGTGTTTAACTCTAGAGTCTACTCAGTGTGGGATAGCCACTCAGTGTTTAACAATAGAGTCCACTCAGAGTGGAATAGCCACTCAGTGTTTAACTCTAGAGTCTACTCAGTGTGGGATAGCCACTCAGTGTTTAACTAAAGAGTCCACTCAGAGTGGAATAGCCACTCAGTGTTTAACTATTGAGTACAAATGAAACTTGAGCAAATTTTCACCTTCTATCATGGTAAGTAATTTTCCACTAAAATGTTTCATTTAATTGTTTATCCATTCCTTTTCAAATATAAATCCAAACTATTAATCAAGATTTCATCCTTTACTCCATAGATACACATTTCTACACCTTTGCAAACAGAGTAGCCCCACATCACACAGCTCCTGTAGGAACCATCTGATCAGGGTCTGCTCGGTTTGCTTATGAAATAACATAAATCTGATTCTATAGTTCCTACCATGGCTAAAATATCCTGTGTTCATATGCCATTATAAAATATCTAATCAATATTCATGATTGCATTATTTCTTTCATCAATAATACATAAACACATGAATTTTTGGCCATGGCAGAAATTGCAGAATCATATCTATGTTATATAATATGACATAAGCAACCAGAGCAGACCCTGATCACATGGCTGATGCTCCAATAGGAGCCATCTGATCAGGGTCTTGTCTGTTTGCAAAGGTACATGTAGAAAGGCATATTTATGGAGCAAAGAGATGATTACCAAAGAGGAATGGCCAATCAGTTTTCAACTGTATAGTCCATTCAATACGAAAGGTTTAAATGTGCTGGAAGATTTTGAATGACAAACAGTGCAGACCCTGATCGGAGGACTACTCTAGGAGCACCCTGATCAGGGTTTACACGGTTTGAAAATGCCAGTTCACTCCTTTCC
The DNA here is from genome assembly GCA_963576725.1 of Azorinus chamasolen. Classification (NCBI taxonomy): domain Eukaryota; kingdom Metazoa; phylum Mollusca; class Bivalvia; order Cardiida; family Solecurtidae; genus Azorinus; species Azorinus chamasolen. The sequence continues at coordinate 14,552,056 of OY755245.1, forward strand.
CACATTCAAAGTGTGACTTATAAAGTTTGCCAAGTCAATCGGACTTCAATATTTTCCTTTGTAGAAGTAAGAATCCCCATTATAGTGATAGCGCCGGTTGTCGTACATTCTAGATGCACCCTTGTCAAATGAACTCATCCTGTAACTCTGTCTGTGTGGATAGTCATGGGTTGTGTATGCATACGGTTTGTCATGGCTTGAATAGTCATCAGAATATTGTCTGCTTGGCAAAGAGCTGAAATGACAAAAATATAAGTGTGTTGAAATTCACACTATATAACCAATATAGAAAACCAGTACAGAAAATACTTACAATGTTAAGAACTTTAGTGAGCAAGCTCACATACCCCACGCCGTCACATTGTCAGGGAAAAAACTGGTTCCCCATGACAGATTCCTCTGAAAATCAAACTCATCCAAGGTTAAAAATTATTCATGACAATTCTTAAAGGAAATTTGAGAAAAATTGATCAGGAAATGAAAGTGCTGGATGAGCAGCAATGTCTTAGGATACATGGACGGACTGACTGACAGACAGACTAACAGATGGATGAACTGACGGGTCAAAACTATATACCCAGTGCAACTTCGTTGTCAGTAGGTAAATCATGATACAAAGCTACTGATAAAGGTGTGTACTCAAATACTAAAATAGTCACTTCTCCACCAAACCCTATGTTGTGACCACTACAGATAAAGGTATGTGTATAAAGAAGTTATTCTTAAAATGTTTTAACCCTTTCCCTATTCTAGATTTAGTCCAAATTTCAATACCTGCTGACTGTTCATGGACAATATAGCTATAATAAAATATGGAAGGTGAAACATTGTAGCCATTTTAGAAACTAAAGAAACAGATCTATCAAATGCCTTTAGCAAACAGAGTAGACCCTGATCAGACGGCTCCTCTAGGAGCTGTCTGATCTGGGTCTACTCTGTTCGCAAATGCATAAAAACACGTTTATATGAGGGAATGAGGGAAAGGGTTAATTAATTTAGGCATCTGAATCATTCCTCTGACAAGTGTGTTGAAATTCATAGTATATAATCAATACAGCACACCAGTAATTAAAATATACACATCAGATGGTAATCATGATGTTAAGCTATATAAAGGTGAACATCCAAATACTAAAATCCGTCAATTCCCCAACAAATCATCTTAAAGATATAGGAGCTATTCTTTCAATTGTTTTAATCTACACATCTTGTCTGTCACTCCAACGATATTACATTGAAATGAATTTTGATGTTATGGTCTCATTAATATTTGAAATTATTAACCTTTAAAAAGTTTTAATCAAAGAATATTCATGTAAGAAGTCAAGACATCATGAATATCAATTGGACTAATTTTTATAATGGCACATGGACACTGGAATTCATGGCGCCATCATAGAACTATAGGAGCCATCTGATCTGGGTCCACTCTGTTTGTAAGGGGATAGAAAGGAATTTTTTATGGAAGAAATGTTTAAAGTGGGCCACTGCTTACTGCAGAACAAACAGACAGAAGAAGTTGTGGAATGATATCTATATAGAACCATATGCAGACAGAGTAGACCCTGATCAGTCAGTTCCTGATCTGGGTCTTTTTTGTTTAAAAAGGTGTGAAAAAAGTGTTGGTACAAAGGAAAGGGTGAACAAGAGCCATGGCTTGTCTGATTTGGTGTGTTGTCCAGCAAACTTAAAAAATTTTGAAAAAAAAATAAAGGGCCATAACTCCAGAATTTTGAAATCAAGAGCTATTGTTCTTACCCTCAATGAGATCTTCTAACCTATGAAGATTCATGTTGATACCTTTTATACTTTTCGAGTAATGAGCTACATTAAAGTTTCTGCACTCCGAGGACGACAATGCTCACATCCCAGTGATCACAATCTCATCTGTTTTGAAGAAAAGTCAAGCTAAAAATGTGTAAAGTGAACATTGAGAGACGTGACAACTCAGTCTACCTACCGCTTTCCACTTGATCTATAACAATGTAGGCAGATCAGGATCGACATGATAATGAACACAAGTCCACAGCCAATGCCAAGTCCTAGCCCAAGGATCAAGCCTGTATTGTCTGCAAAAACAAATATAATATAGTTAGTAGTCTATGCTTAACCCTTTCTCCCATATAAACGTGTTTCTACGCATTTGTAAACAGAGTAGACCCAGACCAGACGGCTCCTAGAGGAGCCATCTTATCAGGGTCTGCTCTGTTTGCTAATGGAATTTGAAAGGTCTGTTTCTGTACTTTCTAAAATGGCTACAATTTTCAACCTTCCATATTTGATTATAACTATTCTGTCCAAGTATATTAAGTAGGTATTGAAATTTGGAATAAACACAGAACAGGGAAAGGGTTAACCCTTTACATCTTCAATATTAATGTAAGAAATAATGATATCATGAATATTTATTAGCTGGATTTTCATAATGATGTACCACATGTACAAAAGAATTTTTGTATTAGTAGAAATCTATTACAATTTCACTAGCAAACAGAGCAGACCCTGATCAGACGCCTCCTACAGAAGCCATCTGATCTGGGTCTACTCTGTTTGCAAAGGTATGAAAAAGTGTTAGTATCTGGAATGTCATTGGTCACATCTGCCAGAAATATGGGAAAGGGAAAGCCAGAAATGTGAAACAGCGCAGACACAGATTAGTCACTGAACTGGAATAAGAAACAGTGCAGACACGGATCAGTCACTGAACTGGAATATGAAACAGTGCAGACACTGATCAGTCACTGAACTGGAATATGAAACAGTGCAGACACGGATCAGTCAATGAACTGGAATGTGAAACAGTGCAGACACAGATCTGGTCATTTATGACTAGTCATTTCACAATCCATCCATGGAGTTCTGAGTTAGAGCTAGGACAAGCCAAAAAGTACATGTTTTTGACCTTTGATCTCCAAGTATGACCTTGAACTTTCAGCTACTGACCAAGGTTTTTGCACGTGACACGCCGTACCTTCTAGAAAAACATTTATGCCTAGTCATTTTACAATCCATACATGGAGTTCTGAGTTAGAGCCCGGACAAGACCGGACGTACGGACAGAAGGACTAACATACAACCACTATGCACTGACATTTTGGTGACTATGTCGAGCCAAAATGTACATCAGCTTTTTGTAATTGATCGGATGGAAGAAAGGAGCTTAGTGAAAATGTCACACATATTATAAGCTCTCCATTGGATATAAATGTGACTGAAAGCTATAGATAATTATCAGATTACATGTATGCAACACAATGGAGGTTCTTTAATTGTTTTTCATGTTTTTGACAGATGCAAATTTAAAGGAGTCGACTTTTCCAAACAAGCATAACTTCTGTAATTTGTGTTCAACATATCAAAAAGCATTTTCTCAGTGAAGAATCCATGTCACAGTTTTTCGATGTCTTACTTTGATCATCTAACTTCAAAAGAAGCGGGAGGCAGAATTTTAGGGGTCTTAAAACTAAAATACAAACGTATTGCATTACTCCTAAATGGAGGGTTTTATGAAAATTCTGTGACATGGTTTCCTAGACATGTTAATGATTTACATATTGGCCAAATGTAATAACTTTAGTCCAAAAGATTATCTTGTAATCGCTGTTTAAAAAATTTCAAACTGGCACATTTAAATGGACTTTAAATGTCAATTGCGATAGGACTGTAGATGTGGTTGATAACTATTCAAATAAATTAATAATTATAACTAACCAACTTAGTTTAGAAAAAATGCCTTTTGGTAGTATTAAATATCATTTTCTGATAGTTAGTGTGAATCATATCTGAATACCTGAACCTCTGATACATACCTGCTTCCTTCTCCCTGAAAAATATAAGAAATATTCACTTTAGCAATATTTCTAAGGTTGTGATAGGTTGTAATCAAATCATGCATGTTTCTAAGGTTGTAATCAAAGTATGCAAGTTTCTAACCTAGCCCTGAAACCTTCAAACAGTCTGGATCAAGATCAGTCCCTAATTTAGAATTAGGCAGTAAGTTTTATCTATCTAATTGCAGACAAATATTACATAGCATGGTTATATTGGAAACAGAATAGACCCATGCAGATAAGATACTGAATAATATGGTGTTTATTTCAGTTTTAATCTTTTACTCCATGAATATTCATGTCAGAAATAAGGCATACATGAACATAGGAAATTGAAACTGAAGAATAAGAAGCAATATACACTATTTGCAAAGGCGTATCTATGGAGTTAACCCTTTCCTCCATAGCCTATTTTTAGACCCAACCGCTTTGAATGAATCTATCGAAAAGGAGCATTTACTAGAGAAAAGGAACATTTTATAATTGTGTAGTATAGAAACCCTTGTGATAAATAGAGCATTTGCTTCTATGGAAAAACTTACCTGCATGTTGGTGTCCCATTACTTTGCACCTCGCACGTATAATCTGTACCACATGGTGACACTGACTCATAAACCTCACACAAGGATGGTGTTTCACTCACTGCAAAATGAAGATTAACATATAAACGCCTTTTCATGCATTTGCAAACAGAGTAGACCCAGATCAGATGGGTCCTATAGGAGCATCTTATCAGGGTCTGTTCTGTTTGCTAATGAAAATTTTAATAGATAATGTAGATCTGTTTTATTTACTTTAAATTCTCAAATGGCTACATGTGAATGTTCCACTTTCCATATTTCATTACATCTGTTTTGTTCATGTAGTAGGTAATAAAATTTGGAATAAACAGTCTGAACAAGTAAAGGGTTATTTGTTTGAAAAAGAAATTAATTATTCATGACGTTATTCTTCCTTTCATGAATATTGAATAGGTAAATGGCATTGTTTGTGAATATCTCTTTTAATATTGACACTTTTTGATGCATTTTGTAAAAGTAACTTTTTGAAACCATTGTGATAAAAACAACAACATATACTCCATAGGTGCAATGCTCCATTTATCAAAATGGTTTCAAAACTACTCTGTTCTAAATTTTCTCTTTTTTCGAGTAAATATCCCATTTTTAATAGATTTATTTAACCCATTCCTTCATAGGCTGTTTTTAGACCCAACCTCTTTGAATAAATCTACCGAAAAGGAGTATTTACTAGAGAAAAGAAAAATGCTAGAAATTTATCACAATAGTTTCAAGAAGTGACTATGACTGAGGCGTAGAAAAGCGTATGGAGGAAAGGGTTAAAGATGCCAGTGTAGGTCTAAAAATAGCCTATGAAGGTCTAAAAATAGCCTATGAAGGTCTAAAAATAGCCTATGAAGGTCTAAAAGTAGCCTTTAAAGGAGTGGGATATTAACAAGGGAATATAATACTGTGTCAGAAACTAAAATCAGATTTACATTATTTCATTAGCAAACAGAGCAGAGCTTGGTCACAACATATTACCTGCATGTTATAAAATGACATGAACACAGAACATTAACCCTTCGCTTGCTGAATTTTAAAATACATTTCTCATTCTTTACCCATGCCCTGTTGTATAATTACATATATCTTCACTGTGTACAAGTATTTCGATGTGCAATCACTGCTGTGGAGTGCACTGGTTGCACAATCAACTTGTAAATAGTGCCGACCCTGATGAGACAGCTCCTTCAGGAGCTGTCTCATCTGGGTCTTCACTATTTACAGGTAGGTATATTGACGTGAATAGCAAGCGAAGGGTTAAAATTTTGGTCATGGCAGAGACTGTAGAATCAGATATATTTTGCAACAAGATGTGTTTGTGAAACACTATGCCCCCTCATATATTTGACCTCTGACCTTGAAGGATGACCTTGACCTTGACATGTCACCCCTTAAAATGTGTGGCTTTATGAGATACATATGCATGCCAAAATATCAAGTCTCTATCTGTACTGGCTCAAAAGTTAAGACCAATGTTAAGGTTGCGTTAAAGTTACAGACAAAGAAACAGACAATTTGACCTTTGGCCCTGAAGGATGACCTTGGCCTTGACAAGTCACCCCTTAAAATGTGCAGGCTCATGAGATACACAAGGATGCCAAATATCAAGTCTCTATCTCTACTGGTCAAAAAGTTATGGCCAATGTTAAAGTCTTGACCTTGACATGTCACCCCTCAAAATGTGGGGCTTTATGAGATACATATGCATGCCAAATATCTATCTGTACTGGCTCAAAAGTTATGACCAATGTTAAAGTTGATGACAAACGGACAAACAGACAAACAGACAGACAAACAGACAGGGCAAAAACAATATGCCCCCTGACTATCGTCAATGGGGGCATAAAAAGTCAAACAGGAGCTGTCTGATCAGCGTCTGCACTATTTACGAATTGATTGTTCAACCAGTGCACTCCACAGCAGTGGTTGCACAGAGAAATAATTGTAGACAATGAAGATATATGTAATTGTACAACAAGGCATGGGTAAAGAAGGAGAAATGTATTTTAAAATTCAGCAAGAGAAAGGTTAATGATTCATTGACTACTGACTACCTTTGTATGAGGAGTTGCGTTTACGAGTTAAACCGTACTTAATACTATCTGAAATAAATCCTAAAGTTTGATTATCTCCCCTGAAATGTGTTGTACAATACAGATTTTCCTTCATGCATATCTTCATCTGATGTACTACCTACTGTTCAAGTTTCGTTGAAATCCGACTACCTATGTAAGAATTGCTCTTACAAGTTCAAAAATACAGTATATCTGGAATAAATCCTAAAATCAAATTATCTTCCCTGAAATATGTCGGATCATAAAGATCATCCTTCATGCAAATTTTCAAATGACGTATTACCTTCTGTTAACCCTTTCCCTTATATAAACGTGTCTTCACATATTGCAAACAGAGTAGACCCAGATCAGCTGGCTTCTAGAGGAGCCGTCTGATCAGGGTCTGCTCTGTTTGCTCATGGAATTTGATAGATATGTTTCTTAACTTTCTAAAATGGCTACAATGTTCCACCTTCCATCATTATAACTATTCTGTTCATGAATATTCAGTAGGTATTGAAATTTGGAATAAACATAGAAAAGGGAAAGGGTTAAATATTCACTCAAATCTGACTACCCATGTATGAGGAGTTGTGCTTACGAGTTCAACCATACATAATATCTGGAATAAATACCAAGGATAGGGTCAAAAGACCTGGTAATTTCTAAGTTCAAAATGACATAACTCCTATAAAAATTGCAGGAGGAAAAATCCCTGACAATATGCACATCTACATATCATGTCCTTGCTACATACAAGGTTTTATGAAATTCTGCTGAACAGTTTGAGATGAGTTGCGCTTACATGGATTGGGTCAAAAGACCGAGTGATTTCTAAGTTCAAAGGGACATAACTTCCAGAAAAATTGCAGAAGGAAAAATCCCTGACAATATGCACATCTAGATATTGTGTCCATGCTACATGCAAGGTTTTATGAAAATCTGTTGAACAGTTTCAGAGGAGTTGCTCTTACAAGATTGGCCACCAGCATACTGACCAACCACCCTGCCCGCCCGCCCTGCCCGCCCGCCATACATCACCATTTCAATAGCCGGATTTTCCATGGAAAACCCAGTTAAAAATTAATGTCTATATCAAATAAAGTGTTAACCCTTTACTTCACATAAATGCCTTTTCACACATTTGCAAACAGTGTAGACCCATATCAGACAGCTCATTTAGGAGCCATATGACCAGGGTCTGCTCTGTTAGTTTTTGACATGATATAGATATGATTCTACAGTATTTTTCAAAGTAAAAAGTTTCTGTGAAAGGTTTAAGTTATAAAAAATCAGCTAATAAATATTCATGATGTCATTAATTCTTACATAAATATTCATAAAGTAAAGGGCTAACAGAGCAACAGATAAAGGTGCGTACTCAAATACTAAACTCGTCATTTCTCCACAGGAAGCCTAGCTATGTTGTGACCACTCTTTAGAATCGTCTCCTTGAGATGCTTCTAAAGAGTGATTGGGCTCTTTGAGATGATTCTAAAGAGTGGTCACAACATAATGTTATTCTTGAAAATGTTTTAATTTACGCATCTTATCTGGACCTCTGGTTTAACCTTTTCACCGCCGATGTCGCATAAATGCACCACAACAAATAGTGCAGTCCCAGATAAGACACCGCCTTTTCAAGGAGGCGTCTGATCAGGGACTTAACTTTTTGTCTCATTCTCTATTCCTAAATGTGTGCTTTATTCTTTTGAAATTTGCATTTATTTATCTTATTACCTTATTGTACCAAATGATTTATCAAAATTTCGATTGCAGACGACATTTAGAAATTTGGCGCCGAAAGGGTTAATAATTTATACTGCATAGATGAATGGAGAGTCTGACAACTCCTATTTTGGAGGGGTTCAATTATTACATTATGAGAAACCTTATTACTATTGAGCACCTGTGTTGCCATTGATTCCCATGCTTATAACAGAGACGACCTCATTTTCTATCTGTAAAGTGCCACTGTCCTTGAAGTCCTTTAGATTGGATGACAGACTTACGACTTCTGCCTCATTCTGTGCCTCAATAAAGGTGTCATAGTCTAGAGAGTTGCAACTGAATAATACAATAATACAGATCTAAATACATAAGGTCATGCAAATGCAATACAATACAAACTAAAGAACCGACTCAATCAGAGAGGGCCCTGCAGATGATCTTTTGTTGAAATATGGCATTTTTGATCAATCAAGGGCAGATAACTCTGGACATGGTGATCTCATTCAACCCCAAAACTATTTGTGTCTTAGTAACCTCTCACAATACTAAGCATATGCCTTTAAAATGAACCAAATACATGTATGTAAAGTACTGTTTGAGTTATCACGTCACATTAAAAGTGTTGACAAAAGTTGATGGCATTTTTGATGAATCAAGGGCTCTAGGAATAGTAATCTGATTCAACCCAAAAACTATAGGCATCTTCCTCTGATAATACTTAGTATATGCCCTTAATATGAAACCAATTCGTTAAGTACTATTTGAGTTATTGCATCACATCAAAATTGTTGACGGACGGGCAAGGCTGAGCCCTAACAAGATGATTCAGGTTGCCCCCCACCCCGATCGAAACAGAAATCAGGTATAGATGAGATAAACCAGACAATATACAAATTTCAACAGAACACAGGCCAGATACTCATATACCCATACATACCATTTTTCAGCAAATTCAAATGATATCTAAATTGCGACCAATCAGTAAAATCGAACAATATCTGAATTTTGACCAATCTGAGCCTAAAATATAGGTACTATGGCAACCAATACTTTTGATAGACCTACTAATCAATACGCAGAAACACAATATCCCTGTAACCCATTTTCAGCAAAGTCAAACAATATCTTAATTTTGTCAAACAGATTTCGATCAATCAGCCAGTACGCATTGCTGGGAACATTCACTCCTACTATTGAAGCTGCCCACAAAGTTTAGTGAGAAATGTTTCGGAGAAGAAAACCAACCAGTCTGATGGACCAACCAACTGACAAGTGACTCCTATTTACAATGTACCACCCTTGAACTTTTGTTTGTCAGGATATGAACAGTTACAGAACTAGAACAATGTTTATCTAATTTTTAACTCTTTATTCCATAAATACACCTTTCTACATCTTTGCAAACTGAGTAGACCCAGAACAGATGTCTCCTGTAGGAGCCATCTGAGCTGGGTCTGCTTTGTTTACTTATTATATAATACAGATATTATTCTAGTTTTAGACATGGCTGAAGCTTCCCGTGTTCACATACCATAAGAAATATTAATCTTATTATTATTCATGATGTCATTATTTCTTAAATGTATATTTAGAAAGTAAAGAGTAAAACATGGTCTGCAGACCCAGTTTTGTCTGGAGCATAATTAGTCAATTTGATTGAGCAATTGTTCCTGTGGAGCAAATGCTCTGCTTATCACAATGATTTAAATCAATGACTTTTACAGAGTCATCAAAATGCATCAGTAGGAAGGAATGGGTTAATACAGAGCCAAAGTAATGCTGAAAGCTCCTGTAGGAGAGACAGAGGGTCAGAGAAGAAGTGACCCCGATAAGTGAAGCCATGCTTACAGCAGGACACAGCTAGAATTATCACTGAAGGTGATAAGTACACCCAACATAAGTGCTCTCTCTGAAAAATTATCCAACTGGAGCTGTGTTGGGGTATAAAAACACTTGATTAGTGATTATTGATTAGTGAATCAATATTGTCAAAAGGAATAAGTAAATTGTTTCATTCAGAGTTACAGATAAGGGTGCGTACTCAAATAATAAAATCGTCAATTCTACACCAAACCCTTTATTGTGACCACTCTTTAGAATCGTCTCAAAGAGACGATTCTAAAGAGTGGTCACATTATAGGGTTTGGTGGAGAAATAAAGGAGCTACAGTAAAACCTCTCTTTAATGGCCACTAAATTACATCAAGTATTTTGTGTTAAAGGCAGGTGGCTGCTTAAAGCAAGGTGAAAGTAAAACAGAACGCTCCCATAGGAGCATTCTGTTTTATTTTCACCTTGCTTTAAACAGCCACCTGCCATAAATACCAACTAATTAACACAACTGAGTGCCCGTTAGAGAGAGGTTTTACTGTATTCTTGAAAATGTTTAATCTTATGCACTTTATCAGGACCTCTGTTCACTAGATTAACCCTTTGAAAGAGGTAAACGACTTATTTGACATTTGCAAACAGTGTAGACTCTTATCAGAGGGCTCCTGGTGGAATCTTCTGATCAGTCTCTTCATTGTTTGTAGTTCAAAATCTTCTTACAAATTTAATCCTCCACACCTATCATTTTATGTGATAAATCATTCCATTTTGAAAAGTCAAGGTTCAATGAGTAAAGCATGCTTATCACATTTGAGACAATTAGAAAAAATCAGGCAAATTTTTTATTCAAGCGACAGTAATCAAAATCTGATTGATATTTTTGATTTAGTTTAACACATTCCCTCCTAGTGATGTATTTTTGCGCCTCTGTTAAAGTCACATTTTGAAACCATTGTGATAAGTAGAGCATTTGCTCCATAGGATCAAATGCTCTATTTATCACAATGGTTTCTAAACTACAAAAATTTTTTTTTTTCCTTTTCTCTAGTAAATGCTCCTTTTTGGTAGATTCATTGAAAGACCTGTTGGGTCTAAATATAATCTAGGATGGAATGAGTTGAGCAAATTAATAGAATGTTTTGTTAATAGTTAATGTTTTATTCCACTGGTCAGGTCATTGTTCAAACAAAGTTACCCTTTTCTCCATAAATACCCCTATGTTTTTGTAAACAGAATAGACTAAAATCTGTAGGGGCTGCCTGATCAGGGTCTGCTCTATTTGCTTATGAAATAATATAAATATGGTTCTATAAGAAATAATCGAATCAATATTCATGATGTCATTATTCCTTTCATGAATATTTATGGAGCAAAGGGTTAACTCTGTTTGCTAAGGTGTAAAAAGGAGCTTAGAATTAAGTCTTGTTAAGTTTATATCGAATTTGAAAGTTTTACGAAAAACTCACGAAAGGTTGTATACATGTGCTACATATCCAAGCTTCTGTCCCATCTAATAAAATAAGGCATGTAAACCGAATAATGGTTGAAAAGATGATAAACAAAGTGACATGATCTGATGATAGAAATCATCTTTTCTATGTCTATTAGTTGTAGATCCAGAACATTTTAAGACTGTTCTGGCTTTCCTTGTCTGCTAAAATATTCTAATAAGTGCAGCTACCCTGTAAAATAAACAAATGAAATGTGAAGCCTTTGAGTGTAGGATACATGCATACTGACATTTGCAAACAGTGTAGACCCAGATAAAACAGCTCTAGAGAAGCCCTCTGATCAGGGTCTGTACTATTTGTCATTCAATTTCATCTAGCAAAGTTGAGCCTTTCATACTGAATTGACTCTGCAGGTTTAATCCATTTCCTCATATTGACGACTTTTGACGATGTAAAAGACACTTTGTGAAACAATTGTGATAAATAGAGCATTTTCTCCTATATCACAATGGTTTCAAAACTACAAAATTCTAAAAAATTTACTTTTCTCTAGTTAATGCTCCTTTTTGGTAGACTTATTCAAAGCCGTTGTATCTAAAAATAGTCTGAGGTAAAAGGTTAACCCTTTCCTTCATGTAAATGACTTTTCACTACTTTGCAAACAGAGTAGGCCCAGATATAGGAGCTGTCTGATCAGAGTCTGCTCTGTTTGTCAGGCATTCAGGTCAATATAACCCTCTATACAGACTTTTAAATCAGTTTAAATCAGTGTTAATGCTGGTCTTTAACCTATTACCTCATTGGCTATTTTTAGATACAACCTCTTTGAATAAATCTACCGAAAAGGAGCATTAACTAAGGACAATTTTAGAATTTTGTAGTTTGAAACCATTGTGATAAAGAGAGCATTTGCTCCTATAGGAGCAAATTCTCTATTTATCACAATGGTTTTACAAAGTGACTTTTACAGAATCGTCAAAAGTCGTCAATACGAGGGAATGGGTAAACATTCCGGTTTAGAGAAACATTGTCAACATGATTTCAGAAAGGCATGGTACACACAATTGATGACCAATCAAAACAAATGAAACTCAAAAGTCCAAAGAAAACACTTTAAACTCACGTTAAATTATAAACATAAGCTCTGTTGGTTCCTAACTTGGTCCTCACCTGTAATATAAAACTGGAACACTCTTTATTTTTTTCAAGAAATATTACATCTCTCAGATACGTTAATTTAACTCCTTGCATTGTGGGCAATTATCACGAGCGAAATTTGAATGCTACTATATATCATTCATCCTATAACATTTCAAAATAAGTCACTAGCTTTTTATCCCTTTACTCCATAAATGCACCTTTCTATACCTCTGTAAACAGAGTAGACCCAGATCAGATAGCCTCTGTAGGAGTTGTCTGATCAGGGTCTGTTCTGTTTGCTTATGATTTGATATAGATATGATTCTACATGTTCTGCCATGGCCAAAACTTCCTATGTCCAAATGCTATTATAACAAGTTTTATATCTAATTAACCCTTCGCTTGCTATTCACGTCAATATACCTACCTGTAGATAGTGAAGACCAAGATGAGACAGCTCCTACAGGAGCTGTCTCATCAGAGTCTGTACTATTTACAAGTTGATTGTGCAACCAGTATACTCCACAGCAGTGATTGCACAGCGAAATACTTGTACGCAGTGAAGATATATGTAATTATACAAAAGGACATGGGTAAAGAAGGAGAAATGTCATGATATCTGTATTTTCTACGTGAATATTCATCGAGTAAAATGTCAATTTAGATCTAAAATGTTTCCATTGATTAACCCATTACCTCATAGGCTATTTTTAGACCCATTACCTCATAGGCTATTTTTAGACCCATTACCTCATAGGCTACTTTTAGACCCAGCCTCTTTGAATAAATCTACTGAAAAGGAGCAAAAACTAGAAACTAGAAAATTGTGTCTGTAAGACACAGTGATGCCCCCGTGTAGGTGCTTGCCTGGATGCATGTAAAATTTCCAAGTCATTTGACCTTGACCTTGAGCTTGTGGGCAGCATGGGCTGGGTGTGCAATGAGACTATGGATGGTGTTTAATGTGTGTATGCAATTCCATGGCAATAGCTACTGTGGTTGGGTAGATATAAGACAATGAAAAAACTGTGACAACAAGAGTACTGCATACGGTACATAATACGCCCACTTGCAAACTTTCTCTGATTCAACATGCCTTATAAGTGTTGACATTTTCTCTAATCTGTGCTTCAGATCTTGATTTCCATATTAAGGTGATACTATTTTTTAAAAAAATGAAGTGAATATCTTATTAAATAACAAGAGGGCCAGAATGGCCCTGACATCGCTCACCAGACAATCAGAGGAGAAGATTTTCAAAGTTTTCACTATATGTTTCTATTGAAAACTTATCACCCCAAGGGCGGTGCCAATTTTGACCCCAGGGACACAATTTATATAACTTTTGTAGAGGACCTGAACATGATGCTGAAAGAATGTAGTGAAAGAATGGATAGATCATAGACCACTGGAACTTGTATTAATTCTTTGGATGCTAGAGGCAGATTCTCCCGCCACTAATGACCTATGCAAACAGTTTGGATCCAGATTAGGCCCCACATAATGTGGGGCCTGATCTGATATCCAAATTGTTTGTAAATGAGACTGAACTTCTGAGAAACTTAGAAAGAATGTGTGTAGTGGGATTCTCCCACCACTAATGACCTATGCAAACATATTGGATCAAAATCAGGGCCAATCTAATGTGGGGACTGGTCTGATATCGAAACTGTTTGTCAATGAGACTGAACTTCTGAAAAACTTAGAAAGAAAGTGTATAGTTAGGATAACTTATGAATTTGCTGCAGACAACAATTTAGCAGTTGACAAAATTACCCAGCATGCAAAGAGTTAAGCTGAAATTCACAACAGATATGCTCTATATTGATATCTGGTAGCTTAATGCAGGGCATAGGTATGAAAAAAAGGTTTAAGAGTGTTCTGCATAATGAGAACTATCCACAGTTTTCTCAATCTTAAATGAGTGTGTGTTATTTGTCTAAACACAATTTCTACTCTACTGATCAGACTAAGGGTGATTATATAAGAACTCACACTGACTGGTCTGAGCTCTGCAGGCTGATATATTAAGGAGAAACCTTTAGACTGTCGTTTCTGCCGTGAAGAAGACTGTACACACAGGGCAGGGCCAATTTTAACCCAAGAACTATGATACTTAAAAAACCCATAAAGTTATGCTAAGTAAATCTATACACCAAATATCTAAGCTCTGGGACATGTAGTTTCTGACAAGAATATTTTTAAAGTTTTTCCTATGCATAACTAGTGATCCCATGGGCTGTTTAAGCAGTCAGCTACCAAAAACTGGCAATCCCTGGGGTTGGACCAATTTTGACCCTAGGGGCATAATTTATATAACTTTTGTAGAAGCCCTGAAGTTGAAGCTATGTGCCAAATATGAAAGCTGAGGACCTTCTAGTTTTAGAGGAGATGATGTTTCAAGTTTTCACTATATGTTTCTATTGAAAACTGAAAACCCCTGCGGCAGGGCCAATATTGACCCCAGGGGTATAATTTATATAACTTTTGTAGAGGACCTACAGATGATGCTATGTGCCAAAGATGAAAGCTGAGAATCCTGTAGATTCAGAGAAGAAGATTTTTAAAGGTTCAAATTGTTGACGACTGACGACGCAAGATGGACGACGCACGCCGACGGACATCAGGCAATCACAAATGCTCACCCTGAGCACTTTGTGCTCTGGTGAGCTAAAAAGCCTACGTGATAAATAGAGCATTTGCTAACCATTGTGGTAAATAGAGCAAAAGCTCCATAGGAGTAAATGTTCTATTTATTACAATGGTTTCATATCTACACAATTCTGAAATGTTCCTTTCCTATAATTAATGCTCCTTATCAGTAGTTTTATTCAAAGAGGTAGGATCTGAAAAAAGCCTTTGTGATAAATAGAGCATTTGCTCCATAGGAGTAAATGCTCTATTTATCACAATGGTTTCAAATCAACACAATTTTGAAATTTTCCTTTTCTCTAATTAATGCTCCTTATCAGTAGATTTATTCAAAGAGGTATAATAGTCACTTTATGAAACCATTGTGAAAAATAGAGCATTTGCTCCATAGGAGTAAATGCTCTATTTATCACAATGGTTTCAAATCTACACAATTCTGAAATTTTCCAAGAGCCAGGATCTGAAAATAGCCTATGAGGGAATGGGTTAAAAACAATGTGAACAAACAGACACTAATTCTGAAGCAGACAACTTCACAGAGGTTTGACCAGGAACTTGCCCTCTCAAGTGATTGCATAATACAGATGGAGTGTTTACAGTCCTTCTAGTTCAGAGGAACCTTTATAGTGAAAAAATCTAATTTAAAGTATAACCAACAGGGCAGGGCCAATTTTAACCTCAGAACTATGATATTAACCAATGTCAATAAGGTATACTAAGTAAATCTATACACCATATATCTAAGCTCTGTGACTTATAGTTTTTGACAAGAAGATTTTTGAAGTTTTCCCCATGCCTAACATAAGTGAGCCCAGCATTCTGCTACTTGTACAGAAAACAACAGTCAGCTAGAGAAAACTGGCCACCTCTGGGACTGTGGCGGGGCCAATTTTGACTCTAGGGACATAATTTATATAACTTTTGTAAAGGACCTATAGGTGATGCTATGTGCCAAAGATGAAAGCTGAGAACCCTGTAGATTCAGAGGAGAAGAAGTTTAAAGGTTCAAATTGTTGACGACGAACGACGCACGACGCACGACACACGACGCACGCCGCACGACGCACGCCGACGGACGACAGACATCAGGCAATCACAAAAGCTCACCCTGAGCACTTTGTGCTCTGGTGAGCTAAAAAAGTTACAGCTAATCCTCATTTTTGTTAAGTGCAACCGCCATAACTCTGTAAAGACAAACTGAATGAACCTCAAAATAAACTTCAAATTTTGTTGCTTAAAACATTTGTGTTAAGTTTCATTTGTATCATTTTAATAGTTTTCCCAGAAAACAACAGACAAACAGAAGTTTACAGACTAACAAAGCAACGAACACATAAAGTTCAAGGACCATAACTTTAGAATAAAATGACATCTCGAAACCCCCGCAATATATGTGAAAATTCACATTAAGGTTTAACCATATAAAACAATTGAAGTAAATATCATTTCAAATGAAAAAGTATGGCCATCCTCATATTTGCATAGATTTGCATTATTTTTTAAGTGCAATTGCCATAACTCCGAAACAACAAATCAAATGATCCTCAGAATCGACTTAGCTTCAGGCCTTGATGCATTAAACATGTGTATGAAGTTTCATTAATATCTGTCTAACAGTTTTGCCAGAAAACAGCGGACAAACTATTTGCATAAATTTGCATTTTTTTAAGTAAAAGGGCAATAACTCCGAAACGAAAAATCAAATAAACCTCAAAATCGACTCAGCATCAGATCTTGATGCATTTTTGTGAAGTTTCATTAATATCTCTCAAATGGTTTTCCCTGAAAACAGCAGACAAACTATTTGCATTATATTTTAAGGACAAGGGCCATAACTCTGAAACGAAAAATCAAATGATCCTCAGAATCAATTCAGTTTCAGATCTTGATGCATTAAACATTTTTGTGAAGTTTCATTAATATCTCTCAAATAGTTTTCCCAGAAAACAGATGACAAACTATTTGCATGTTTTTGCATTATTTTGTAAGTAAAAGGGCCATAACTCCGAAACGACAAACCAAATGAACCTCAGAATCAACTCAGATTCAGATCTTGATGCATTAAACATTTGTGTGAAGTTTCATTAATTCTCTCAAATAGTTTTCCCAGAACACAGCGGACAAACTATTTGCATATTTTGTAAGGACAAGGGCCATAACTCTGAAATGAAAAATCAAATGAACCTCAGAATCGACTCAGCTTCAGATCTTGATGCATTCAACATTTGTGTGAAGTTTCATTAATATCTCTCAAATAGATTTCCCAGAAAACAGATGACAAACTATTTGCATATTTTTTAAGGACAAGGGCTATAACTCCGAAACGACAAATCAAATGAACCTCAGAATCAACTCAGCTTCAGATCTTGATGCATTAAACATTTGTGTGAAGTTTCATTAATATCTCTCAAATAGTTTTCCCAGAAAACAGCGGACAAACTATTTGCATTATTTTTTAAGGACAAGGGCTATAACTCCGAAACGACAAATCAAATGAACCTCAGAATCGACTCAGCTTCAGATCTTGATGCATTAAACATTTGTGTGAAGTTTCATTAATATCTCTCAAACAGTTTTCCCAGACAACAGCGGACAAACTATTTGCATATTTTTTAAGGACTAGGGCCATAACTCTGAAATGAAAAATCAAATGAACCTCAGAATCAACTCAGCTTCATATCTTGATGCATTAAACATTTGTGTGAAGTTTCATTAATACCTGTCAAATAGTTTTCCAAGAAAACAGATGACAAACTATTTGCATGTTTTTGCATTATTTTTTAAGTAAAAGGGCCATAACTCCGAAACGACAAACCAAATGAACCTCAGAATCAACTCAGCTTCAGATCTTGAAGCATTAAACATTTGTGTGAAGTTTCATTAATATCTCTCAAATAGTTTTCCCAGAAAACAGCGGACAAACTATTTGCATATTTTTTAAGGACAAGGGCCATAACTCTGAAATGAAAAATCAAATGAACCTCAGAATCGACTCAGCTTCAGACCTTGATGCATTAAATATTTGTGTGAAGTTTCATTAATATCTCTCAAATAGATTTCCCAGAAAACAGATGACAAACTATTTGCATATTTTTTAAGGACAAGGGCCATAACTCTGAAATGAAAAATCAAATGAACCTCAGAATCAACTCAACTTCAGATCTTGATGCATTAAACATTTGTGTGAAGTTTCATTAATACCTGTCAAATAGTTTTCCCAGAAAACAGATGACAAACTATTTGCATGTTTTTGCATTATTTTTTAAGTAAAAGGGCCATAACTCCGAAACGACAAATCAAATGAACCTCAGAATCAACTCAGCTTCAGATCTTGAAGCATTAAACATTTGAGTGAAGTTTCATTAATATCTCTCGAATAGTTTTCCAAGAAAACAGCGGACAAACTATTTGCATTATTTATTAAGGACAAGGGCTATAACTCCGAAACGACAAATCAAATGAACCTCAGAATCAACTCAGCTTCAGATCTTGATGCATTAAACATTTGTGTGAAGTTTCATTAATATCTCTCAAACAGTTTTCCCAGAAAACAGCGGAAAACTATTTGCATATTTTTTAAGGACAAGGGCCATAACTCTGAAATGAAAAATCAAATGAACCTCAGAATCAACTCAGCTTCAGATCTTGATGCATTAAACATTTGTGTGAAGTTTCATTAATACCTGTCAAATAGTTTTCCCAGAAAACAGATGACAAACTATTTGCATGTTTTTGCATTATTTTTTAAGTAAAAGGGCCATAACTCCGAAACGACAAATCAAATGAACCTCAGAATCAACTCAGCTTCAGATCTTGATGCATTAAACATTTGTGTGAAGTTTCATTAATATCTCTCAAATAGTTTTCCCAGAAAACAGCGGACAAACTATTTGCATATTTTTTAAGGACAAGGGCCATAACTCTGAAATGAAAAATCAAATGAACCTCAGAATCGACTCAGCTTCAGATCTTGATGCATTTAACATTTGTGTGAAGTTTCATTAATATCTGTCAAATAGTTTTCCCAGAAAACAGCGGACAAACAAAATGTGGACGGACGAACGAACGAACGGACGGACCGACAGGGCCACGACAATATACGACCACCTTTATTAGGTGGGCGTATAAAAAACTGCACGTAAATGTGACAACCAACTGCACGTAAAATTTCCAAGTCATTTGACCTCGACCTTGGGCTTGTGGGCAGCATGGGTGGGGTGCCAAATGATAGCACAGATGGTAATTGATGTGTATGTGAAGTTTTATGTGTATAAGTGTAGAAATTACTGACTTATAACACTTGAAAAACTGTGACAACCAACTGCACCTAAAAGCGTGACAGACGGACAGACGGACAGACATGTGCAAAACATTATGCCCCCTGACTATCGTAAACGGGGACATAAAAAAAGGAAAATTTAGTATTGTGAAGTTATGAAATTATTGTGATAAATAGAGCATTACAATTTTGCTCCTTGGAGCAAACGCTCTATTTATCACAGAGGTTTCAAAAAGTTACTTTTACTTCAGTATGAGGGAATGGGTTAACAGGAAAGTGTTGTAAAAGTGCAAAGAGTTGAAACAAACAAATGTACAGGATGGTTTTCCTCATCATGTTGAAGACAGCTGCTGAAAAATAATAAATAGACTTAAAGCAGGAATAAATTTATTCAGAAAGCTTCTATCGGAGCTTTCTGTATAAATTTTATTTATCCTGCATTAAGCAGCCATCTGTTTTTAAAGACAATTATGTTTATCTATTAAGTAGTCACTTTAGAGGGGGTCTACTAAAATTATATGATAAACACATATGGTACACACACAATCACAATCGTGATAAACACATGATACACAATCATGATAAACACATAAGATATACACAATCATGATAAACACATATGATACACACACAATCAAAATCATGATAAACACATATGATACACACACAATCATGATAAACACATATGACAGACACACAATCATGATAAACACATATGATACACACACAATTAAACACATATGATACACACACAATCATGATAAACACATATGATACACACAATCATGATAAGCACATAAGATATAATCAAAATCATGATAAACACATATGATACACACACACAATCACACTCACGATAAACACATACATGTATGACACACACACACACACAATCATGATAAACACATATGATACACACAATCATGATAAACACATATAATACACACACAATCACAATAGACACATATGATACACATAATCATGATATGCACATATGACACACACACAATCACGATCATGATAAGCACATATGATATACACACAATCATGATAAACACATATGATACACACACAATCACAATAAACACATATGATGATATACATGTACATACAATAACAATCATACCACCTGCATTCATCAACATTATGTAATTAAAATTTTCGTTTCTAGTATGAAAACATAAGGCGGAGATAAATTCTCGTTCACACAGTAGCATAAAAATGTCTGAATAATTTATTTGTAAACAAAATTTTGCATATGTTCACAAATTTATCACAAGAAGTCAACTTTTGGACTTTTGGACATGAAAAGCAATGCATGTTCAGTAAAGTAGGCAAATTATTTCAATGTTTGCTAATTCTTTACTCCATAATTACACCAGTCCGTTTAACCCTTTCCTCTATAAATATGCCTTTCTACGCCTCTGTAATAACCACTTCTTGAAACCATTGAGATAAATAGAGCATTTGCTCCTATAGGAGCAAATGCTCTATTTATCACGATGGTGTCAAACTACAAAATTCAAAAAATTTCCTTTTCTCTAGTTAATGCTCCTTTTCAGTAGATTTATTCAAAGAGGTTGTATCTAAAAATAGTATATGAGGGAATGGTTTAAAGGGTTATCAAAGAGTTCCTATAAGACAAAAAGAAGAAGCACATCTTACCTGATTCTGTAAGTCCGTTTTCACTCTAGAATACACGGAAGGTTTATTTAATTTGGGACAGATTTGTAAGTTTAAACTCGCTCTTACATATACAAGTTTCGACGCTCTCTGAATAGCAGCTTGAAGTACAGCATCTACAAATAAAAAAAATAAAATAACTTCAATATTTATGAAGTCCGAACAATGATGTTAAAGGCTTTTGTAATTAGGCTTTCTCTTTTCGCATTTTCTGTTTTCGCATTGCTACTTTTGCTTTCGAAGGATCTCCAACATTCAGACTAATTTTAACTTTTTAATCACATCATGACTATAAATCAGATTATTTTCATTTAACCCTTCACTTGCTATTCACGTCAATATACTTACCTGTAAATAGTGAAGACCCAGATGAGACAGTTCCTGCAGGAGCTGTCTCATCAGGGTCTGCACTATTTACAAGTTGATTGTGCAACCAGTGCACTCCACAGCAGTGATTGCATAGCGAAATACGCATACACAGTGAAGATATATGTAATTATCCAACAGGGCATGGGTAAAGAAGGAGAAATGTATTTTAAAATTCAGCAAGCGAAGGGTTAATAAACATAGGAGTCTTTAAAACACGAGGGGTAGAATGGCCATGATATCACTGACAAGATAATCAGAGGAGAAGATTTTCAAATGTTTCACTATATGTTTCTATAGAAAACAAGGCACCCCTAGGGCGGGGCCAATTTTGACCTCAGGGGAATTATTTATATAACTTTTGTAGAGGACCTGAATATAATGCTGAGGATCTTCCAATTTAGAGGAGAAGATTGTCAAAGTTATGTTTCTATTGATAACTGGTCACCCTTGGGGCGGGGCCAGTGTTGATCCCAGGGGTATAATTTGTATAACTTTTGCAGAGTACCTGAACATGATGCTATGTGCCAAATATGAAAGTTAAGAACCTTCCAGTTTCAGAGGAGAAGATTTTCAAAGTTTTCACTATATGTTTCTATTGAAAACTGGCCATCCCTTGGACGTGCCAATTTTGACCCAAGGGGAATAATTTATACAACTTTTGTAGAAGACCTGAACATGATGATATGTGCCAAATATGAAAGCTGAGAACCTTCTAGTTTCAGAAGAGAAGATTTTCAAAGTTTTCACTATATGTTTCTATTGATAACTGGTCATCCCGGGGCCAATGTTGATCCCAGTGGTATAATTTGTATAACTTTTGCAGACGACCTGAACATGATGATATGTGCCAAATATGAAAGTTAAGAACCTTCCAGTTTCAGGGGAGAAGATTTTCAAAGTTTTCACTATATGTTCCTATTGAAAATTGTCCACCCCTTGGGCAGGGCTAATTTTGACCCCAGGGGCATACTTTATAATAAATTATAACTTTTGTAGAGGACCTGAACATAATGCTATTATTATACTGCAAAGTAAAATCCTCACTTCTGATTGGTTAACTAGCCGTGTACATGAGTCCATGTACCCTGTGAGCTGACAGGGTACATAGAAATCTCCCATGGCAGGCCCCACATATTATGGTCAGAAACCAAAGACCGACTTCTCGACTCGGCTAAACCATAGCAAAATTCATAATAGACAACTATTGATACGTAAAGAAAACAATGCAGGAATGAATTAAAAAACATCATTGTTTGAAATGACCAATAAAACAGTTTTTAGAGGAGTTATTATATCGTCCAGCCATCTATAATAACACGAACGCCGATGAAATACAATACACACCACTATGGATACCTTCGGGTAGAAATAAATGTATTGGGGCGCTTTTAGGGGAATTAGCGTGTTTAGTGATTCAACATGCCAAAATGGATTTATATAAATTATCCGAACCGTAAAACTTTGCAGTATAATAAATTCGTTATACAGTTCTTTCCCAGGGTACATGACGATTTATTCCCGGCTGGTAAAATCATGTAACCCTCGCCTAACGGCTCGGGCAACATGATTTTCCTCAGCCGGGAATAAATTGTCATGTACCCTGGGAAAGACCTGTATAACTAATAATGTGCCAAATATGAAAGCTGAGAACCTTCCAGTTTCAGAGAAGATTTTCAAAGTTTTCACTTATGTATGTTTCCATTGAAAACTGGCCACCCCTGGGGTGGGGCCAATTTTGACCCCAGGGCCATAATTTATACAACTTTTGTAGAGGACCTCCTGAACTGTGATTCTATGTTCCAAATATGAAATCTGAGAACCTCCCAGTTTCAGAGCAGAAGATTTTGAAAGTTTTCACTATATGTTTCTATTGAAAACTTTCCACCCCTGGGGCGGGTCCAATTTTGACCCCAGGGGCATAATTTATATTACTTTTGTAGAGGACCTGAACATGATGCTATGTGGCAAATATAAAAGCTGAGTATCTTTTCAGAGGAGATGTTTTACTATGTGTTTCTATAGACAAAATGGCCATTGACAGTGGTTTTTTTCAGCAGAAAACATTTCTAACAGAGTGAGTGAGTGAGTTGGGTTTTACGTATTTCTAACAGATGACAGAAACTGAGTGTTTACCCTATCACTGCTGGGCGTGACTTGACTGAAATAAGCATGCAGTTTGGATTCTGATCTGACCCATATGAGAGTTAATTGTAAGATTGATACAATGTATGTATTAAAACAGTGTGAACAATCTTAAACAAGCAGACAACAATTCTGAAGCAGACAACATTACAATACTGAAAGAAATTGCTAGAGCATAGAACACTTGAACTTGTATTAAGCTGAACTTCACAACAGATACACTGATAGGCTCTATATTGATATCTGCAACTTAATGCAGGGCATAGATATGCAAAAAGCTTTAAGAGCTTTCTGCATTTTGAGAATTATCCACTTAGTTTTCTCAATCTAAAATGAGCGTGTGTTATTTATTTGGCTAAACACAACTTCTACTCTACTGATCAGGCTAAGGGTGAAAAATTACACAACATTCACACTGGCTAGCTAGTCTCAGTGCACTGGCTTCTTCTGAATAAGGGGAAACCTTTAAAACTGTAGTTTTTGATGTGAAGAAGTCCATTTTAAAGTATAACCCACAGTGCAGGGCCAATTTTAGCCTCAAAACTATGATATTAACAAAATTCATAAAGGTATACTAAAGTTATATTAAGTAAATCTATGCACTAAATATCTAAGCTCTGGGACATGTAGTTTTTGACAAGAAGATTTTTCTTATGCATAACTAGTGATCCCAAGGGCTGTCTGCAGTCTGCTAAAGAAAACTGGCCAACCCTGGGGCGGGGCAAATTTTGACCCCAGGGGCATAATCTACTTTTGTAGAGGACCTGAACATGATGCTATGTGTCAAATATGAAAGCTGAGAATATTCCAGTTTCAGAGGAGAAGATTTCCAAAGTTTTCATTATACATGTATGTTTCTATTGAAAACTTGACACCCCCAGGTGCGGGGTCAATTGTGACTCCAGGGGCATAATTTATATAACTTTTGTAGAGGACCTATATGTGATGCTATGTGCCAAAGATGAAAGCTGAGAACCCTGTAGATTCAGAGAAGATTTTTTAAAGGTTCAAATTGTTGACGACGAACGATGGAAGATGCACGCCGACGGACATCAGGCGATTACAAAAGCTCACCCCAAGCACTTTGTGCTCTGGTGAGCTAAAAAGGTGGTTGCTTAATGCAGGGCAAAAGTAATGCAGAAACATTAAGCTAACACCTGCCTTACAGACCCACAATGAAACTTCTTTTTGATGGTGCCTAAGACATGTTCTACTGTATTCAAATGTTTCATCACAGTCCTATAGTGGTTCATTCCATTTTTCGCGCATTTACAGTAAAACCCCTCTAAACCGGAATTCTAGTAGAGAAGACTTTAGATACTTTCAGGCAGGTGGCTGCTTAATACAGGGTGGAAGTCATGCAGAAAGCTCCTAGAGGAGCTTTCTGTATGACTTTCACCCTGTATTAAGCTGCCACCTGTCTCCAGGACCGGTATTAATACTAGAATTAACGTCCGGTTTAGGAGGGTTTTACTGTATCTATTTATAGTGATAAACATACCTGGAAGTATAGCTGGGTTGTTTTGAGAGTTGTCTGAAAACAAAGATACAGAAAAAACAATAAATTTTCTCATCAATACATACAAATTCAGTTCAAACATATTATAACTCTTATCCTATTATGAAAACAGTCATCTTCTCAAACTCAATCGTGTTTTACTTTTAACCCTTTAATCCATAAATACTCATTTCTATGCCTTTGCAAACATAGTAGACCCCGAGTCATCTGATCAGGGTCTGCTCTGTTTGCTTATGATATAATATAGATATAATTCTTCAGTTTCTGCCATTGTCAAAAATTCCTGAGTCCATGCAGAAATGCTGTAGTTCATTTTACAGTCAAATTAGCAATTTGAACCTTCATTATCTGCAAGATTCAAAATGCTAATTTGACTCATTGAGTAATGAAACTCATTTATTATAATGAATATGACACTCACTAAAGCTGGTGTCATATTATTATAGTAAACTCATTTCATAAATCCATTTGTAATGGACATTCATGTAAGATCCTTAACCCATTCCCTCATAGGCTATTTTTAGATCCAACCTCTTTGAATAAATCTAACGAAAAGGAGCATTAACTAGAGAAAAGGAAAATTTTAGAATTTTGTAGTTTGAAACCATTGTGATAAATAGAGCATTTGCTCCTATGTGGAGCAAATGCTCTATTTATCAAAATGGTTTCAAGAAGTGACTATTACAGAGGCGTAGAAATGCATATTTATGGAGGAAAGGGTTAATCTATTATAAGTATTGTGGGACTTGATATTTTGTTTCTTTTAACCCTTCGCTTGCTATTCACGTTAATATACCTACCTGTAAATAGTGAAGACCCAGATGAGACAGCTCCTGCAGGAGCTGTCTCATCAGGGTCTGCACTATTTACAAGTTGATTGTGCAACCAGTGCACTCAACAGCAGTGATTGCACAGCGAAATACTTGTACACAGTGAAGATGTATGTAAATATACAACAGGGCATGGGTAAAGAAGGAGAAATGTATCTTAAAATTCAGCAAGAGAATGGTTAACAGAGCAACAGATAAACACGTATACTCAAGTACTCAAATTGATGGAGAATTTTTCGAAAATGTTTTAATTTACGCATCTTATCTAGACCTCTGTTATGATATTACCTATTCCACAGATGCTGTTTCGTGCAGTATACCCCGTTATGCAGATACATTCAAATGAGCCAAAAGTGTCCACACATATGCTATACTGATCCGAGCAAAGGTCAGCACCCTGAAAATATACCAATGTGTACAAATACTTTTTTTGCCAACAAATCAAGAAAGTTGGCAACATTTAACAGGTCTTCATTATCCCACTCCCTCATAGGCTATTTTTAGATCCAACCTCTTTGAATAAAGCTACTAAAAAGGAGCATTCACTAGAAAAAGAGACATTTTAGAATTATGTAGTTTTGACACCATGGTGATAAATGGAACAGTTGCATAGGTATCAAAATGCTTCAATATGAAGGAATTGGTTAACCCTTTCCCTACATTTATGCATAAATTGATCATTTTTCATTTTGAACATAATTCTTATAAGATTAATTTTTTTAAGTTAGAGTAAAACTTTATCAGATCTACAAATGGGCCACCAGAGCAGACCAAGATCAGACAGCGCCTACAGGAGCCATCTGATCTGGGTCTACTCTGCATGCAAATGCCTGTAAAGGAATTTATATGAGGGAAAGGGTTAACATGTATATATAGGAAATGGTTAACCTATTATATGTGGGAAAGGGTTAACCCATTATATGTGGGAAAGGGTTAACATGTATATATAGGAAATGGTTAACCCATTATATGTGGGAAAGGGTTAACCCATATATATGGGAAAGGGTTAACCCATATATGTGGGAAAGGGTTAACCCATTATATGTGGGAAAGGGTTAACCCATTATATGTGGGAAAGGGTTAACATGTATATATAGGAAATGGTTAACCCATTATATGTGGGAAAGGGTTAACCCATTATATGTGGGAAAGGGTTAACATGTATATATAGGAAATGGTTAACCCATTATATGTGGGAAAGGGTTAACCCATTATAGGTGGGAAAGGGTTAACCCGTATATGTGGGGAAAGGGTTAACCCATTATATGTGGGAAAGGGTTAACCCGTTATATGTGGGAAAGGATTAACCAATAAATATGGGAAATGGTTAACCTGTTATATGTGGGAAAGGGTTAACCCATATATGTGGGAAAGGGTTAACCCATATATGTGGGAAAGGGTTAACTGGTATATATGGGAAAGGGTTTATGTTATATGTGGGAAAGGGTTACCCCTTATGTTGGAAAGGGTTGACCCGTATATGTGGGAAAGGGTTAACCCGTTATATGTGGGAAAGGGTTAATCCATTATATGTGGGAAAGGGTTAACTGGTATATATGGGAAGGGTTTATGTTATATGTGGGAAAGGGTTAACCCATTATATGTTGGAAAGGGTTAACCCATTATATGTAGGAAAGGGTTAACCCATATATGTGGGAAAGGGTTAACTGGTATATATGGGAAAGGGTTTATGTTATATGTGGGAAAGGGTTACCCCTTATGTTGGAAAGGGTTGACCCGTATATGTGGGAAAGGGTTACCCCGTTATATGTGGGAAAGGGTTAATCCATTATATGTGGGAAAGGGTTAACTGGTATATATGGGAAAGGGTTTATGTTATATGTGGGAAAGGGTTACCCCTTATGTTGGAAAGGGTTGACCCGTATATATGGGAAAGGGTTAACCCATTATATGTGAGAAAGGCTTAACCTGTTCCTTCATATAAACACCTTTTAACACATTTGCAAACAGAGTATAATATTCTTGTCATAAATAATGGCATCATGAATATTAATAAGATTATTTTTATGATAGGACATGGATGAAGGAATTGATGGCCAATTGGCAGAAATTGTAGAATCATACCTATGTCATATGCAAACAGAGCAGATCCTGATCAAATGGCTCCTGTCTACAGGGTCTTCTCTGTTTGAAAAGGTGTGGAAAGGTGTATTTATGGAACAAAAAAACCTCATAGGCTATTTTTAGAGCCAACCTCTTTGAAGGCTATTTTGAGAGCCAACCTCTTTGAAGGCTATTTTGAGAGCCAACCTCTTTGAAGGTTATTTTTAGAGCCAACCTCTTTGAAGGCTATTTTGAGAGCCAACCTCTTTGAAGGCTATTTTGAGAGCCAACCTCTTTGAAGGCTATTTTGAGAGCCAACCTCTTTGAAGGCTATTTTTAGAGCCAACCTCTTTGAAGGCTATTTTGAGAGCCAACCTCTTTGAAGGCTATTTTGAGAGCCAACCTCTTTGAAGGCTATTTTGAGAGCCAACCTCTTTGAAGGCTATTTCTAGAGCCAACCTCTTTGAAGGCTATTTTGAGAGCCAACCTCTTTGAATAAATCTACCAAGAAGGAGCATTAACTAGAGAAAAGGAAAATGTTAGAATTGTGTAGTATTGAAACCATTGTGATAAATAGAGCATTTGCTCCATATGAGCAAATGCTCTATTTATCACAATGATTTCAAGAAGTGACTATTACAGTGGAGTAGAAAGGCGTATTTATGGAGGAAAGATTTAATTGGGACTTGTTACAATGACTGCTGTCTGCAGAAGATAAAATACCTTGATAAGAGTTATTTCAAGGCAACTTAAGTACCGGTATTGGCAGACTTTGAAATGGTGGTTTGACCCTTTAATCCATAAATATTCATAATGGCATCATGAAAATTAATTGTATTATTGTTATAATAGTACATGAACACCAGAATTTTTGGCCATGGCAGAAACTGTAGAATCATATCTATATTAGATCATAAGCAAACAGAGCAGACCCTGATCACAAAGCTCCTACAGGAGCCGCCTAATCAGGGTTTACTCTGTTTACAAAGGCATTCCTAGCCATATACACTTGTATATTGAGTAAAAAGTTAAAGCCTAGGACTGTTTAAAACAAGAGTACTGAATGCGGAAGGCAACCCTCGTCTATTTGATTGTAGCCCTAGTGGTGGTAAAACAAAATTTCTCGGACGACAGCGTTGACAATGATGGCTCGAACGCTGGAGTTATGATAACAGTTTTTTGTTGAAGAACAGACAAGTTAACAAGTGACTGCTAGCAATGGTTTGACAGTATGACCATCGTAAATGGACAAAGGGCACTTGGTCATATTCAAACAGTGTAGACACAAATAAGCCACCTCATTAGACCACACTGTTTGATCAGGGTTTTTATTTGAAGTATATGGTGTAGACCCTTACAACATGAGGCATTTCATGGTGTAGACTCTTACAACATGAGGCATTTCATGGTGTAGACCCTTACAACATGAGGCAGTTCATGGTGTAGACCCTTACAACATGAGGCTTTTCATGGTGTAGACCCTTACAACATGAGGCAGTTCATGGTGTAGACCCTTACAACATGAGGCTTTTCATGGTGTAGACCCTTACAACATGAGGCTTTTCATGGTGTAGACCCTTACAACATGAAGCATTTCATGGTGTAGACCCTTACAACATGAAGCATTTCATGGTGTAGACCCTTACAACATGAGGCAGTTCATGGTGTAGACCCTTACAACATGAGGCTTTTCATGGTGTAGACCCTTACAACATGAGGCTTTTCATGGTGTAGACCCTTACAACATGAGGCTTTTCATGGTGTAGACCCTTACAACATGAGGCTTTTCATGGTGTAGACCCTTACAACATGAAGCATTTCATGGTGTAGACCCTTACCATATGAAGCATTTCATGGTGTAGACCCTTACAACATGAAGCATTTCATGGTGTAGACCCTTACAATATGAAGCATTTCATAGTGTAGACCCTTACAAAATAAGGCATTTCATGGTGTAGACCCTTACAACATGAGGCATTTCATGGTGTAGACCATTACAACGTGAGGCATTTCATGGTATTGACTCTTACAACATGACCCTGACAACATAAGGCATTTCATGGTGTAGACCCTTACAACATAAGGCATTTCATGGTGTGGACCCTTACAACATGAGGCATTTCATGGTGTAGACCCTTACAACATAAGGCATTTCATGGTGTAGACCCTTACAACATGAGGCTTTTCATGGTGTAGACCCTTACAACATGAAGCATTTCATGGTGTAGACCCTTACAATATGAAGCATTTCATGGTGTAGACCCTTACAATATGAAGCATTTCATGGTGTGGACCCTTACTACATAAGGCATTTCATGGTGTAGACCCTTACAACATGAGGCATTTCATGGTGTAGACCCTTACAACATGAGGCATTTCATGGTGTAGACCCTTACAATATGAAGCATTTCATAGTGTAGACCCTTACAAAATAAGGCATTTCATGGTGTAGACCCGTACAACATGAGACATTTCATGGTGCAGACCATTACAACGTGAGGCATTTCATTGTGTAGACCCTTACAACATGAGGCATTTCATTGTGTAGACCCTTACAACCTGAGGTATTTCATGGTGCAGACCCTTACAACATGAGGCATTTAAATTTAATAGCTGAACTGTATCTAAACTTATAATGAGATCATGAATATCAATTAGATTATTTTTTATAATGGCACAATGGACACAGGAAATTTCTGAATAGCAGAAACTGTAAAATCATATCTATATTATTTCATAAACAAACAAAGCAGATCCTGATCAGATGGCTACAGGAGCCATCTGATCTGGGTCTACTCTGTTTGCAAAAGTGTAGAAAGTCGTATTAATGGAGCAAAGGGTTAAATGAATTGAATTTTAAAAATGGTGTAACAGGGTTGAGTTAAATCAGGAACAGGTAACTGTTGGGAAAGCAATAAGTCCCAGATTGTGTGAATGGGTAGCTCAGCGGTTAGTGTTGGCTGGCATGGTAAGCAAGAGGCCCTGGGTTTGAGACAGGATCTGGCCAAGACTTTTTTACTAATGTCTTGTTACAGTTTTTCACCCAACGAAAATTCAGACGGTCTACATGCCTGAACAGTTATGGGGAGTTCCTCAAGGAAAATAGGGGAATAGAGTAATGGTTTTGAGTTAAGATGGGGACAGGTAACCCTGGGAAGTAAAAAAGTCCCTGATCTTGTGACTCGGTCATTAAGTGGTTAGAGTGTTGGCACAGTAAGCAAGAGACCCTGGGTTTGAGTCCTGGTGGGGCCATGATCTTTTCACTGACATATGAACAATGGAAGTTTTGGCCATGACAGAAACTGTACAATCAAATCTATAATACATGTATTTAATTAGTAAACTGAGAAATCCCTGCTCAAGATGGCTCTTACCAGTGCCATCTGCTCCGGGTCTGCCCTGTTTGTAAAGGTATAGAGTTAAATCAAAGAAAAATAAAAGAAATGTGTCCATGGGACACGGATGCCCCCGCCAGGAAAATTAAACAAAAGTGTTGGCAAGCAGGAAGTAGATGAATGACAGACCTGAAAAGGGGAGACACGATACAACTCACTATGATTATGCCTCAGACCAAATATCAAATCATTCCAGCATACACAAGCCAAGACATGGGTCTATAAATTAGGTGGTAGCTTAATGTAGGTCAAAAGTAAAGCAAAAAGCTCCTATAGTGTTCCAAGATTGACAATGAGCTACATATCTATAGGTATTTACCGGTGTACATTCTTCAGCATCAGAGTTGCAATCACTACCAGTCCAGTGGTTATTGCAGAAACACACCCCTGTCTGCACATTACATCGTTGAGACGCTGCATTCGCAGCAATATTTGTAACATTGCAGCTGCAGCTCTCAGCACAATTTCTGCCATGTGTGTGACCCGTACATGCTATGGAACAAATAACAAGTAAAACATACTACAGTAAAACCCCTCTCAACCAGACGTTAAATTTAGTATAAATACCAGTCTAGGAGACAGGTGGCAGTTTAATATGCAGGGTGAAAGTCATACAGAAAGCTCCCCTGGGAGCTTTCTGTATGGCTTTCACCCTGCATTAAGCAGCCACCTGCCTAAAATATCTAAATTCTTCTCTACTAGGATTATGGTTTACAGTATAACTCTTAAATTACAATACATATTTTGTGTTAGAATGAATGACACATTTAATCCTTTCTCTGTAAGAAACAATAACAGCATAAATACATATTACCTTATTTTTTATAATGGCTAATGTACACATGAAATTTGGTACTGGTACAAACTGTAAAATCAGTTATATCCTCATTTCATAAGCAAACAGAACAGACCCTGATCAGTCAGCTCCTGTAGGAGCCATCTGCTCTATTTTGTTTGCAAAGACATGAAAAGGTGTATATCATTGACTGATAACAAATACATTATACTATATATTTATATGAAGGAAATGATTAAATACAATATAAAGCTTATGTTACATAGAGTTAATTTAATGGAGTCAAAAGAGCTTATATCAGGGCGCTGGGAATACAGCTTATGTTACACCAATGCAGATTATGACTTTCAGTATGTTGCCACATGGCAATCATGTATATTTGTGTAAAAGTTTAACCCTTTCCTCCATAAATACGCCTTTCTATGTCTCTGTAATAACCACTTCTTGAAACCAGTGTGATAAATAGAGCATTCTATATAGAGCTCCTATAGGAACAAATGCTCTATTTATCACAATGGTTTCAAACTACAAAATTCTAAAATTTTACTTTTCTCTAGTAAATGCTCATTTTGGGTAGATTCATTCAAAGAAGTTGGGTCTAAAAATAGCCTATGGAGGAAAGGGTTAACCCTTTCCTTGTCCAATTTTCATGTAAACAATAACGACATCATAAATATCTATTAGCTAAACTTTTATGATGTAAACTTTTCAAGGGATTTTTTGGCTTTCTATATCATGTCAAAAGCAAACAGAGTAAACCCTGATCAGAAAATCCTATAGGAGCCTTCTGATCTGAGTCTATTCTACTCTGTGAAGGAAAGGGTTAACCCTTTCCCTAATGACCATTTATGAATAAATTAGTCATGTCATGGATATTCGTTAACTTAATTTTTATACTGTAATATTTTCGAGGGAATGTTTTCACAACAAGAGTGTTGGGAGGAACACGTGTGTCACCTGCTTGCAGCAGACACAAAAACTTATTGTTAATATGAAAAAGGGGAATAACTCAAAAAATATTGATGCTCGAGTTGTGGCCTTTGTGCATGACACTTCCTCTCATCATGCTTGTTCCATGTTTAAAATTTGAAAGCTCTATAATGATTAGTTTAGAAATGACAGCCTAAAAAAGAAAGTGTGATGGACAGACGGACAGACAGACAGGCGACAGAAAAGTGATCCCTAAAGTGACACTCTTGGCAGGTGACACGAAAACTATAGAATCAGGTCTCTATAAATCTATATGCAAACAGAACAGAAGCTGATCTGGGTCTATTCTGTTTGTAAAGGTGTGAAAACCAGTTTATATGAGGGAAAGGGTTAAGGATGGTTTGTGTTTTACGCTCAATGTACCTAGATTGTATACACAGTACCATGTATCAGTATATACCAGACCAATTCCTTTTCCTGAACTATAAAACAACAATAGTTACATCTATAACATTGGAAAGCCATCACACAATGTTGAGCCAATTTATAGCAGGTGTTTGTGAAAAATCTACTTAACCCTTTCCCTTCTATTAACATGTTTTCACACATTTGCAAACAGAGCAGACCAATGAAGTTCCTAGAGGAGCAGCCTGATCATGGTCTGCTCTATTTGCTAATAGAATTTGATGGATCTGTTTCTTTAGTTTCTAAAATAGCTATAATGTTCCACCTTCCATATTTTATTATAACAGGGAACAGGGAAAGGGTTAACAAACTTACTTCAAATACATTAAAGTTTCTATACTGAAAATTTGGTTCATAAACATGCAAAAACAAAAATGTTCTGACAAAAGTCTGTGTAATTGTGGGACACCCTTCATGCAAACATGGAACATTAACTCTAAGAGAAGCAATGAGCAAAGACCAAATCGAGGGCTTGGTGCAAAACTATTCTAACTCCTTCACAAAGTGAAGGAGTTAGAATAGTTTTGCACCAAGCCCTCGAAAATTAATGCTTTACTCCATGAATATTCATGTAAGGAGTGATGTGATGAATAATAATTAACTGAATTTTGTTGTGGTACATGAATTTTAAGCCATGGCAGAACACTGTAGAATAATATATCATTTTATAAGCAAAAAGAGCAGATCCTGATCAGATGGCTCCTACAGGATCTGTTTGCAAATGTGTAGAAAGGCATACTTATGGAATGAAGCATTAACTGACTATTTATTAGAATGTTATGAAATGAGCAGAATATTCAAATAAGCTCTGTGTCTATTTTGTGGGCTTGGTGCAAAACTATTGTAACTCCTGGAGTTACAATAGTTTTGCACCAAGCCCTCGATTTGTCAAGATGTTAGATGAACTTTACAAACAGAGTTGATCCAGTGCATTAGTTAACTTATCTTTGTAAACAGAGTATACTCAGATAAATGGGCTCCTGGAGGAGCCCTCCGATCTAAACCCTCCAGCAAATAATATCCTATCATTTTGAATGGACCATACAATTTTAAAATAAACTAGAAAACTGACACAGTAAGAGAGGGCCCTGCAGAATGATCTCTTTTTGAAATTATGGCATTTTTGATAAATCAAGGGCAGATAACTCTGGATATAGTGATCTCATTCAACCCCAAAACTATAGGAATCTTCCTCTCATAATACTAAGTATATGCCCTTAATATGAACCAAATATGTGAAGTACTGTTTGAGTTATCGTGTCACATCAAATTTTTGACAGAAGTCGATAGCATTTTTGAAGGATCAAGGGCAGATAACTCTAGACATAGTGATCTGATTCAACCCAAAAACTATAGGCATCTTCCTCTGATGATACTGAGCATATGCCCTGAATATGAAACCAATATGTGATTTACTGTTTGAATTATCGCATCACATCAAAATTGTTGAAAGAAGTTGCTAGCATTTTTGAAGAATCAAGGGCAGATAACTCTAGACATTGTGATCCGATTCAACCCAAAAACTATAAGGCTTCTTTCTCAAAAAATCTTAAGCATATGCCCTAAATATGAAACCAATATGTGAATTACTATTTGAGTTATCGCGTCACATCAAAAGTGTTGACAGTATTTTTGAAGAATCAAGGTTAGATAACTCTAGACATAGTGATCTGATTCAACCCAAAAACTATAGGCATCTTCCTCTGATGATACTAAGCATATGCCCTCAATATGAAACCAATATGTGTACTACTGTTTGAGTTATCGCATCACATAACAAGAGTGCCAGTGGACACAATATACGCCCTTCGGGGTCTTGTTCAACATAAACTGGGGTTAACGTATTTGCTGAACTCAAATTCTAAGCCCAATTTTGCGACCAAGTTTCAAGGTTGTAAATAGGCATACTTTAACAAAAAACCTTAACCCAAAATTCTAAATTGAAAAGTGCCATAATTGTGTCTAAATGCTTGACAGAGTTGCATTGTATTTACTCTTGCCTACAGATGAAGCTTCTGATGGTGAACAAATGTTTCAAGTTCAAAAGCTTTATCTGAAAGGGTTATGTAAATAAGTGGACTTTAACCAAAACCTTAACCAAACATTCCAAGCTAAAAAGCGTCATAATCATGTCAAAATGTTAGACAGAGTTATGTACTCTTGCCTACAGGTGAAGCTTGTGATGGTGAACAAGTGCTCCAAGTTTAAAAGCTTTATCTGAAAGGGTTATGTAAATAAGTGGGCTTTAACCAAAACCTTAACAAAAAATTCTAAGTTAAAAAGGGGCATAATTCGGTCAAAATGTTAGACAGAGTTATGTACTCTTGCCTACAGGTGTAAGTTGTGAAGGTAAACAAGTGTTCCAAGTTTAAAAGCTTTATTTCAAAGGGTTATGTAAATAAATGGACTTTAACAAAGCCTCAACCAAAAATTCTAAGTTAAAAAGGGGCATAATTCGGTCAAAATGCTTGACAGAGTTATGTACTCTTGCCTACAGGTGAAGGTTGTGAGGGTGAACAAGTGTTCCAAGTTTAAAACCTTTATCTCAAAGGGTTATGAAAATAAATGGACTTTAACAAAGCCTTAACCAAAAATTCTAAGTTAAAAAGGGGCATAATTCAGTCAAAATGCTTGACAGAGTTATCTACTCTTGCCTACAGGTGAAGGTTGTGACGGTGAACAAGTGTTCAAAGTTTCAAAGCTTTATCTCAAAGTGTTATGTAGATAAGTGGACTTGTTCCACATAAATTGAGGTTAACATTTTTGCTTAATGCAAATGCTAAACGCAAATTCTAAGTCCAATTAAGTGACCTTGACCTTGGATAAACGAGCCGGGACTTGGCAGGCTACTGTAGCATGTCTAGATATACATTATGATTAAATTTGGGAAGGATCCACCAAGCGGAACTTGAGTTAGAGATGTTACAGACAGACAGACCGGTTAAATTTTTTGCTAAACGCAAATTCTAAGTCCAATTGTGTGACCTTGACCTTGGATAAACAAACCGGGACTTGGCAGGCAACAGTAGAATGTCTAGATAAACATTGTGTTAAAATTTGAGAAGGATCCACCAAGCGGAACTTGAGTTAGAGATGTTACAGACGTACAGACAACCAGACAATCAGACAACCAGACAGCGCTATTCCATAATACGTCCCGTTTTTTCAAACGGGCGTATAAAAATTGTTGACGTACCTCAAGATGGACAGACGGACGGACGGATGGATGGACAGACAGAAAATGTGATTCCTATAGGGCCTTACTGAAGGGCCCTAATGATCATCTAACATTGAAAAGTCAAATTGGTCAATCCAACATAAAGCTGACTTTTACCTATAGTGCAGTTAGTCCCCCGCCAACCTGCTGCACAGTTGCACGTGTACTCTGCAACTCCATCCTGACAGTCTCCGCCGTTCTGGCATGGATTAGGTGCACAATCATCTATATCTATAAAGTAGAACAAGTCTTTATCTATAAAGTAGAACACGTCTTTATCTATAAAGCAGAACAAGTCTTTATCTATAAAGTGGAACACGTCTTTATCTATAAAGCAGAACACGTCTTTATCTATAAAGCAGAACACATCTTTATCTATAAAGCAGAACACATCTTTATCTATAAAGTAGAACACATCTTTATCTATAAAGCAGAACACGTCTTTATTTATAAAGCAGAACTCTCTTTTTTTGACAGGGAAACTCTGTTTTTATTACAGCATGAGGTTGACAATAATACCTACATGTACATGTATTGTCAAGGCTCCACCTTTTAGTCCATAATTACGCCTTTCTACATCTTTGCAAACAGAGTAGACCCAGATCAAATGCCTCCTACAGGAGCCATCTGATCAAGGTCTGCTCTGACTGATTTTGAGTATAATATAAATCTGATTCTACAGTTTCTGCTTTGGCAAAAACTTCATGTGTTAATTAATATCTCAGTTTGAAAATTAATCTAATTAATATTCATGATGTCATAATTTCTTTCAAGAATATTCATGGAGTTAAGAGTTAACCCATGACCTCATGACCCTGAATTTAATCTTTAACCCTTCGCTTGCTGTTCACGTCAATATACCTACCTGTAAATAGTGAAGACCCAGATGAGACAGCTCCTGCAGGAGCTGTCTCATCAGGGTCTGCACTATTTACAAGTTGATTGTGCAACCAGTGCACTCCACAGCAGTGACTGCACATCGAAATACTTGTACACAGTGAAGATATATGTTATTATACAACAGGGCATGGGTAAAGAAGGAGAAATATATTTTAAAATTCAGCAAGCGAAGGGTTAAAAGTACAAAAAAGTACCTAGTTATAGTCTACTTTCAGTCCAAAGGATCGCTCAGCCGACTGTACATTTACTCCCCTGGTCATTAAGTCAATTGCTTACATTATTGAGCACTGCTAACACATGGCGCAACCATACAGCCGCAGTTCCGGCTAGTGACTCTCACAGGTACCCGTACCTATTTTAATCCCTGGGTTTAGATCTTTACCCTTTACCCGATGAGTAGCCATGTAAAATATCATGAATTTTATTTAACCCTTTCCATCATATAAACACATGCATCTGCAAACTGAGTAGACAAAGGTCAGTCAGCCCCTATAGGGGAGTCTGCTCTGTTTTGCTTTTGACATCATAACGATCTGATTCTACAGATTTTGCCAAAGCAAAAATTCCCTTGAAAAGTTTACATTAATAATTAAAAATTCAGATATAAATATTCATGATGTCATTATCTTTTACATGAATACTGAACAAGGAAAGTGTTAATGAATATTCATGATGTCATCATTTCTTACATGAATGTCAAACAGGGATCTGGTTAAGAACCATGTTGACTTACTTATGTTACAGTTAATTCCTGCCCACCCACTGTCACATTCACAGAAATAGTAGTTCACATTACGTCTGCATGTTGCTCCGTTTTGACATGGATTAGAGGCACACTCATCAATAACATCTGAAAAGAAAACATGACTAGCAATGACCGTAATTATTATCTCTAATAAGCCTCCGCCAAGGCCGTAACATATTTTAAAAGGAGCTAATTGCATTCTGTACAAAGGTGGTTGTCTAATGCAGAATTAAAGAAATGCAGAAAGTCCCTAGGGTAGCTTTCTTTATTGCTTTCAGTCTGTATTTGACAACCAGTACCAGTTGTATTTTGAAACTAGAAAATTGTGTCTGTAAGATACAGCGATGCCCCCCTTGGTGGTGTTTGCCTAGCTGCATGTAAGTTTCTAAGTCATTTGACCTTGACCTTGTGCTTGCGGGCAGCATGGGCTGGGTGCACAATGAAAGTACTGACGGTGGTTTATGTGTATAATTTTGCAATAGGCATAGTGGTTAGTGAGATATAAGACAATGAATAAACTGTGACAACCAACTGCACATACCAACTACACGTAAAAGCGTGACATACAGACGGAGGGACGGATGGACAGACGGACGGACAGGTGCAAAACATAATGTCCCCTGACTATCATCAATGGGGGCATAAAAAACCTACATGTACATGTATATTTCTTATTTAATGGTTTTAAACTTTATTCATAATCAGCTAACTTTTTGCACAAAATTGGCGACCTTGTGACAACCTTTGGAACTTGGCATCTCATCTGGATCCAAAATGTTTGTCACTCTGACACTGTTTCTAAAAAGATATTTAAAAAATACGTACTTTTAGAATTGAAGCAGACGGCAATTTATGCAGATGACAATTGCTCAGAATGCAGAAATTTAAAGACATAAACAGGCAAATAGTGATCATATTAGTGGTGTCATCAAGAGACAATCTTGTATCAATATTTCAACTACAAAATATCAAAGATATATATAGATTAAGAACTGAATAAAAAGATTATAACAAGATATGCATGTGAAACACTATGTCCCCTGGCCAATTTGACCTTTGACCCTGAAGGATGACCTAGACATGTCACCTCATAAAACGAGATACACATGCATGCCAAATATCAAGTCTCTATCTCTACTGGTTTAAAAGTTATGGCCAATGTTAAAGTCAGTGATTTGACCCATATATTTAACCTCTGACCTTGAAGAATGAACTTGCAATTTTTGCTTTCGAGGGATCACCACCCTTCAGAATTTATAATCTTCACAACAGCAGGTGTTAAGTGCTTGTGTGGCGGCCGTAAAACGTCGCCCCGTACTTCATTCTCAGTGTTGTTATACCTTCTGATCCTTCGAGATCATGAATTTCAGTACTTCTTGTTCTGAAAATTGAATACCGCTTAAGCCGGTGCTAGGGGGCGTGAGCAGTGTTGCACTTTCAATTACTGCTCATGAACAGACTCAATAAAACCGAGTCTGCAATTTTCTCTTTTTGTGTTGCAATTTTTGCTTTCGAGGGATCACAACCCTTCAGAATTTAACATGTTACCCTCAGAATGTGCGGCTTTATGAGATACATATGAATGCCAAATATCAAGTCTCTACCTGTACTGGCTCAAAAGTTATGACTAATATTAAAGTTGGTGACAAACAAACAAACAGACAGACAGGGCAAAAACAATATGCAACCCCCCCCCCCCCCCCCCCCACCCCTCACCACGATCTGATCTAGGGGCATAAAAATGTATTCAACTCATATATTTCAACAAAATGACTTCATAATCAAATCTTTATGTCTTGAAACTAACTTAATGCTGAAGAATACAGTAAACTATTCTTGCAATAAATCTACTGTAAAAAGGGGCATTCAAAATGTCTACTGTTAAAAGGGGAATTCAATAAATCTACTGTAAAAAGGGGCATTCAAAATGTCTACTGTTAAAAGGGGAATTCAATAAATCTACTGCAAAAAGGGGCATTCAAAATGTCTACTGTTAAAAGGGGAATTCAATAAATCTACTGTAAAAAGGAGCATATTCTAGAGAAAGGTGAAATTTTAAAATTGCGTACATCTAAAACAATTTGAATAAATATAGCATTTCCTTCTATGGAACAAATGCTCTACTTATCACAATGGTTTCTAAAAGTGGCTTTTACATAGGTGTAAAAAGGCATCAATATGAAGGAATAGGTTAACCCTTTCCCTCTTATAAACGTGTTTTCACGCATTTGCAAACAGATCAGGGTCTGCTCTGTTTGCCATTAGAATTTGATAGATATGTTTCTTAAGTTTCTAAAGTGACTATAATGTTCCACATTCCATATTTCATTATAACTATTTTGTCCATGAATATTCAGTAGTTATTGAAATTTGGTCTAAATATGGAACAGGGAAAAGGTTAAGGAAAATGGTTTTGTGATAGACCCTTAGCCGTAGTTTGATTCTAAGATTTAGTCTGAGCTTGCTGAAAATGGACAAGTAGTTATGATTTCAAATGTGACTCAATTTCTAAAAAACTATTAACCACCCACCATCCACCAATATATTCAAAGTTTTATTTTTGGACCGAGGTGGATTCCCGCGATCAGTAGCACGCACAGTCAGACTGTAAGTATCCTCCTTCAGGTCCTTGATCACAGATACCTCCCCGGTAGTTGAGTTGATTTCGAAAATGTTTTCCATATCACCATCTGCAAACAATTTATGTATATATGTGCATAAATAGGTTAACCATTTCCTTCATGTAATT
Organism: Azorinus chamasolen; assembly: GCA_963576725.1. Classification (NCBI taxonomy): domain Eukaryota; kingdom Metazoa; phylum Mollusca; class Bivalvia; order Cardiida; family Solecurtidae; genus Azorinus; species Azorinus chamasolen. The sequence goes on from OY755245.1 coordinate 14,593,392, forward strand.
GCCTTTTCATGCAATTGCAAACCGAGGGCTTGGTGCAAAACTATTGTAACTCATTCACTTTGTGAAGGAGTTACAATAGTTTTGCTCAAAGCCCTCGAAACAGAGTACACGCCGGTAGGACAATTAAAGGGCCGGGAGTATGTCACGGGGTTATCAACGCTTGTACAGACATGCTGTGCAAGCCGACAATGGTTTCTAAAAGTTACTTTCACAGAGTTGTCAAAAGGTGTCAGTATGAGGGAATGGATCATGATATTAGCAAGTTAACCCATTCCCTCATATTGACACCTTTTGATGCCTTTGTAAAAATCAAACTTTGAACCCATTGTGATAAATAGAGAATTTGCTCCATAGGAGCAAATGCTCTATTTTTCAGTGGTTTAAAAACTACACAATTCTAAAGTTTTCCTTTTCTCCAGTAAATGGTGCTTTCAGTATATTTATTAAAAGAGGTTGGATCTAAAAATAGCCTACGAGGAAGTGGGTTGATGAGCCCAGAATGAGACTTTAGGAAAGTTGAATAAGAGATGTTTTTACACAGTATTCTAGATACACTTTGATACTGAAGTTTCAAAGTTAAATGGTCCATCACTGTTTTTAACCCTTTCCCTGTTCTATATTTAGTCCAAATTTCAATACCTACTGAATATTCATGGAGAAAATAGTTATAATGAAATATGGAAGGTGGGACTTTGTAGCCATTTTAGAAAGTAAAGAACCAGATCTTTCAAATTCAACTAGCAAACAGAGCAGGCCCTGAACAGATGGCTCCTATAGGAGCCGTCTGATCTGGGTCTTCTCTGTTTGCAAATGCGTGAAAACATGTTTATATGAGGGAAAGGGTTAAGACCACTCTGTATAAAAGGGTATAAATTTCAAGAGGTTTTTGAATGACAAACAAGAGATATCTGAGAGCTCTTCATCTGGGTCTACACTACTTGCAAATGCTAATACATGTACAGTGAACCCTCATTATACCGGCACCCGTTATAATGGCAACCTCGTTTTACCAGCAAAATGTCTGGAAACAAAGACCACCGTTGTTACTAGGGTTCACTATATACTGGTTCCCAGCAGTCAATAGGGTTATGTAGTCTGGTTACCATACCAGTGACATTTAACCTTTAATGTCATTTAAATGCAAACACTATAGACTCAGATTCCATGAATATTCACAGTAAGCTTGACCTGTTTGAATTATGGAATAGTCGATTTTATAATTCAGTGTGTTAAAAGGACTATCCCTTTCCCTGTTCTATATTAATTCCGAATTTCAATACTTACAGAATGTATACCAAATAGTTATAATGAAATATGGAAGGTTGAACATATTGTAGCCAGTTTAGAAAATAAAGAATCAGCTCTATCAAATTCTATTAGCCATATGATCTGGCTCTACTCTGTTTGCAATTGCGTGAAAACAGATTTATACAAGGGAAAGGTTTAACCCTTTCCCTGTTCTGTATTTAGGCCAAATTTCAATACCTACTGACTATTCATTAAAAATTAGTTATGAAGAAATATGGAAGGTGGAACATTATGGACATTTTAGAAAGGAAAGAAACAGATCTTTCAAATTCTATTAGCAAACAGAGCAGACCCTGATCAGAGGGCTCCTCTAGGAGTCGTCTGATCTGGGTCTACTCTGTTTGCAAATGCGTGAAAACACGTTTATACAAGGCAGAGGTTAAACATGATACATTGATTATTGATTGTACTTACCTACAATCGCGTAAGAATCAATTTGATTGTTAGGTTCAGTAAGGTCACCATCAGTCGCTGTCACAGTGTATACCAAGCCTTAAACAAATATTTAAAAAAGATATCTAGGTCAATTTAAATAATATTGGTGTTCTTAACCTTTTCCTTGTTCTTTGTTTATTCCAAATTTCAATACCTACTGAATATTCATAGACAAAACCGTTATAATGAAATGTGGAAGGTGGAACATTGTAACCATTTCAGAAAGTAAAGAAACAGATCTTTCGAATTCTACTTGCAAACAGAGCCGACCCTGATCAGAGAGCTCCTACAGGAGCCTTCTGATCTGGGTTTACTATGTTTGCAAAGGTGTAAAAAGGCATATTTATGTAATAAAGGGTTAAACAATATTGCAACAAGACATTTTCAAACACCTATTACATTGGCAAGTGGTATCTGGTCAGTGTTTCCACTTACTGGGATCAGCTGTATATTAATAAAGAAAGGGGACACTTTAAAAATGTTTAGTTTTGAAACCATTGTGATAAATAGAGCATTTGCTCCTGTGGAGCAAATGCTCGATTTATCACAATGGTTTCAGAAGGTGACTTTCACAGAGGCGTCAAAAGGAGTTAATATGCGAAAAAGGGTTAAATCTCTGCAAGAAGGGTGGTGACATTCATACATCCACATTTTTCAACTTCATTTATCCACAACTGTATTGAATTTATCTCTTTACTTCACAGATATTTTTTAACCCTTTCCCTGTTGCATATTAATGTAAGAAATAACTAGAACTATCACTAAAGGTGATGAATACCCCTGCATGGCATCCTTGATTGCAAATCCAAGTTCATGGTTATTATGTACATTTGTATATCAAATATAAATACAACTACTAATACAATGAAAATGTAGAAGTAGTTTGCATCACAAGAAATTTGGCCATTTTTAAGTCCAATCACATATTTGATTAATCAACAGATAATATAAATTATATTATATTCATTGGCACATGAAAAGAGGACATTTTGGCCATGGCAGAAACTACAAACTCATATCTATATTATTTCATATTAAGCAAACAGAGCAGTGAGTGAGTGAGTTGGGTTTAACGTCCGACCAACAGTATTTCAGTTATTTGCAGATGGCACCCGCATGAAACAAGTTATAGTGCTGCCTCACTGAAATACCCCTGCCGCGGACACATGGCAAGGGCACCCAACATAGTCACATTATCCCGACACCGGGCCGACCAGTCCTAGAACTACACCTTTTAATGTTGAGCGTAGACAAGGGAGCTGCTAGTACCAACTTTTAACGACTTTTGGTCTGTCGCGGCCGGTGATCGAACCCACGACCTTTCGTACCGCAGGCGGACGCTCTACCATGCGGCCAGTCAAACAGAGCAGAAGCTGATAAGGAGACTCCTACATGAGCCATTTGATCTGGGTCTGCTCTGTTTGCAAAGGAGTAGAAAGGTGTACTTATGAAGTAAACCCAGTAGATTCCTGTAGGAGCTGTCTGTCATGTTTGCTTATGAAAAATATATCTTATTCTAAGTTTGTGCTATGGCCAAAGATTCCTGTGTAAAGATTCATGAATTCATTATATTAATATTCATAATGTCATTATTTCATGGAGTAGAGGGTTATACAGACGGCATTTTTTAACCCTTTACTCCATAAATACATTGATCTACACCTTTGCCAACAGAGAAGACCAAGATCAGATGGCTCCTTAAGCCAGAGTCATGACAGGGCTCCTAGAGGAGTCCTCTCAGCAGAATCATGACAGGGCTCCTAGAGGAGTCCTCTCATCAGAGTCCATAACAATGCTCCGAGAGGAGCCTCCAATCAGAGTCATGACAGGGCTCCTAGAGGAGTCCTCTCATCAGAGTCCATAACAATGCTCCGAGAGGAGCCTCCAATCAGAGTCATGACAGGGCTCCTAGAGGAGTCCTCTCATCAGAGTCCATGAAAGGGCTCCTAGAGAAGTCCTCTCATCAGAGTCCATGACAGTGCTCTGAGAGGAGCCTCTCATCAGAGTCCATGACAGGGCTCCTAGAAGAGTCCTCTCATCAGAGTCATGACAGGGCTCCTAGAGGAGTCCTCTCATCAGAGTCATGACAAGGCTCCTAGAAGAGTCCTCTCATCAGAGTCATTGCAGGGCTCCTAGAGGAGTCCTCTCATCAGAGTCATGACTGGGCTCCTAGAGGAGCAACTCATCAGAGTCCATGACAGGGCTCCTAGATGAGACCTCTCATCAGAGTCATGACAGTGCTCCTAGAGGAACCTCTCAGCAGAGTCCATGACAGGGCTCCTAGAGGAGTCATCTAATCAGGGTCATGGCAGGGCTGCTAGAGGAGTCCTCTAATCAGAGTCATGACAGGGCTCCTAGAGGAGTCCTCTCATCAGAGACATGACAGGGCTCCTAGAAGAGTCCTCTAATCAGAGTCCATGACAGGGCTCCTAGAGGAGTCCTCTCATCAGAGACATGACAGGGCTCCTAGAGGAGTCCTCTAATCAGAGACATGACAGGGCTCCTAGAGGAGTCCTCTCATCAGAGACATGACAGGGCTCCTAGAGGAGACCTCTGAGCAGAGTCATGACAGGGCTCCTAGAGGAGTCCTCTAATCAAAGTCATGACAGGGATCCTAGAGGAGTCTCTCATCAGTCATGACAGGGCTCCTAGAGGAGCCTCTCAGCAGAGTTCATGACGGGGCTCCTAGAGGAGTCCTCTCAGCAGAGTCATGACAGGGCTCCTAGAGGAGTCCTCTCTTTAGAGTCATGACAGGGCTCCTAGAGGAGTCCTCTCATCAGAGTCCATGACAGGGCTCCTAGAGGAGTCCTCTAATCAGAGACATGGCAGGGCTCCTAGAGGAGTCATCTAATCAGAGACATGACAGGGCTCCTAGAGGAGTCCTCTAATCAGAGACATGACAGGGCTCCTAGTGGAGTCCTCTAGTCAGAGTCATGACTGGGCTCCTAGAGGAGACCTCTCAGCAGAGTTCACACTGTTGATTACGTTACACTTTTCTTTTCTTAATATTCAGTGTAAACTTGACCTTTTTGAGGTCTGGAACAGTATATTTAAAAATTCAGCTATGATAGGGTTTACAAAAAGAAGTTTGACATGTATCAGAGCTCCGGATAAGATATGCAAATCAAGTAAATATAAATATAAATTTTATTTATGTAATGATATTATTTTTTAGACTGATGAATTTCACAGTTGTTATTGTATTGTATTGTATGCATCATTTTGTTTTAAATTGCCATGTTATGTATACTTGCCAAATAAAATTATTATTCTCAGTATTATTACAAATTGAAACATTTTCAAGCATAACTCCTTTATTTCACCACCAAACCTTATGTTGTGACCACTCTTTAGAATCGTCTCGAAGAGACGATTCTAAAAAGTGGTCACAACATAGGGTTTGGTGGAGAAATGACAATTTTAGTATTTGAGTATGCATGTTTATCTGTTACTCTGCATGTATAGCTTACCAGTATGATTTTCATTTATAGGAACAATTGATGATGCTTGTACAAATTGTGGACTGATATCATTTACGTCAGTGACATCGATAACGACATTGGCTTCAGTACTGTACTGCTCGTCCATCACCCTACACAAAAGACAACAAAAAGTTAGCAACATGAAGCCATCAGTCAAAATGTCTACAACAGAACCTTTCTGTGTTGCTGCCACTTATTCTAGGTGCTAGATGAACTAAAAGTAGTGACAAAAGTAATGCAAAAAACTCCTAGAGGTGCTTTCTGTATTACTTTTGTACTGCATTAAGCAACCACCTGTTTATAAAGACACCCATGTTTATTCATTAAGTGGTCGCATTAGAGGGGTTCTACAGTATTGTTAAACAATCCATTGTCCACTGTAGACTGCTTTTAGCATTTCTATAACCTCCCCCCCAACACCCCCACACACATCCAACCCACATACACATATTAACCCTTTGCTTGCTGAATTTTAAAATACATTTCTTCTTCTTTACCCATACCATGTTGTATAATTACATATATCTTCACTGTGTACAAGTATTTCGCTGTGCAATCACTACTGTGGAGTGCACTGGTTGCATAATCAACTTGTAAATAGTGCAGACCCTGATGAGACAGCTCCTGCAGGAGCTGTCTCATCTGGGTCTTCGCTATTTACAGGTAGGTATATTTGTAGTATGAAACCATTGTGATAAATAGAGTGCTGTATCTCATCATAAAGTGCTCTATTTATCACAATGGTTTCACAAAGTGACTTTTACAGAGTCATCAAAAGTCGTCAATATGAGGGAATGGGTTAAATGTGAGGTATATTCACACAAACGAAACAATACAGTAAAATGCGACCACCTTAAGAGGTCTAATTCTGGGTCTGAAAGGCAGGTGGTAGCTTAATGCAGGATGAAAGTTATGCAGAAAGCTCCTACAGGAGGTTTCTGCATTACTTTCTTCCTGCATTAAGCAATCACACATGCTTAATTTTAAAGTGGTAAATTTAGATGGGTTTTACTGTATAAAGTGGTCGATTTAGAGGCGTTTTACTGTACCTCAATATAAAGTGGTCGATTTAGAGAGGTTTTACTGTACCTTAATATAAAGTGGTCAATCTAAAGGAGTTTTACTGTACCTCAATATAAAGTGGTCAATTTAGAGGAGTTTTACTGTACCTCAATATAAAGTGGTCAATTTAGAGAGGTTTTATGGTATAAAGTGGCCAATTTAGAGAGGTGTTACTGTATCTCAATATAAAGTGATCAATTTAGAGGGGTTTTACTGTATTTCAATATAAAGTAGTCAATTTAGAGGAGTTTTACTGTATCTCAATATAAAGTGATCAATTTAGAGGGGTTTTACTGTATTTCAATATAAAGTAGTCAATTTAGAGGAGTTTTAATGTATTTCAATATAAAGTAGTCAATTTAGAGGGTTTTTACTGTATTCAATATAAAGTAGTCAATTTAGAGGGGTTTTACTGTATTTCATTTCATTATTATAATGTCTGATCATCACAGCCATACCTGACAGTTAGGTTAAACTGTCTTCCATCCGAGGGATCGTCTACGTCAAACCCATCATCAGCTAAATTTGGTACTGTTTTCAACTTGTCTCCAGCAATTACAAACAGACTGGCAGTTAACAAAGACTGTTGTGCAATTCGTCGATCTGCCATAATATCATGGATTTTATTGATGGTGTCCTTTGAGGTGACAGTTGGTGGCCTGCCAGGACGCGGGTCATCTTCAAGACTCTCTCTACCGCGTTTAAATTCAGCGGCCCATTTTTTTCACCATGCTATAACATGGGGCATGCTCCCCTAATGTAGCTACCATGTCCTCATGAATCTTCTAAGGTGATAAGCCTTTGAGGACAAGCTATTAATTAATCGCGTGATGGCCAACGTTGTCCATTTGCTTAAAAGTACTCATAGTAAGTAGCTGTGAGAATCAAATCCTGTCTCTGCAGAGTGATTATAACACCTTTTCTACACAGCATCAAATGGTATGTTTATAAGTGGTCTGTTTCTACCCCAGGTCACGGACTTATCAATCACCCCTCGTATAATGCACAATGAAATATACAATAACACCCCTCTTAACCAGACGTTCATATTTGCATCAACATCGATCTGTAGGACAGGTTGTAGCTTCATGCAGGGTGAAAGTGAGGCAAAAAGCTCCCAGAGAGTTTTGGTACAGTCAGTGTGGGGCCTAAGCCTTACCTCAATAATAAGTCTCAGTGTTGAGTCTAAGCCTTACCTCAATAATGAGTCTCAGTGTTGAGCCTAAGCCTTACCTTAATAATGAATCTCAGTGTAGAGCCCAAGCCTTACCTCAATGATAGTCTCAGTGTGGAGCCTAAGCCTTACCTCACTGATGAGTCTCAGTGTGGAGCCTAACCCTTACCTCAATGAGTCTCAGTGTGGAGCCTAAGCCTTACTTCAGTGATGAGTCTCAGTGTTGAGCCTAAGCCTTACCTCAGTGATGAGTCTCAGTGTGGAGCCTAAGCCTCACCTAAATGATGAGTGGAGCCTAAGCCTTACCTCATTGTGAAAAAATCTTGCCAGCTCAAATTTGAATCTATTCAATTTTGACTACTTTTGGGCTTTTGAGAAACTATTAACAAAGTGTAAAACATCTTGTATCCTGATGAGATGTTGAGTTACTCTGCAACTTATCTGGTTCAACGCTGTTTACAATTGCAACAAAGGTCACGGTATGCAAGACAAGGGTGGCGGCCGTAAAACGTCGCCCGTACTTCATTCTCAGTGTTGTTATACCTTCTGATCCTTTGAGATCATGAATTTCAGTAATTGTTCTGAAATTTGAGTACCGCTTAAGCCGGTGCTAGGGGGCGTGAGCAGTGTTGCACTTTCAATTACTGTTCATAAAAAGACTCAATAAAACCGAGTCTGCAATTTTCTCTTTTTGTGTTGCAATATTTGCTCTCAGGGGATCACCTCCCTTCAGAATTTTTAATTATCAAATTGCTGGTTCAACCATAAACTTTTTTATGACCTATGGTCATTTGTAATATTAAGACTTACACAACACGTAGATCAAAACTCTTGTCTCCATCATCAACATCAAACTGTGTCAAGTCTGCACCCGTCGCTACTCTGATGATTGGACCATCCATTGTAAACAGCTCCATATCATCCACCAGACTATATGTATGAGTTGAACCATCTTGATCGTCTTCATCAGTAACGGTGACCTCTTTAACTAAGTCTGATGGTTGGATGTTCTCTGCTATGCTGGCAGTATACTGATCTGAACTGAATACAGGTGCTGTGGGAAGATATATTAAACTCATTACACCATGAATATTCATGTAAGAAAGAATGACATCGTGAATATTAACTAGATAATTTCATATTAAATGACATCTGATATAATGGGTCTACTGATAACAACATGTGTTCGTGAAAAACTATGTCCCCGATATGACCTTTGACCTTGATGTATGACCTCGACCGTAAAAATGTTTACCTCCATAATTTGCACATGCATGCCAAGTTTTAAGTATGTATTTGCAATGGTGACAAAATAATCACCAACATTAAAGTTTGGGCCCAAAAGACAAACCAACCAACAGACAAGGGGGATGGGGGATAGAAAGAATGTAAGGGCTTGAAATGGTGCAAAATCAAATCCTAAAGTCTAGATATTTCAACTCTTTCCTTCGTATTAACGGCGTTTCACACATTGGCAAACAGAGTAGACCCAGATCAGATGGCTCCATCTGATCAGGGTCTGTTATGTATGCTTATGGCATAACATAAATCTGATTCTACAATTTCTGCCCAAACCAAAACATGTCATTATAAAAATTCAGCTAATAAATATTTGTGATGTCATTATTTCTGACATGAATATTAAACAGGGAAAGGACTAAAAGGTTCTCACGTCCACAGCATGTTTACTGTTTATTACAAATTCACTGAAAACCTAGTGTTTACCTCGTGATTCCTTTAACCCTTTCTTCCGTAAATATACCTTTCTACGCCTCTGTAAAAGTCACTTTTCACCATTGTGGTAAATAGAGCATTTGCTCCTGTATTATATCTCATTGGTTTAAAACTACAAAATTTTAAAAATTCCTTTTCTCTAGTTAATGCTCCTTTTCGGTAGATTTATTCAAAGAAGTTGTTTATAAAAATAGCCTATGAGGTAATGGGTTAATCCTTTCCTTCATACAAACACTTTTTCATGTGATTCTGTGTTCCAAGGTCTATTCTTTATTCATGTTTACAACATATTTTCAAGATCTCCCTCCCATTACATTGATCTAGCTATCCCTTGTAAATCAATATGTGCAACATTTCTTCATGTGGAAGATGATTCTGTTTGACGATTCTGTTTTTTAAAGTTTGTTCTGCATCATGCTCATAAGGTATTTTATTCATTTGCCTCCTATGACCTTGACCTTTGACATTGAAAAATGTTATGGTTCATCATCAAGTCATGTGAAACAAGCATGCATGGTCTGATGAATTTGTGTTCACAAGGTGTCAATGGATGGACAGATGGATTGACAGATAGATTGACAGATGGATGGACAGATAGATGGACAGATAGATGGTCAGATAGTGATGTAGCCCCTTCTACATATCTGTTGCAAGAGGATAACAAATCAAATTGTATTATTGTACATGTATTATCTCTAATAAATGCTCCCAGGACATGCATAAAAGTTTTTAAAGGTGTTTCTTGCATTTTCTACACAGGTGGTTCCTTAATGCAGAATGAAAGCAATGAAGAAAGCTCCTATGGGAGCTTTCTGCATTGCTTTCAGTTTTATTAAACTACCACCTGTATATGGAATAAGAGGGCCATGATGGCCCTGTATTGCTCTCCTGTGAATCGTAGTTCTAGACAGAGCTAAACCATCAGGTGAACTAAAAACCTATAATTCTTAATTCAATGGTTATCATAGAGAGTTTAGTTGTTTTATTTATTGTTAGTCTGTCCCCCTCCCCCTCCTCCCCCTTTAAACTTACACTTTTCACTCAAAACATCCTTCTGCTTTTGATTTGATAAATTATAAATTTAAAAAACTCATTTTTTCCAGTGCCAATAATACTAGCATAATATACAAGAGGGCCAGAATGGCCCTGAAGCGCTCACCAGACAATCAGAGGAGAAGATTTTCAAAATTTTCACTATATGTTTCTATAGAAACCTAGCCGGCCCTGGGGCGGGCCAATTTTGACCCCAGGGGCATAATTTACATAACTTTTGTAGAGGACTTAGACATGATGCTATGAGCCAAATATGAAAGCTGAGAACCTTTCAGTTTCATAAGATTTTCAAAGTTTGCTCTATATGTTTCTACTGAAAACTACCCACCCCTGGGGCAGGGCCAATTTTGACCCAAGGGCCATAATTAATATAACTTTTGTAAAGAACCTGAAGATGATGATACATGAGTTCATATCATTATTCAAATCTTAACTTATTTTTAACCCTTCCCATGTTCTATGTTTATTCAAAATTTCAATATCTACTGAATATTCATGGACAAATTAGTTGTAATGAAAAATAGAAAGTGTAGCCATTTTAGAAAGTAATGAAAAACATCTTTCAAATTCCATTAACAAACAGAGTAGACCCTAATTAGACAGCTGCTAATAGAGCCGCCTGATCTGGGTCTGCTCTGTTTGCAAATGCATGAAAAGGCATTTATATGAGGGAAAGGGTTAAGTAAACATATTATAAGTACATTGTATATTGTACACAAAAATGGAAATAATTTAATGCAATTTGCACTATATAATATTATAAGTAAACAGAGCAGATTCATCATATGGCTACTAAATGAGCCATCTAATCTGGGTCTACTCTGTTTGCAATGGTTCAGAAATGCATAATTATGGAGCAAAGGGTTAATTGTCTGTGAAATAGGCCAGATCTAAAAATATCAGTTGTCTACCAAGAAGGGAGGCAACCCAGTTGTTATCAAAAGTGCAAAGGGAGACCTAGCACAGTTTGGATTCTGATCTGACGTATGTGTAACTTCAAATTACATATGTGTCAGATCAGAATCCAATATTGTACTTCATAATTGTTTTGTACAAGAGAGTTAATTGTAAGATTGACATGTATTAAAAAACGATGTGAACAATCTTAGACAAGCAGACAACAATTCTGAAGCAGATAATACTGATACTGATAAAGAATGCTACAGCATAGAACACTTGACTTGTATTCAGCTAAACTTCACAAAAGATATACTGATAAGACTCTATATTGATATCTGAGAGCTTAATGCAGGACATAGATATGCAAAGAGCATTTTGAGAATTATCCACTTAGTTTTCTCAATCTAAAATGAGTGTTTGTTATTTATTTGGCTAAAAAAATTTCTACTCTACTGATTAGACTAAGGGTAAAACCACTGGAACTGGCTAAACTAGGTCAGTCTCAGTGGACTGGGTTGTAGGAGAAACCTTTAGCCGCAGTTTCTGAAGTGAAAAAGCCAATTTTAAAGTTTAACCCAAAGGGCAGGACCAATTTTAACCTCAGAACTATGATATTAACACAATTCTTTAAGGTAAACTAAGTTAATCCATACACCAAATATCTAAGCTCTGGGACATGTAGTTTTTGACAAGAAGATACTAGTGTTTAAGCAGCAGTCAGATATGGAAAACTAGGGCGGGCCAATTTTTACCCAAGGGATATGATTTATATAACTTTTGTAGAGGACCTATAGGTGATGCTATGTGCCAAATATCAAAGCTGAGAACCTTCCAGTTTCAGATAAGAAGATTTTCAAAGTTTCACTATATGTTTCTATTGAAAACTTGACACCCCCAGGGTGGGGCCAATTTTGACTCCAGGGACATAATTTATATAACTTTTGTAAAGGACCTATAGGTGAAGCTATGTGCCAAAGATGAAAGCTGAGCACCCTATAGATTCAGAGGAGAAGATTTTTAAAGGTTCAAATTGTTGACGACGGACGACGAACGACGGACGACGCACGCCGACGGACGACGGACATCAGGTGATCACAATAGCTCACCCTGAGCACTTTGTGCTCTGGTGAGCTAAAAAGGAAAGACATGTCAAATTTTACTTTTATTTAACAATCAAGCCAACCTATTTTGAGCAGAACTGTGAAGGGCTCTGCTAAAAATGAATGATTAAGACCTCCAGAATGGTTTGCTAAATTTTAACCCTTTACTCCATGAACATACCATTTTACACCTTTGCAAACAGAGTAGACCCAGATCAGGTCTGCTCTATTTGCTTGTAATATAATGTAGATATGATTCTACAGTTTCTGTCATGGCTAAATAGTCCAGTGTCCATTTACTTTTATAACAATATATTTAATATTCATGAGGTCATTATTTCTTACATGAATATTCATGGTAGAAAGGGTTAAGCAAACATGTAGTATCAGATATAACAGCAAACCTTAACCCTTCCACAGTTACTGGAAAGTGACTCCAAGAGCTTGCTACATTGGATGAGTGACTCCAACAGCTTGCTACATTGGATGAGTGTATGACCAATCTGGCAAACAGTGACTCCAAGAGCTTGCTACATTGGATAAGTGTCTGACCACTCTGGCAAACAGTGACTCCAAGAGCTTGCTACATTGGATAAGTGTCTGACCACTCTGGCAAACAGTGACTCCAAGACCTTGCTACATTGGATGAGTGTGTGACCACTCTCGCAAACGGTGGCTCCAAGACCTTGCTACATTGGATGAGTGTATGGCCACTCTGGTAAACAGTGACTCCAAGAGCTTGCTACATTGGATGAGTGTATGACCACTCTGGCAAACAGTGACTCCAAGAGCTTGCTACATTGAATGAGTATCTGACCACTCTAGTAAACAGTGACTCCAAGAGCTTGCTACATTGGACCCAAGAGCTTCCTACATTGAATGAGTGTATGACCACTCTGGCAAACAGTGACTCCAAGAGCTTGCTACATTGGATGAGTGTATGACCACTCTGGTAAACAGTGACTCCAAGAGCTTGCTACATTGGATGAGTGTATGACCACTCTGGTAAACAGTGACTCAAAGAGCTTGCTACATTGGATGAGTGTATGACCACTCTGGCAAACAGTGACTCCAAGAGCTTGCTACATTGAATGAGTGTCTGACCACTCTAGTAAACAGTGACTCCAAGAGCTTGCTACATTGGACAAGTGACTCCAAGAGCTTGCTACATTGAATGAGTGTATGACCACTCTGGCAAACAGTGACTCCAAGAGCTTGCTACATTGGATGAGTGTATGACCACTCTGGTAAACAGTGACTCCAAGAGCTTGCTTCATTGGATGAGTGTATGACCACTCTGGCAAACAGTGACTTTAACAGCTTGCTACATTGGATGAGTGTATGACCACTCTGGCAAACAGTTTGGAGCCAGATGAAGTGATTAGTAATTATGTGTCTCATCAAAATCCAAACTGTTTGACATTCCAGCATTCCAATTACATTTTAGAAACCCCCTTAGGAAAGTCTGCTTTGAAACTTAAAGCATATCACATTTGTAAATGCAAAACAATTAGCACCAAAATGACTATTCCAAACTTATTTAACCCTTTCCCTGTTCTATGTTAATTCCAAATTTCAATACCTACTGAATATTCATGGCAAAAAACAGTTATAAAGAAATATGGACAGTTGAACATTATGTCCAATTCAGAAAGTAAAGAAACAGATCTATCAAATTCCAATAGCAAACAGAGCAGACCCTGACCAGACGGCTGCTCTAGGAGCCATCTGATCTGGGTCTACTCTGTTTGTAATGTGTGATAACATGTCTACATGAGGAAAATGGTTAACCCCAGACTGCAATATTTAACTGTTTACTCCATAAAAACGTCTTTGAAAACAGAGCAGACCTAAATCAGATTGCCCATGTAGGAGCATTTTGATCAGGGTCTGCCTGTTTGCTAATGAAATAATATAGACAGATTCTACAGTTTCTGCCATGGTCAAAATTTCTTTTGTTTATAATGCAATTATAAACATAATTAATATTTATATATTTATAGGGTAAATGATTAAACTAAGAATATCTCAAAGTTTCTCTACCTTCAAAAACCTCCTTATAGTTTCGTATCTCTATCTGTAAGTATTTTAACTATATTTCAGTTTGAAACAAAAGCAAGGATACTGGGTTTGTGTCCATGGCCATTTATCAATGTGTGTTTGGCTGAATTAACCCATTCCCTCATAGGCTAATTTTCGGGCTAACCTCTTTGAATACATCAACCAAAAAGTAGCATTTACTACAGAAATTGTTTTTATTTAGAATTTTCTAGTTTTGAAACCATGGTTTGGGAGAGTGACTATTACAGAGGCATTAAAAGGCGTCAGCTTCAGGGAATGGGTTAAACTGCCTTCGTGATTGGATTTGAACGTTTCTTGTACAGAAGGAAGTCATTAAAAATCAACGTACTTGTTTCTAAGGTGACATTTAAATCCACAGAGGCTTCTAAGGCAGGGGAGCCGCCATCAACGGCAGTGACAGTCAGGCTATAGAAGCTGCGATCAGTGTAATCCAACGATGACAGATCTTTTATCGTAACAGCACCAGAGTCAGCAATATCAAAATGGCCCGCATCTAGGTTAAAAACAAGAAATAGCTTATATATACATGTATGGAGTATTGTAACCCGTTACTCCATAAAAACAACTTTATACCCTTTTGCAAAAAAAGTAGACTCATATAAAATGGCTCCTGTAGGAGCCATCTAATCAGGGTCTACTCTGTTTGTTTATGAAATAACAGATAAGATTCTACAGTTTCTGCCATGGACAAAGAATTCTGTGTTCATGTGTCATTATAAAAAACTTAATATTCATTATGTCGTTATTTCTTACATGTATATGTATATTCATGGAGTAAAGGGCAGTATAAGTATACAGCAAATACCAAAACTATTCAGTAAGAAATAATTACATCATAATTAGAAATAATAAGAGCCGCGTGCGGCGCCAACGCTTGTCTGATTTGGTGTTTGTCCAGCTAAATTAAACATTTTTTAAAAATATAAAGGCCCATAACTCCATAATTTTGAAATAAGGAGTTATGGTTCATATGTAGCGGCATTCCCTTCAATGAGATATACTATCCTATGAAGTTTCATGTTGATACCTCATATCCTTTTCGAGTAATGAGCTTCATTAAAGTTTTTGCACGCCTACAACTCAGTGATCAAAATAGCTCGACTCTTCTTCGAAACAGACGAGCTAAATATAAATTGATATTATACATGTATTGACAAACAGAGCAGGCCAAGATTCCTGTAGGAGCCATCTGATCAGGGTCTCCTCCATTTGCAAAGGCATAAAAAGGTGTCTCTATCAGGTACAGGTTTAAAGTTATCAAACTATTGCAGACTGAATATAAAGGGTGACTACAGCAGATAGCCAGATAAGTTGCGTAATTTAAACATTTTCAAGAATATCTCCATTATTTCTCCACCAAAACATATACTGTGACCACTTCTTAGAATCCTCTCAAGGACTAAATACAGCCAGTCTGCAATGTGTGAGGTAACTGGTAACTCATTGCTACATAGTTACAGTGGATTATGCAGTAATATCTTTGTATTTGGTTTTTACTTTGGCATCTCATCTGGAGCAAAATTGTTTGTGAAAGTCCCTAAAATAAATGCATATTTTCAATAACTTCATAAAACTTGGTCTTTGTTATGTTCACTCATTATTATGAAGATTGTCAATTTGAAATTATATCGAAAAATGCCTGGGCTATATGCAAAATAAACTGCTTCCATAGATACTTAAAACAGTATGTTAGAATCACAAAAAACTCATTTTTTATATTTTTGTATTAATGAATAGCCAATAATCTATTTTATCCATTGCATTAAAGAAATATCACAAAAACCGTATCAACCCCATTTATTTTATTACCATCGAGCTTTCTCTAACTTCACCGGTCAGCAATTTACGAGGAATAGGCTTATCAGGGGCACCTAGGGGGAACTGATAACAAGGGCATGCACATGATAAGACAATAGGCGGCTATTTAGCCGCATTTCCCTCTCGTAGTCTCAAACTATGTAGGCCACATGACTAGATAAGCTTTCTAATGGGTGATTTATGGGAAACCGGCAACAAGATCAGCTTTTTTTAATTGATGGAATGGAAGAAAGGGGGAGGAGCTTAGTGGAAAATGTGACACATATTATAAGCTATAAACTTCCATTGGATAAAAATGTGATTGAAAACTATTGATAATTATCAGATAAGAAACACAATGGGTTTTTTCTAATGTTTGTCATGCGATTTTCAGCATATCAAAAACATTACCTCAGTGGGGGATCAGTGTCACAGTTTTTCTATATCCTGCTTCGATCGTCTTACATCAAAAGAAATGTAGCCGGAGACAGAATTTTAGGAGTCTTAAAACTAAAATATTGCATAATTCCTAAACAGAGGGTTTTATCAAAATCCAGTGACACGGCTCCCTAGACATGTTAATGATTTACATAATGTCCAATTATAATAACTTTAGTCTGAGAGATAATCATGTAAAATTTGAAACAGGAACATTTAAATGGATTTTAAATGTTGATTTTGATAGGATTTTGATAGGATTGTCGATGTTTTTGATAAATACTCAAATAAATCAATACAACTAACCATCTAGGTTTAGAAAAAATGACTTTTAGTAGTATTAAATACCATTTTCTGATAGCTAGCTATAATCATATCTCGCCACCTTAAGCCAGATTCCACTGTATTTAATTGTCCCAAAAGACAAACATTGCTGAACCTCGTCATTTATCATATTGCTGTAAAAGGTACGGCTATTCATTATTTGCACCCAAATTGTGATTTTGTAGTAAGAATAATGAAGCAATTTACCTGGTCCACTCAATGAATATGTAACATCTTTATTTGGACTTGTTTTATCAGCATCTGTTGCACTGACATTCAAGAAGTTTTCACCTGTGAAGAAAGACAAAGACAATTACATTAAACCTTTCCGTATTGAATATTCATGTAAGAAATAATGACATCATGAATATTTATTAGCTGATATTTTATAATTTAAACTTTTCAAGTATATCTTTAGTTTTGATAAAAAGAGTAGAATCTATCTATATCATATTAAAAGCAAACAAAGCAGACACTCTGCCTGCTCTGTGTGCAAATGCACGAAAAGGCGTTTACATGAGGGAAAGGCTTAAAACATATCTAAAGAGACCAGCTAAAGAGGCCTAATTCTGGTTCTTAAAGCCATGTGTCGCTTTATGCTGGATGAAAGTAATGCAGAAAGCTCCTACAGAAGCTCCTATAGAAGCTTTCTGCATTACTTTCATCCAGCAATAAACCACGACCTGCTTTAATATACACCAATATCTAGTAATCAGCTGGTCTCTTTACAGAGGATCTTACATGAGTGATCATTACAAATCGTTTTAATAAAACAAGTTTACTATAATAATGATTATGACATGAGATTTAGTGAGTGTCGTATTCATTATAGTAAATGATCATTAGTTTAAAAAAGAATTGTAATGAGCATCAACATAAGATCCTTTTTATCACATGACCCTTAAACCTTTCCCTCATATAAACACGTTTTCACACATTTGCAAACAAAGTAGACCCAGATCAGATGACTCCCATAGGAGCCGTCTGATCAGGGTCTACTCAGTTTGCTAATGGAATATGTTTCTTTACTTTCTAAAGTAGCTACAATGTTCCAACTTCCATATTTCATTATAACTATTTTGTCTATGAATATTCATAGGTGATGAAATTTGGACAAAATATAGAACAGAAAAAGGGTTAAAAAGTGCAATAGAAAGTGAAAGAAGAATGATAAAAGACATGTATTTGTAAAGCCTTGCTGACAAGCTTGAGTTGCACAGCTGATCGAGATCAACACTGGTTGCTGCTCATGAACAGCTACAATATTTGACAACACTTTGTAAATAGTAATGACCTCTGGCTCTTTTAGAGGTTCTTCCCAAATGTGAACGCCATTACTCTACGGTGACTTTGGCTATTGGGCTGCATATAAACTTGAGACTAGATTCATGCTATAGATTTTATTCTCTCCTTGACCTTTTCCCCTTTATTTGTCTGTCTATCTGTCTGTCTGTATGTCTTTCTCTCTCATGCTTCCTCTCATAATGTGAATAAGAAAAAAGATAGCTACCACTAGGCGTCCCCTCATTCATTGAAACAGTGTAACCGTCCTCTTCAAATACAGGAGATTTGTCATTTACATCTGTACCAGTGACAGCTACAGATGTTGTGTCTTGATATTTGTCATCTGTCACCCTGTGAACAATAAAAAGGGACCTTTAAAACAACTCATCTGTATAACATATTTCTGGGTAGTTGGTAACTAAATACAGGACGAAAGCCATGCAGCAACTTCCTGCATGAAAAGATGCCTATGTTTATTCATAAAGTTGTAACATTAGAGGGGTTTTACTCTACACAGCGGCAGATGATAAGCATTATTGCGTATTTTACGATGTGTGACTAGGATACTTTTAGACCAACCTCTTTGAATGAATCTACTGAAAAGGAACATTTATTAGAAAAAGGATTTATATAGTTTTGAAATCAATGTGATGAATAGAGCAATTGCTTCATAGGACACTGTCTCAAAAAGTATCTTCTACAGAGGGATCTAAAGACATCAATATCACGGAATGGGTTAACAGTATTTCAGCCACCTCTTGACGTCCAGCTAATGGCAGGTGGAAGAAGACCTCTGAGCCTATGAGTTAATACATAGATGCTGATCAGGGTCCACGCTTCTAAAGCTTTTTAGTTGAGTCTGAGTTCGTTCTCAAGCTTTTGATTGGTCAGATTTGAGTTCTCAAGCTGTTGATTGGTCAGATTTGAGTTCTCAAGCTTTTGATTGGTCTGATTTGAGCTAAAGGCTCAAATCGGACCAATCAAAAACATCAGTCTATGTACCATGAAATGGGCACTCATCAGTGTTTGCCTAGTTTAGTTTTTCATTTAACAAAAAGACACTGGTTTAGTAAGATCTACATTTTTGCAAATGTTTGGTACAGTCAACTTTCATTACAACTTCCATGTTCATTCCCACAGAAAGTCATGCAAAAAAATCCCAGAGGAGTTTTGGTACAATCAAAGGAGGAGTCTCAGTGTGGAGTATAAACCTTACCTCAATGATGAGTCTCCGTGTAACAAGAGCCTAAGCCTTACCTCATTAATGAGTCTCAGTGTGGAGCCTAAGCCTTACCTCAATGATGATTCTCAGTGTGGAGCCTAAGCCTTACCTCAATGATGAGTCTCAGTGTTGAGTCTAAGCATTACCCTATTGATGAGTCTCAGTGTGGAGCCTAAGCCTTACCTCTATGATGAGTCTCAATGTTACAAGAGCCTAAGCCTTACCTCATTGATGAGTCTCAATGTGGAGCCTAAACCTTACCTCAATGATGAGTCTAAGTGTTGAGCCTAAGCCTTACCTCAATGACGAGTCTCAGTGTGGAGCCTAAGGCTTACCTCAATGATGAGTTTCAGTGTGGAGCCTAAGCCTTACCTCAATGATGAGTCTCAGTGTTGTGTCTAAACCTTACCTCATTGATGAGTCTCAGTGTTACAAGAGCCTAAGCCTTACCTCAATGACGAGTCTCAGTGTGGAGCCTAAGCCTTACCTCTATGATTAGTCTCAGTGTTACAAGAGCCTAAGCCTTACCTCATTGATGAGTCTCAGTGTTGAGCCTAAGCCTAACCTCAATGATGAGTCTCAGTGTGGAGCCTAAGCCTTACTCCAATGATGAGTTTCAGTGTTGAGCCTAAGCCTAACCTCAATGATGAGTCTCAGTTTGGAGCCTAAGCATTACCTCAATGATGAGTCTCAGTGTGGAGCCTAAACCTTAACTCAATGATAGGTCTCAGTGTTGAGCCTTAGCCTTACCTCAATGATGAGTCTCAGTGTAACAAGAGCCTAAGCATTACCTCAATGATGAGTCTCAGTGTGGAGCCTAAACCTTAACTCAATGATGGGTCTCAGGGTTGAGCCTAAGCCTTACCTCCATGATGAGTCTCAGTGTAACAAGAGCCTAAGCATTACCTCAATGATGAGTCTCTATGTTACAAGAGTCTAAGCCTTGCGTTACAAGAGCCTAAGCTTTACCTCAATGATGAGTTTCAGTGTGGAGCCTTAGCCTTACCTCAATGATGAGTCTCAGTGTTGAGCCTAAGCCTTACCTCATTTTGAAAAAATCTTGGCAGCTCAAATTCAGATCTATTCAATTTTGACTACTTCTGGACTTTTGAGAAACTATTAACAAAGTGTCAAACACCTTGTATCCTGATGAGATGTTGAGTTACTCGGCAACTAATCTGGTTCAACGCTGTTTCCAAATGCAACAAAGATCATGGTATGCAAGATAAGAGTTAACAAGTTCATGTTGCATTGCTATGCAATACATGAGTCCCCAAATTCCCTCCCCCGACCCACCCACCAATCGTGTACTTGACCATGGTTTATATATGACCAGCCTGAATGGTATTTGTAATCATAATAAAGACATATGAAATAGGGGGAATAACTCCAAATATATTGATGCTAGAGTTATGACAGTTGTGCAAGACACCTGTTCCATATGGGAAGTTTCAAATTAATTTAACCAGTTGATAAAGTGTTATTGCCCGAACAAGAAGATATGAAAAAGGGGAATAACTCCAAAAATACTGATGCTATAGTTATGACCCTTGTGCATGACACTTCCACTCATTATGCTTGTTACATGTGTGAAGTTATAATGAATTTGGCCAACCCTTGTAGGAGATATGGCTCAGACACAAAGCATGACAGATCGACAAAGAATGGAAAATATAAACAAGAGGGCCATGAGGCCCTGAAGCGCTCACCTGAGATAACCCCCGGGCGGGGCCATTTTTGACCCAGAAGTCATCATTTGAACAAACTTGGTAGAGAACCACAAGGAAAAGCAGCAAGATTTTTTAAAGGACTATGCAAAACTGATAACTCAAGGGTGGAGCCATTTTGGCCTGGGGATCAAAATTTGAACAATCTTGGTAGAGGAATATGAAATAATGATATATACCAAATATCAAAGGTCTGGGCATTTTAGTTTAAGAGAAGAAGATGTTTAAAGAGCCTGGTGGTGGGGCCATTTTCAACCCAGAGGTAATAATTTGAACAATCTTTGTAGAGGACCATTAGATCATGCTACATACAAAATATCAAAGCTCTAGGCTTTACATTTTCAGAGAAGACGGTTTTCCTATGAAAAACTGATAAGCCCTGGGGCGGGGCCATTTTCAACCCAGTGGTTATGATTTGAGCAATCTTTGTAGAGGACCATTAGATGAAACTACATACCAAATATCAAAGGTCAATGCCTAACAGTTTTAGAGAAGATTTTTCTATGAAAAACTGATAAGCCCCGGGTCAGCACCATTTTTGGTCCGGGGGTCATAATTTGAACAATATTTGTATAGGACCATTTGATCATGCTACATACCAAATATCAAAGGTCTAGGCCCTACAGATTCAGAGAAAAAGATTTCTAACGATTTTCTTATGAAAAACTAATAAGCCCTTGGGCAGGGCCATTTTTGGTCCGGGGTCATAATTTGAACAATCTTTGTAGAGGATCATTAGATGATGCTACATGCCAAATATCAAAGGTCTAGGCCTAACCATTTCAAAGAAGAAGAATTTTAAAGATTTTCCTAAGAAAAACTGAAAAGCCCAGGGGCAGGGCCATTTTTGGTCCGGGGGTCATACTTTAAACAATCTTTCTAGAGGACCATTAGATCATGCTACATACCTAATATCAAAGGTCTAGGCCTTACAGTTTCAGAGAAGAAGATTTTTAAAGATTTTCCTATGAAAAACTGATAAGCCCTTGGGCGGGGTCATTTTTGGTCCGGGGGTCATAATTTGAACAATCTTTGTAGTGGACCATTAGATCATGCTACATACCAAATATAAAAGGTCTAGAATCTAAAATCGGGCTAGCGGTTTCAGAGGAGATGTTGTTTGAAATTGTGGACGGACGCCGGACGCCTGACGCCAGACGCTGGACGGATCGCCGTCACAAAGCTCATCCTGAGCCTTTGGCTCAAGTGAGCTAAAAAGGGAATAACTAAAAAAATATTGATGCCAGAGTTATGTCCTTTGTAAATGACACTTCCTCTCATCATGCTTGTCCCATATGTGAAGTTTTAACTTAATTGAAAATGCAGATAAAGAGTTATTGTCCTGACAAAAAGGGGAATAACTCCAAAAATATATAGCCCTTGTGCATGACACTACCTCTCATCATGCTTGTTCCACATGTGGAGTTATAATTAATTTAGCCTACTCTTGTAGGAAATATGGCCTGGACAAGAAGCATGGTGGACTGACAAATGGACAGACAGATGGATGGAATCGAGCAAACCTATAGTTCCCCAACCGGTAACTAGTGTGGGACTAATTATCAAATTGCTGGTTCAACCATAAACTGTTTTATGACCTATGGTCATTTGTAATATTAAGACTTACACAACACGTAGATCAAAACTCTTGTCTCCATCATCAACATCAAACTGTGTCAAGTCTGCACCCGTCGCTACTCTGATGATTGGACCATCCATTGTAAACAGCTCCATATCATCCTCCAGACTATATGTATGAGTTGAACCATCTTGATCGTCTTCATCAGTAACGGTGACCTCTTTAACTAAGTCTGATGGTTGGATGTTCTCTGCTATGCTGGCAGTATACTGATCTGAACTGAATACAGGTGCTGTGGGAAGATATATTAAACTCATTACACCATGAATATTCATGTAAGAAAGAATGACATCGTGAATATTAACTAGATAATTTCATATAAAACGACATCTGATATAATGGGTCTACTGATAACAACATGTGTTCGTGAAAAACTATGTCCTCTTTAACTAAGTCTGATGGTTGGATGTTCTCTGCTATGCTGGCAGTATACTGATCTAAATTGAATACAGGTGCTGTGGGAAGATATATTAAACTCATTACTCCATGAATATACATGTAAGAAAGAATGACATCGTGAATATTAACCCATTCCCTCATAGGCTATTTTTAGATCCAACCACTTTGTATAAATCTACCCAAAAGGAGCATTATCTAGAGCAAAGGATTTTTTTTTAGAATTTTGCAAATGCTCTATTTATCACAATGGTTTCAACAGGTGATTTTTACAGAGGCATAGAAAGGCGTATTTATGGAGGAAAGGGTTAATTAGATAATTTCATATAAAAAGACGTCCGATACAGGTCCACTGTATTTGCACAGGTATTAAAATGGATATCTGTGAAGTAAAGGAATAAGGCATAACATTAGATAACAACATGTGTTTGTGAAAAACTATGTCCCCGATATGTCATTTGACCTTGATGTATGACCTCGACCGTAAAAATGTTTACCTACATAAGTTGCACACGCATGCCTAGTTTGAAATAGGTATATTTAATGGCGACAAAATTATTACCAATGTTAAAGTTGGGGCCAAACAGACGAACCAACAGATAGAGGGGTGGGGGGGGGGGGGCATAAAAAGAACATCAGGGCTTAAAAATGGTGCAGAATCAAATGCAGATGTTTTTCAGGGTTGCCAAAAACCACAGGAAACAAATTTCCCTGACATAATTTCAAATTTCCTTGACACATAACATCGCGAAATTTGGACTTTCTGTCATAAGTTCTGTAATAATTGTAAACTTTTAAAATATATGACCTTCATTCTCATGTTTTCAAATTCCCTGACATTTGCCTTTACTTTCAAATTTACCTGACAATTCTCAAATTTCCCTGACAATTCCCTGAGCCTGATTTTTTAAAAAAAAATCGCTGACTTTTCCCTGATGCGTTGCAACCCTGTTTTTACCCTTTCCTTTATATTAACGCCTTTTCACGTATTTGCAAAAAGAGTAGACCCAGACTATAATTGTTTTTGATACAAAAACTGATGTCCCCCCACACCAACAAAATTGTCCATGTAAGACTTTCAAACTCCCATAGCTCTGCAGAAAATCATCGAACCAGAACGGGAATGATATACGCACAACTTGACAAAAAAAATGCAACAAAAGATCTTGGAGGAACCGCACAGACATTTTCCATGTAAAAATTTCAAAGTCCCATAACTCTGCAGAAAAGCATCAAACCAGAACAGGTATAAAATATGCACAACTTAACATGGTGCTTACCAATCCTATGAAGTTTCATGAAAATCCGTCCAGAGGTCTGCAGAAAATCATTTCACAGTAAAACAACTGCTGTAGTTTTGTCACAAATCAATGTAGCGTATCAACATTCAACCCTGATCTGTTAACTCATAGCGTATCAACATTCAACCCTGATCTGTTAACTCATTATAATAAAAGAAACATACCAAATCGAGGGCTTGGTGCAAAACTATTCTAACTCCTTCACTTTGTTCACAATGTTCACTTTGTTCACTCCACAATGGTTTCATAAAGTGAATTTTACAGAGTCGTCAAAAGACGTCAATATGAGGGAATGGGTTAAAACAAGTTCACTCATACAAACACTCTTTCATGCCTTTTCAAACAGAGTAGACCCAATTCAGACTGCTCCTGAATGAGCCATATTATCAGGGTCTGCCTCTGTTTGCCTATAAAATTATAGTAGATATGACTCTATGTACAGTCATATACATCTACAAAAATTCAGCATAAAAATATTCATGATGTCATTATTTCTAACCCTTTCCCTCATATAAATGCATTTTCACATATTTGTAAACAGAGCAGGCCCTGATCAGACAGCTCCTATAGGAGCCGCCTGATCAGTTTGTGCTCTGATTGCTTTTAACGTTGACATGATATAGATCTTATTTTGCAGCTTTTCTCAAAGTAAAAAAAAATGGAAAAGTTTACATTATAAAAGTTCAGCTTACAATTATTCATGATTTAATTATTTCTTACATGAATGTTAATTAACATTATATTTTACTTCTTAGATTTTTTTGTATATATTTCTCCCCAAAATCCCTTCTTCTTGGCACTTGTTAGAATAACCCCATCCAATCCCCAAAGTTATTCTATTGTGTAACAAGAATATCAAGTGTGGCTTAGAAATAAATAGTTTTGATGGATTAGTTTTCCTTTTAACCTATTCCCTCATGGGCTATTTTTTAGATCCAACCTCTTTAAATAAATCTACCAGAAAGGATTTATTAGCAAAAAGGATTTTTTTTAAATTGAGTAGTTTTGAAACCATTGTGATAAATAGACTATTTGCTCCTATGGAGCAGTTGCTCTATTTATCACAATGGTTTCAAAAGATGCCTTTTACAGAGACATCAAAAGGTGTCAATATGTGGGAATAGTTTTGATGGATTAGTTTGCCTTTAAACCAATATCTTAAGTTCTACTAATAAACTAACCTGTTTCAAGATTGATTTGGAAATCTTCTAATGTAGACAGCTCTTCCCCATCTTCAGCCTTGTCTGTGGCATTCAGTGTGATATTATACTGCGCATTTGTGCCATAGTTTAGTTGAGAATTCGACGCCACAAGAAGAGAAAAACCGTCTATAGTAAAATGTTCACTCTCTGAAGAAGAAAATGATTTAAAGTAAGTTGGTGTAGATTTATGATTTAAATTAGCAACACATAAATATGAAATAGAAAAAGGTTAAGTTCTGCCTATGCAAAAACCTGGAGAGGCAAAATTCCGCTTTGAAAGGGGCAAAGTTCTGCCTATGCAAAAACCTGGAGAGGCAAAATTCCGCTATGAAAGGAGCAAAGTACTGCCTATACAAAAACATGGAGAGGCAAAATTCCGCTTTGAAAGGGGCAAAGTTCTGCCTATGCAAAAACATGGAGAGGCAAAATTCCGCTATGAAAGGGGCAAAGTACCGCCTATGATACAAAGTACTGCCTATGATACAAAAACACGGAGAGGCAAAATTCCGCTATGAAAGGGGCAAAGTTCCACTATGCACTTTTTTATAATGGAAGGGCCTACATACCAAAGGGGTAAAGTTCCGAGAATCTTCAAATTTGAGTGTATTAGAAAATAAAATTGACTAAAATTTATGCAAACTATATGTTAATCAGTATGTAAACTGTTGATAAATATCAAGATGCTGGAATGCTAGACCGCTATGAAATATACTTACTGTCGCCGCTGATTGAAAGTGAGACTTCGTTATTTGGTGCTGTACTATCTGCATCCGTCACCGTGAAATTGTAAATATTAGTGCCTGAAAGGTAAATGCAAGTTTTATCATCCTGAGCTAAGGTTTTGGTATGTATTACTCTAAGCCTCATAAAGCAAGTGATTAAAGGAGCAATTTTTGCCATCCACATAAGGAAACTTCACCTGCACACAATTCCTCTGTATTTCTTTAACCCTTTCATTCATAGAAATGCTTTTGCATGCCTTTGCAAACAGAGAAGACCCAGATCAGACATCTCTTGTAGGAGACACCTGACCAGGGTCTGCTCTGTTTGCTATTATGGAATAATACAGATCTGATTCGATCTACAGTTTCTGCAACTGTAAAAAACAAGAGAATTGGTAGAACCGATGGAGGCTCCCCAAATAAATGCTAGTTCCATAAGGGCTTTGTATTGCAAAGGGTAGAAACAAAATTTAAGTATAAAAAATAACAAAGGGCAACTAGAGGTTTTTGTCACAAAAACGGATATCTCCCCTCTAAAAAAACAATATGCAAAGGGAAATCACTAAAAATGTTATGGACTTGATGATTGATACTTCCCCTCATTATGCGTTTTCCACACCACATTTTTCAAGAAGAAAATGATAACAGCTAATAACTCCGAAACTATTGATACCAGAGTTATGGCCCTTGTGCATGACTTTCATCATGCTCTTTCCATAAATGAAATGTCATTCCAATAGCATCAGTCGAACAGGAGTTATTGATCGGAAAAAAAATTGTAACAAAGGGCAATAACTCCAAAAGTATTAAATCCAGTGTTATGGCCCTTGTTCATGACACTTTCTCTCATCATGCTCTTTCCATGTATGAAGTTTCAATACATTATGGCAAGAGCCATGTAGGAGTTATCGTCCGGACAAGAAAGCATTAAAACAAATGTACAAGGGGCAATAACTCTCAATTTATTGAAGCCCGAGTTGAGGACCTTATGCATTACACTTTCTCTTATCATGATCTTTCCATGTATGAAGTTTCACCCTAATGGCATGTGCCACATAGGAGATATCGTCCAGACAAAAATTTGTGAAAACAAGATGTGTTTGTGAAACACTATGCCCCCTCATATATTTGACCTCTGACCTTGAAGGATGACCTTGACCATAACATGTCACCCCTCAAAATGTGCGGCTTTATGAGATATATGTGCATGCCAAATATCAAGTCTCTATCTGTACTGGCTCAAAAGTTAAGACCAATGTTAAGGTTGCGTTAAAGTTACAGACAAAGAAACAGACAATTTGACCTTTGACCTTGACAAGTCACCCCTCAAAATGTGCAGCCTCATGAGATACACAAGCATGCCAAATATCAAGTCTCTATCTCTACTGGTCCAAAAGTTATGACCAATGTTAAAGTCGGTGATTTGACCCATATATTTGACCTCTGACCTTGAAGGATGACCTTGACCTTGACATGTCACCCCTCAAAATGTGCGGCTTTATGAGATACATATACATGCCAAATATCAAGTCTCTATCTGTACTGGCTCATAAGTTATGACCAATGTTAAAGTTGCTGACAAACGGAAAAACAGACAGACAAACAGACAGACAAACAGACAGGGCAAAAACAATATGCCCCCTGACTATCGTCAATGGGGGCATACAAATTTACAAGGGCAATAACTCCATTATTAGTGAAGCCAGAGTTATGGACCTTGTGTATGACACTTCCTCTTGTCATGATCTTTCCATATATGAAGTTTCAATCCAATGGCATGCGCCATATAGGAGTTATCGTTCGGACAAAAAAGTGTGATTTTTTTACAAGGGGCAATAACTCCTATATTAGTGAAGCCAGAGTTATAGACCTTGTGCATGACACTTCCTCTCATTATGCTCTTTCCATATATGAAGTTTCAATCAACTGGCATCAGGCATATTGAAGTTATCTCCCGGAAAAAAGTGTGACGGACAGGCGGCCGGATGGCCGGCCGGACAGATGGACAGACAACTTTCACGAAAACAATATGTCTCCCCCATATAAATATGGGGGAGACATAATAACTCCTAAATTATGCAAAAGAGTGTAATGTTTCTTGTGCACTGCATTTCTCCTCATTGATATCTATCTACCTATGAAGTTTCATGTTGATACCTATTATAGTTTTTGTGTTATGCTCCCCGCAAATTTTATGTACGAACAAGAGTGTTTGTGAAACACTTATGCCCCGACCTTTGACCTTGAAGAATGACCTTGACCTTTGACCCATGGACCAGGGAGTTGAATGCGACACATCATCTTTGTGTGGTGAACACTTGTGCCAGGTTATTTTTAAAAACCCATTCACAGATAAAAAAAGTTATGGAAGGGACACGAAATTTGAGGAAGGAGCATTAACTATAGAAAAGGAGAGTTTTAGATTTGTGTAGTCTTGAAACCATTGTGATAAATAGAGCATTTGCTCCTATAGAGCAATGGTTTAAAAATGTGAATTTTATAGAGGCGCAAAATTGCGTCATTAAGGGGAATGTGTTAATGTCTTTGTACACAGAATAGATCCTGATCAGATGACTCCTATAGGAGGAGCCACCTGAATCAAGGTCTGCCATCAAGATCTGATTACATAGTCTCTGCCATGGCCAAAAATATCTGTGTTCATATTCTTTTATATAAAAGAACAACAGCTAATTAATATTCATGATTCATTATATTTTACAGGAATATTCATCAAATAAAGGGTTAATCCATTCTCTCATACTGAAGCCATTTGGTGCCCCTGTAAAAGTCACATTTTGAATCCATTGTGATAAATTATAATCTAAGAGCATTTCGAGGACTTGGTGGAAAACTATTCTAACTCCTTCACTTTAGTGAAGGAGTTAGAATAGTTTTGCACCAAGCCCTCGATTTGCTCCATAGGAGGTAATTGGTTAAAGCATCACTGTGGACAGAAGGGCAAGAACAAATATATCTGTTTCCCCAACTCCATAGAAAAACAAATATGCAAAATTATATTTATCCAATAAAACAGAAATATCACAGCAGAATAAGAGCAGTTCAAATGTTTGTAACATCTTCTCACATACAATCATTAACCCCTTATTTCATAAATCTGCCTTTCTACATCCAAAGGTACAGATAAGGTGCGTAAATTAAAATAGTTTCAAAGATAGCTTCTTTATTTCTCCACCAACCCTATATATAACCCAATATTGTGACCACTCTTTAGAATCAGCCTTTAGGAGCTGTCTGATCAGGGTCTAGCCTGTTGCTTATGATACAATATAGATATTCTTAAAGTTTCTGCCATGGCCAAAAAGTTCTGTTTCCATGTGCTATCAATAATAATTAATCTAATAAATATTCAAAATGTCATTATTTCCTACATGAATATCATGGAGTAAATGGTTAAAATGCTGTAAAGCATCGATGATATCTTTATGTCAAATATTACTCCGTGCAAGTAATTTGTTACATCAGACACTTCATGAGCAAATTGATGCTCAACATCAATGTAACATTAGCATCATTTTACTCCATAAATACCCCTTTCTACACCTTTGCAAATAGGGTAGACCGAAATCAGGCATCGTTATCTGAACAGGGTCTGCTCTGTTTGCTAATGGAATAATGTAGATGTTTCATCTGCCAAGTAAAAGATATATCCTTCTTCATGTGCAATTATAAACTTCAGTCCATGAATATTTAATCAGTAATACATTCTTAAAACAATATTCATGGAAGATTTAACCCATTCCCTCATTCTGATGCCTTTTTTTGCCTTTATGAAAGTCACTTTTTAAAAACCATTGTGATAAATAGAGCATTTGCTACATGTACATAGGAGCAAACCCTTCTCTTGCTGAATTTTAAAATACATTTCTCCTTCTTTACCCACGCCCTGCTGTATAATTACACATAGCTTGTGCTGTGCAATCACTGCCTAGGAGTGCACTGGTTGCGCAATCAACTTGTAAATAGTGCAGACCCAGATGAGACAGCTCCTGCAGGAGCTGTCTCATCTGGGTCTTCACTATTTACAGGTAGGTATATTGACGTGAATAGCAAGCGAAGGATTAACCCTGTAATAGTCATTTCTTGAAATCATTGTGAGCAAATACTCTATTCATCACAATGGTTTCAATACTACACAATTCTAACATTTTCCTTTTCTCTAGTAAATGCTCCTTCTGGGTAGATTCATTCAAAGAGGTTGGGTCTAAAAATAGCCTATGGAGGAAAGGGTTTATCACAATTGTTTTAATACTACGTACACTTACCTTTTTGATAGTAAAACCCCTATTTGGAATTATTCAAGAGGCTACGTCTTAAAATAGCCTATGAGAGAAGGGAATATATAATGAAAATAAACAATGAAAATGTAAACATTTCACATAACCTCCTGGGACAGATTCAAAGACAAGAATTGGATCTATTGCAGAAATGCTCGGAGGGATGTCATTCACATCATCGACGTGTGCTGTAACATTTATCTCACTCTCATATGTCCCATCAGAAATCCTGAAAGAGATTTTCAAAAACTTAGATGTTGAGATACTTTAACTTGTTTTGAATGACTTAGCCTGGATTATACCTTTCATAATCAGTTGAAAAGATACTTTTGCTGTTTAATCAAAAGTTTTGTCTTTTTAATTTATTCGATCGCATAGTTGTTAGAAACTAGTTTATGTAAAAGCCGGTTCCGGTTTTCTCCTTATTTATGTGTTAACTAGCTATCACGTGACTACATTTATTTGAAATTATATCATGTTGCTAATGTTGCCTGCATGAGCAGGACTTATGCTTCATACTGAATAAACTTTGAGCTTACCCCTTTACTCCATGAATATTCATCATGTACTTGAAATAACGACATCAGGAATATTAGTTACATTCAGGACATTATTTCAAGTAATTTTATAATAGCCATTATTCAGTTATGTTCCCTATTTCAAACAGCATTGTTTTTTCCCAATTTTGATTGAAAAAATCCCAATTCAGAGGTAAAAGACTTAGTATTAAGTCAGAAAATTTAGTCAGACTTAAACTTCTAAAATTCATAAACAGACACAGGTTAGACAGCTCCTATAGGATCTGATCTGGGTCTGCTGTTTGTTTATGAATTTTAGAGGTTTTGACCTGAACAAGACTATTGTGCATGCAATGGACATTTGTAGGAGGGATTTTGTTGAAATTTTTTTACAGCTGAAAAATTCCCAAATCGGACAAACGTCCCAATTTCAGGGGTATGGTCAGCTTCACAAAATGGTGAAAAATATATATTTCATAATTGCACATAAACACATGAAGTTTTAGCCATAGCAGAAACTGTAGATCAATATCTATATTATTTCATACGTACAGTTGAACTTCGTTATCTCGAACTCGGATAACTCGAACATCGGGATAACTCGAACAAAAAGTTCAGTCCTTCCAACACTTACAATACAGAATTGCTCTAATAATATATCCCTACAGATATCTAGAAACACATGTGACAGCTTAATACATGTCTAAAGTAATGCTGAAAGCTCCTACAGGAGCTTTCAGCATTACTTTAGACCTGTATTAAGCTGTGGCCTTGAGAAATTGTTCAGATTCGAAATCCAATGACTCAAACTTCTGATATCTCGAACTAATTTATATGGTCCCTTGAAGTTTGAGTTATCGAAGTTCAACTGTATATTGAGCAGACTCTGATCAGACGGCTCCTATAGGAACTGTCTGATCTGAATCTACTCTGTTTGCAAACGCATAAAAATGGCATATTTATGAAGTAAAGGGTGGTTTCACAATGGTTTTTCTAAAATTTTCCTTTTCTCTAGTAAATGCTCCTTTTTAGTAGATTTATTCAGAGGTTTGATCTAAAAATAGCCTATGAGGGAATGGGTTAAGCTACCACTTCCATGCAAGGTTTAGAACCAGACTTCTTTGGAAGGGTTACTTAACCAATTCCCTCATAGGTTATTTTTATATCCAGCCTTTTTGAATAAATCTACCGAAAAGGAGCATCAACTAGAAAAAAGGAAAATTTAAGAATTTTGTAGTTCTGAAACCATTGTGATAAACAGAGCATCTGTTCCTAAGGAGAAAATGCTCTATTTATTACAATTGTTTCAAAAAGTGACTTTTACAGCGTACATGTATTTATGGAGGAAAGGGTTAAGAGAGATTAACTGTAGTTTACCTCAGGGTAAGTTTGTATTCAGTGTTTGCTCCATCCACATCTACATCAAAGTCACCTTCATTCACATCTGGACTTAAAGCCAATGTCTGTGCAGTTGCATTTGCAGTAAAACGTGCCGGATCTGTGGGAGGATCTTGGTACTAAAACAAGAAGCAACTAACCGTCAGCCATTAGAATTGCCAAACTAGTAGTCCTTCCTTTCAAACAATTAATTAACCCTATTAACGCTGAATTTTCACAATGGTAGATTTATTCAAAGTGGTTAGATCTAAAAATAGTCTATATATGGAGGAAAGGGTTAAATAATCGGACACCTCCTACAGGGGTCATCTGATCTGTGTCTAGTCTGTTTGCAAATGCACAAAAGGGCGTATGTATTAGGTACAGGGATAATCCTTTGAATGCTGATCTTTAACCCTTTCGCTGCCAATGCCGGATCTGTGATTACCTATGCAAACAGTTTGGATCCAGATGAGACGCCGAGTAACTCGGCGTCTCATCAGGATCCAAACTGTTTGTTACTGTTAATATGTGTTTGAAATAAAAATGAAGAAAATCAAAAAAATGAAAATTTGTTAGCAGACGACAGAGTTTGGCAGCGAAAGGGTTAAAATGGAATTGTCCATCATTGTTTATTGGTAGGGTCCATACAGTATGAAAGGGTAATACATGTACATGTATATTGCGAATGATTTTGAATGACAAACAGTGCAGACTCTGATCAAAGGGCTATTCTAGGATACACAATTTTTTAAAATAATATTTTCTAAAAATCTCTTCAAGCTTGATACCGATATCAGCGAAAGTCACTACTGTTGGTTTGCAAGTCTTTTACTTTCTGTTTCAAACCGAAAGTAGTGACTTTCACAGATATCAATATCAAGCTTGTAGAGATTTTTAGAAGATTAGAAATTGTGTACACGCAATATCTATTCATCCTATCAGACCGGTGAAATGCCTTATAGACCAGTTATATGGTGTTTTGACTTGAATTATAGCGTATTTCTATTTCGAATCTCAGAGTCAACCTGTGTCCTAGAGAGGTTGGTTGTCACTTTGGCGACTCGTTGTAAAAGGGTGTTAATATTGTTAGAAACAAGAGGGCCAGAATGGCCCTGAAGCGCTCACAAGACAATCAGAGAAGAAGATTTTCAAAGTTTTGCCAATTTTGACCCCAGGGGAATAATTTATAAAAGTTTTTGTAGAGGACCTGAACTAGATGCTGTGAGCCAAATATGAAAGCTGAGAACCTTCCAGTTTCAGAGGAGAAGATTTTCAAAGATTTCACTATTTGTTTCTATTGAAAACTGCCCATGCCTAGGGTGGGACCAATTTTGACCCCAGGGCCATAATTTATATAACTGTTGTAGAGGACCTGAACATGATGCTCTGTGCCAAATATGAAAGCTGAGAACCTTCCAGTTTCAGGGGATTTTCAAAGATTTCACTATTTGTTTCTATTGAAAACTGCCCACCTATGGGGCAGGGCCAATTTGACCCTGGGGCCAGAATTTATATAATTATTATATAGAGGACCTGAACATGATGCTCTGTGCCAAATATGAAAGCTGTGAACCCTCCAGTTCCAGAGGAGAAGATTTTCAAAACATTTTACTATATGTTTCTATATATTGAAAACTGCCCACTCCTGGAACGGGGCCAATTTTGACCCCAGGGCCATAATTTATATAACT
Organism: Azorinus chamasolen; assembly: GCA_963576725.1. NCBI lineage: Eukaryota > Metazoa > Mollusca > Bivalvia > Cardiida > Solecurtidae > Azorinus > Azorinus chamasolen. Next base: position 14,627,658 of record OY755245.1, read on the forward strand.
TTTGTAGAGGACCTGAACATGGTGCTCTGTGCCAAATATGAAATCTGAGAACCTTTCAGTTTCAGAGGAGAAGATTTTCAAAGATTTCACTATCTGTTTCTATTGAAATTGCCCACCCCTTGGGCGGGGCCAATTTTGACCCTGGGGTCATAATTTATATAACTTTTATAGAGGACCTGAACATGATGCTATGTGCCAAATATGAAAGCTGAGAACCTTTCAGTTTCAGAGGAGAAGATTTTCAAAGATTTCGCTATCTGTTTCTATTGAAAATTGCCCACCCCTTGGGCGGGGCCAATTTTGACCCTGTGGTCATAATTTATATAACTTTTATAGAGGACCTGAACATGATGCTATGTGCCAAATATGAAAGCTGAGAACCTTCCAGTTTCAGAGGAGAAGATTTTCAAAGATTTCACTATTTGTTTCTATTGAAAACTGCCCACGCCTAAGGCGGGGCTAATTTTGACCCCAGGGAAGTAATTTATAGAAGATTTTCAAAGTTTTACTATATGTTTCTATTGAAAACTGCCCACCCCTGGGGCGGGGCCAATTTTGACCCCAGGGGCATAATTTATATAACTTTTGTAGAGGACCTAAAGATGATACTATGTGCAAAAGATGAAAGCTGAGAACCCTGTAGATTCAGAGGAGAATATTTTTAAAGGTTCAAATTGTTGACGACTGACAACGGACGACGCACGTCAACAGACGACGGACATCAGGCAATCACAAAAGCTCACCCTGAGCACTTTGTGCTTCGGTGAACTAAAATAGATAAGTGCTCATCAACAGTGATGATTTCTTTGATAAATGAGATACAATTTATGGAAATCGGTGGTCAAATAAGCTTTCAAGGATGATCCCAGTGAATGAACCCATTGATTTTTTAGCAGATTTCAGTCGGAGTTGAATACCTTTTTACTTATTATGTAGAGCAGAGGTGTTCATGGAAAGAAAACAAAAACATTTTTTTTTGGTTGCGTCAGAAAACTATCTTTTGGTATGTTTAAGATATTTGTGACATGTGATTATAAAAATAATGTATTTGTGATGGAGTTGTTGCTGTTGATGTTGTTGTTGAGACATAGCATGAGAAGGGCACCTGTGACAGCAAGCAGGCTTGACAAACAAGACTCCAATATGCTAAATATATACTTACAGGACTAAAGGCTACACTATTTGAAACAAGAAATGTATCACAGTAGGTGACAAATGCACCCCCACCCCTTTAAATCAAAGCACTGGCAGTGAATGTGTTTTGTACGCAGGTCTGCATAAAACTATATGAAACTAAACGAAAGTAACCTTAAACAAGAAATGATTAAGCAACAATGAGGAAATAATGTAAGACACTCAATTTTAACTGTATGTGGACTTATCATGTAAAATAATGTAAGTATGAAAGTATTTCTACCAGTGAGGTCATAAATCAAGGTTACAGTGACCAGAAACAGCATACGGCAAACACAATGTACTTACACACCTACCTCATGTAATACAGGAGATATGCTGTAGAAAAGGTCACAGGTCAAGGTAAACTCTTTGCACACTAGCGGTGAAACCTATGCAAACAGTTTGGATCCAGATGAGACGCCGCACAATGCGGCGTCTCATCAGGATCCAAACTGTTTGTCATCTTGACCATATTTTTGCAAAAAAAATGAGAGAACGTTTATTTTAAGAATTGAAGCAGACGACAATTGTTGCAGACGAAAAATTACTTAGAGTGCCAAGAATTAAAGGCCACAGTGACTTGAAAATGGTATTTGATACATGCCATATGGTCTTCCCAAGATGTACTCACACATCAAATTTGACTTTCCTACCTCAAGTAGCCTAATACAGGATATTTGCTCTGATAAATAGCGCATTTGCTCAACAGGAAACCTTTGTGCTCAAATGCTCTAATTATCACAAAGGTTTTAAAACTACACAATTCTAAAATGTTTATTTTCTCCAGTCAATGCTCCTTTTTGGCAGATTAATGGTGGATGGGTCTAAAAATAGACTATGAGGGAATGTGATAATGTTACTACCAGCCTTTTAGACCAAGAATTAGGGCTTATTTGGTTGTCACTTTAGATGGATTTACTGTAGATTGTTATGACATACAAGTGCAAAAATATTTATTAAACCATTACCTCTTAGGCTTTTTTTTAGATCCAACCACTTTGAATAAATCTACCGAAAAGGAGCATTAACGAGAGAAAAGGAACATTTTAGAATGTTGTAGTTTGAAACCATTGTGATAAATGGTTTCAATAGGTGATTTTTACAGAGGCGTATTTATGGAGGAAAGGGTTAACATGTATGCAGATCGAGCGGCAATATCCTAGAATAGCTTCCCACACAACGGAATGAATCGGAATACCTTTGACATTGCCTCCATTGGTATTTAAGTATACACTCATTCCGAGATATTGAGATTATAGCTCACTGCTGTGGGGGATATTCCAGGATATTGCCGATCGAGCAATAGTTAAAGGTGTATACTCAAATACTATCATTTCTCAACCAAACCCTATGTCATGAAGAGATGATTCGTGGAGAAATTAATTAAGACGCTTTTGTTGAGAATGTTTTAGTTTACACATCTTATCTGGAGCTCTGCATGTAAGTAGTCCTTACTGTTACATCAATGGTGATATCGCCGCCATTTGGGTTCGTTGAAGTGATAGAATAAATTACATCTCCCGCCGAAAAATCTTCACAGAAATAAATATCTTCATCATGAACAGGTTGTGTTAGTTCTGGAGCTGTAACAAGACACATATTTCTTCTGTCAGCAAATTTATAGAAACCTTGACAAAAACACAGTACAAGATCAACATATAAAAGTGTGTACATCAGATAACACAACATATAAAAGTGTGTACATCAGATAACACAACATATAAAAGTGTGTACATCAGATAACAGTACCTACTCAAATACTAAAATCAACATTTCTCAACCAAACCCTATGTTATGACCACTCTTAAGAATCGTCTCTTCGAGACGATCCTAAATAGTAGTCACAACATAGGGTTTGGTGGAGAAATAAAGAAGTTATTCTTGAAACTGTTTTAATTTATGCATCTTATCTGGACTTCTGACAGTACTGATTATGTATTGGACAAAGCCTTTGAATGCTGAATTTTCAAGGATTGAATGGTTTCTCACTATCAAATGGTAGGTTCCATTTAGTATGGAATTATTAAATCTTTTGAAGCTTGAAGGCCCTTCTAGGAGCCCACTCAAACCAGTCCAGACCCTGATCAGAATGCCTTTCTAGGAGCCCATTCAAATCAGCCCAGACCTTGATCAGAAGGCCCTTCTAGGAGCCCACTCATCTCGGTCTACACTGTTTGCAAATGACAGATGATTCGATTCCCACACTCAAAGGGCTTGGCTACTTTGACATCTTTATACAATGTACATGTATGTGTATTACTATGAAAAAGTATGAATTATGCCGAGATAAAGGATATTTGAAATGATCCTTGTGGTCGTTTTTGAAAAACAATCCTTAATCCTTGGAGACATGTACCAGAGAGCCAAATACGATGTGTAAATTTAAACATTTTTAAGAAGAACTCCTTTATTTCTTCACCAAATCCCTTGTTGTGACCACTCTTGTCAGGGGGTATTATGTTTTGCGTCCGTCTGTCTGTCTGTCTGTCCGTGTGTCACGCTTTTAGGTGCAGTTGGATGTCACAGTTTTTCAAGTGTTATAAGTCAGTATTTTCTACACTTATACACATGAAACTTCACATACACATCAATTACCATCTGTGCTATCATTTGGCATCCCACCCATGAAGGTCGAGGTCAAATGACTTGGAAATTTTATATGCAGTTGGTTGTCACATTTACGTGCAGTTTTTTGTCACAGTTTTTTCATTGTCTTATATCTCCCTAACCACTGTAGCTATTTGCATGTAATTGCATATACATATTTAATACCATCCATACTTTCATTACGCACCCGATCCATGCTGCCCGCAAGCCCAAGGCCAAGGTCAAATGACTTAGGAATTTTATGTGCAGTTGGTTGTCACAGTTTTTTCAGTCTTATATCTCACTAACCGCTATAGCAATTGGCATGGAATTGCATATACACATTCAACACCATCCATACTTTCATTACGCATCCGGCCCATGGTGCCCGCAAGCCCAAGGTCAAGGTCAAATGACTAGGGAATTTAAGTGCAGTTTGTTGTCGCAGTTTTTTCATCATCTTATATCTCACTAGCCGCTAAAGCTATTGGCATGGACTTGCATATACACATTCAACACCATCCATACTTTCATTATGCACCCGGCCCATGCTGCCCGCAAGCCCAAGGTCAAGGTCAAATGACTTAGGAATTTTACGTACAGCTAGGCAAGCACCCAAACGGGGCATCACTGTGTCTTACAGACACAATTTTCACCAAACCCCTTGTTGTGACCACTCTTTAGAATTGTCTCATATATTAAACTAGACAACCAACTGCACGTAAAATGAGCATTTTGTAGAAAAAAGGTATTTTAGAATGGTGTAGTTTTGAAATCATTGTAGCAAATGCTCTATTAATCACAATACTTTCAACCCGTTACTTTTACAGCGGTGCCAATATGAGGGAATGGGTTAATAGGTTCATTAACAAACAGTGTAGACCAGTAGGCTTAAGCTGATCTTTGATTAATAAAAATAGATACATTTTAATATTTCTATTAACCCATTCCCTCATAGGCTATTTTTAGACCCAACCTCTTTGAATCAATCTACCCAAAAGGACCATTTACTACAGAAAAGCAAAATTTTGGAATTTCGTAGTTTGAAACCATTGTGATAAATAGAACATTTGTCCTATAGGAGCAAATGCTCTATTTATCACAATGGTTTCAGGAAGTGGTTATTACAGAGGCATAGACAGGCGTTTTTATGGAGGAAAGGTTTAAAGAGATTACTACGAAAAACTGGTAAAATGGGTAAATATATAACAAAGTTTCTGTCATAAACATACCGTCTTTGACATTAGCGGCCACATAATCGGTGTGCACCACAACTCCATTTTCATCAAGACCATTGACTGTTAGGTTGATGACGGCTGGGAAACTTTGCAGACTACCCGTGAGAATCAGTGAGCGAGTTGAGAAGGAGAATGGTGCATTAACTGAAACAAAAAAACATAAAATGAGAAAAAATACAGCTTGAGTATGACTCCGGGAAACAAATCAAAATGTAAAATGAGACAATTTTCTGGGAAGCAAAGTTGTAAATAAGTTAGATTAACCACCTCCTCTGTTTGTAAATTCATGAAAAGGCGACATATGGGGGAAAGTGTTAACTGCAAAACATACATCAGTTTAAACTTTCGACCATTATTTAAGTACATGTAACTTTATAATCAATGCAGTAAAACAATCTTATGTTATGAATAAAGATAGGTGTCTTTTAAAGTAGGTGGTTGCTTAATGCAGGATTAAAGTAATGCAGAAAGCTCCTATAGGAGCTTTCTGCATAACTTCCATCTTGCATTAAGCAACTACCTGCCTTTAAGACAGAGGGCTAGAGGTTCGTTTTTGTCACAAAAACAGATGTCTCCCCCATTCATCCTCTTTCCAATAAACAAGTGTAATGTCTGTATAGATATGCAAGAGTTATTGCCCTTGATAACTTAAAATTACATGGTGTCACATGTAATATCTCTGAAACTGCTTGAGCTAGAGCCACCAAACTTTATAGGAATGTTCACCAGCATTAGTTGTTGTTTTAAAGATACATGCAAAACCATGTAATTTTAAGTTATCAAGGGCAATAACCCCAAAATTATCCACGGGAGACAGTTAAAAAAAACCCAGATGCACACAACAAATCATGCTGGTCAACATTCCTGTGAAGTTTGGTGACTCTAGCCCTAGCGGTTTCAAAGATACAAATTATCTTTATTTTTAAGTTATCATATCAGGGGCAATAATTCAACAATTCAACAAACTCCAAAGTTATCCACGGGAGACAATTGACAAAAACAATATGTAGGCCTTTCATTGGTAGACGTCAGGTGAGCCGAAGGCGAACCTGATATATTCAGAAGCCGAGCCAGATAACATTTCTCATTCAAAGCTAGGATTGGTCTGATCTGGGTCTACTAAATCTGTTTTGCAAAGGCGTGAAAAGATGTATGAGGGAAAGGGTCAAGTTAACATTATGCCACATACTTGTAATCTATCAAAACTTTCAACCCTTTACTCCTTGAATATTCATATAAGAAAAAAAATACATCTTGAATATTCATTGGATTATCTTTTATAACAGAATAATTTCGAGGGCTTGGTGCAAAACTATTCTAACTCCTTCACTTTGTGAAGGAGTTAGAATAGTTTTGCACCAAGCCCTTGATATGAACACACATCTATTTGGGCAATACTTAAACTGTAGAAGCAAACAGAGCAGACCCTGAGTCCCTGGGTCTACTCTGTTTTGCAAATATATAAAATGATGTATTATTGAGCTTCCAAAGCTTACTGTTTTATAAATCATAAACCCTTTCATCCATGAATATTCATGTAAGAAATATATATACATGTATGATTATATAACCATTGATACAATCTAGATGCATATTTCAAACAAACTAATTAATAAGTTTGGGTCATGGTAGAATCTATAGAATCATATCGTTATTGGGTCATCAGCAAACAGAGCAGACCCTGATCAGACGGCTCGTATAGGAAATGTGTATTAAGGCGTATTTATGGAGTTAAAGGGGTAAAATACTGCATAGAAAATAAATCAAATACTCATTTAACCTTGTCCTTGAATATTTCTACAATAATTCGTGAATATTCATTAACCCTCTCCTTCTCCATAAATATTCATTAACCCTTTCCTCCATAAATACGCCTTTCTATGCCTCTGTAATAATCACTTCTTGAAACCAATGTGATAAATAGAGCATTTGCTCCTATAGGAGCAAATGCTCTATTTATCACAATGGTTTCAACCGAAACTACAAAATTCTAAAATTTATTTTACTTTTCTCTAGTAAATGCTCCTTTTGGGTAGATTAATTCAAAGAGGTTGGTCTAAAATAGCCTATGGAGGAAAAGGTTAACTGAATATTTATAATGACCAAGGAAATGTTTTGACCATTTAAGACAACAGAATTAAATCTTTATCATCTTATAAGCAAACAGAGCAGACCCTTACTATAGGAGCAGTCTGATCTAGATTTATTCTGTTTGCAAAGGTGCCTAAAAGTAATCTACGTGTAATATCTTCATCATTTACAAATATGTAATTGTCTTCATCATTTACAAATGTGTAACAAATATGTAATTGTCTTCATCATTTACAAATGTGTAACAAATGTGTAATGTCTACATGCATTTACTAATGGGTAATGTCTACATCGAGCTATGAAGTGCATCTGCGTGGACATTTGCCCATTCCCTCATATTGACACCTTTTGACCCATTCCATCATACTGACAACTTTTGACCCATTCCCTCATATTGCCACCTTTTGACCCATTCCCTCATATTGACACCTTTTGATCCATCCCCTCATATTGACACCTTTTGACCCTATTCCCTCAATATTGACACCTTTTGATCCATTCCCACATATATTGACCCATTCCCACATATTGACACCTTTTGATCCATTCCCACATATTGACACATTTTTTACTTATTCCCACATATTGACACCTTTGGACCCTTTCCCTTATTTTGACACCTTTGGACACCTCTGTAAAAATCACCTTCTGAAACCATTGTGATAATTAAATCTAGCATTTGCCCCTATTTTATCACATTGGTTTCAACACTACACAATTCTAAAAAAATATTTCCTCTAGTAAAAGCTTCTTTTTGGTAGCTTTATTCAAAGAGGTAGGATTTCAGATTTGGTGGGGGAGGGGGCGTAGAATTTTTGTTTTTGGAAGAGGTGGGGGGGGGGGGGTAGATTTTTATGTTTGATGACATAAATAAATATAGTGTGTTTGTAATACATATAAGAGCTACAACACACACTGATGCATATAAGGTGGTCTATGAACTACACACATGGACAGTCTAATAAAGCTTTATGCTTTCTGCTTCATGCAAATTGCATTTTGCATTTCACTGAATACTTGTGATAATTACCCTTTGTATAAAATTAATAAATGTAATGCTCTGTTTGTTTACATTTGTGTAATAATCGAAGCGTAAAGCGGCATGAAAATAGGTCATCAAATATTCTCTGAAATTTAACTGTATTACCAGTTTTATGATAAAATAAAAGCTATTTATTCTTAATTCAGGCTATTTTTATATAAACTACAGACTCAGATAACCATAAAACACAAACTATTGGTTTTGCCAAAATTCTCGTCATGAGCCAATCGCAATGAACGACAACTCTGCAAGCAGATAAATACGATAGAAACAAGAAACGCGACAATGCCACGAAATCAGGTTGTCAAAGTTTTTTCCAAATTATTTCATCAACAGCCTACAAATTTGGGAAACGTGGGACTAGGCATTACATTGCGTATGAGTTAATGGACGGAATGAATGCAGTGTGCAGGAAGCCCTATACAAAAATAATGGAGATGAAACATGCAAAACATGCAATTCGAATACAAAGTTTTTAACCATCTGCACCCTGCTGCGAATTTGTGATGACTACTGCATGTGCAAGCAGTTTGGATCCAGATGAGACATTGACTAACAAGGTTTGGTCAAAATTGGTAAATCCAAATTTAACTTATTGACCGGAAACCGTTTTTCTATTTTTTGTAACAGTGACCTTGACCTTGACCTTAATCCAAGTACCCAGAAATGCAATCCCAAACTAGGTATTCATGAAGCTTGCTAAATACAAAATTTGGTCCAAAATTGGTCTATCCAAACTTAAGCTATTGGTGTATGCATACAAAAATGATAGAGACGAAACATGCAAACCGGAAACAGTTTTTCAATTTTTAAAAACTGTGACATTGACCTTGACACGAGAACCTCCAAATACAATCCCAAGCTAGCTCTTCATACAAGGTACCTACTACCAAGTCTGGTCTGAATTGGTCAATCCAAACTAAAGTTATCGACCGGAAACCCCCTGTCTGACACCATCCGCCCGCCCTCCCACCCGGCATACACCAATCTAATAATCAGGTTTTCCGCTGAAAACTGGTTAATAAATACCAGGTGTTTATATGTATCATACAGATACTATTTTTCACATTTATGTGATTATTGATAAAAATTCAAATACATGATGTATATATCATACAGGAGTTATTTTTACGTAAGTTTATATTCATAGTTTTGTGATGTATTGATAACATTTCAAATTCCTGTGGGAAGAACACTTAGGCAAAGAACAAGGTGTACACAATGCATAAAGGAGTATTACCTGGATCGGTCCCGGCTATGGACAACGAAGTTATGTCACCTGTTGCTTGGAATGTATGTACGTCACTCTGCCCATCTGAAGCACGAAATACATGTACATATAATGGCAATTCCAAATCCTGTGCTTTTTGTTATTTAGAAAAGTTGCTTCAGCAAATTCTGGCCAACTGTCTATTAGCTTTAATTAACCCTTTCCCTCATAGGCTATTTTTAGATCCAACCTCTTTGAATAAATCTACCGAAAAGGAGCATTTACTAGAGAAAAGGAAAACTTTAGTCTGTTGTAGTTTGAAACTATTGTGATAAATAGAGCATTAATTTTGCTCCTCTAGGAGCAAATGCTCTATTTATCATAATGGTTTCAACAGGTGGCTTTTGGAGAGGCGTATTTATGGAGGAAAGGGTTAACCATTTACTCCGTGAACAGTTATATAAGAATTCATTAACGCTTTCCCTGTTGTATGCTTCTTCGAAATTTCAATACCTACTGAATATTCATGGACAAAACAGTTATAATGAAATATGGAAGGTGGAACATTGTACATAGTCATTTTTGAAAGTAAAATTCCATTGGCAAACAGAGCAGACCCTGACCAGACGGCTCCTATAGGAACCATCTTATCTGGGTCTACTCTGTTGCAAATGTCTAAAAACATATTTATATTAAGGAAAGGATTAACACATTCCCTCATATTGACGACTTTTGACGACTCTGTAAAAGTCACTTTGTGAAACCATTGTGATAAATAGAGCATTTGTTCCTAAAGGAGCAAATGCTCTATTTATCACAATGGTTTCAAGCTAAAAAAAATCTAAAAATTTCCTTTTCTCTAGTTAATGCTCTTTTTCGGTAGAGTTATTCAAAGAGGCTGTATCTTAAAATAGCCTATGAGGTAATGGGTTATCTAAATTTTAAAATGGCAAACGAACAAGAGAATATTTCGAGGGCTTGGTGCAAAACTATTCTAACTCCTTCACTTAGTTTTGCACCAAACCCTCAATTTGGCCTTTGTTGAAATTCTAGAATCAGATCTTTGTTACAGTAAAACCTCTCTACAACGGCCACTAAATTGGTATTTAGGGCATGTGGAAGTAAAACAGAAAAGCATTTAACACAAACTATTTGATGCAATTTAGTGGCCGTTATAGAGAGGTTTTACTGTATTTCATAATCAAACAAGAGCTGCCTGACCTGGGTCTACTCTATTTTGAAAGTCATGAATGACATATCTATCAAGGTAGGGGGTTGTATAGATATACTTGTTATGTCTGTACAGAAGCAAACTGATTGTATTTTCCTAGGAATAGGACCATATACAGTGAACCCTCATTATCCTGTCATTTGTTACAATGGCACCCTCGTTCTACCGGCAGTATGCATCGAAACATAATTTAGCGTTACGTCTTTTAAACAACCACTGAATAAATAGGTACAATGCCAATAAGGTTTAGGGACACCCCGCCGCACACTTATTCTTATTCCATCCTCACCATCAAATACTAACCGTGTAAATACAGTAAAGTCCCGCTAATGGGACCACCTAAAAGAGGTATGATTCTGGGTGCTAGATGCAGGTGGTTGCTTAATGCAGGACAAAAGTAATGCAGAAAGCTCATAGAGGAGCTTTCTGCATTACTTTTGTCCTGCATTATGCAACCACCTGCTTATAAAGACAGCCATGTTTATTCATTAAGTGGTCGCATTAGCGGGGTTTTTACTGTATACATATTCCACCTACTCTATCAACTACAATGGCAACTGCAGTTGAAACTTTAATGTAAAACGAAAACACCTAGCGCTAATGTCCTCAATGATTGAACTGCAATCAGAGTAACTGTAGAAAGGTAATAAAGGGTACGACAAAAACAAGTACAAGGATCTGACATCCTCCTTATGTTTCAGGAGTTTAGAGTGCTCTTCATTGAGTACGGTCGGCGCACAGGAATTCGGCTCATGAAATATGTCTAAAATAAGTTAATATGTCCCGAAATTGACGTTTTGTAACATTTGGAGCCGAAAAATAAAGTTAAGGCGTTTTGAGACAAAGCTGACATTTCGTATATTCTGTATAAGATTTTTGTAATTAAATTGGCAAAAATGCCACTTTGAAAAGCCACCTGACGATCACCTGTTTAAAAGTTAAACCTAAAACGTGTCGTATTGAACAAAGTAAATCATTCAATTTCCAATTTAAACTTAATTGAATCAGTATCAGAACCAAAATGCAACCAAATACCAATTTTCAGCAAATTAAAAAAGATTATTAAACAAGAAATATACATTCCAAGTATGGAAGCCCTAGGTCTATTAGTTACAATGTAGTAGTCAGTTAAATATTTTTGCAAAAGTAGGTTAAAGGTGAGGGTCAGGTAATACCAAGTATAGGAGCCCCTTGCCCATCTTGTCCAATATCATAGGAATTTAAAGAATTTTGCAAAAGTAGGTCAAAGTCAAGGTCACATGGTAAAAACATTAGTATGGTTGGAAAGTCTTAAGACAGGAAAGATACATACCAAGTATGGACGCCCTAGGCCTATTGGTCCCAATGTTAGTATGCATTTAAAGACTTGCAAAAGTAGGTCAAAGGTTAAAGTCTATGTCAGAATGGCAAAATACGTCGGCATGGTCATACCAAGTATGAAAGCCCTAGGTCTATTGGTTCCAATGTTATAGACACTTAATTTTTTTTGCAAAAGTAGGTCAAGGTCATATGGTAAAAATTATTTGTATGTTTGAAAAAGTCATTTATAAGACAGAAAAGATCGATACCAAGTATGGAAGTATATGCATTTAAAGACTTCTGCAAAAGTAGGTCAAATTCAAGGTCCGAAAGGCAAACATGTTGGCATGGTCATACCAAGTATGGAAGCGCTAGGCCTATTGGTTGCAATGCTATAGGCATTGGAATTTTTTGCAACAGTAGGTCAAAGATCAAGGTCACATGGTAAAAACAATGATATGGTTGGAAAAGTCTTAACACAAGCAAGTTGCATTACAAGTATAGAACTCCTTGGCCTACTGGTTCAAATTTTATAGGCATTTAAAGAATTTTGCAAAAGTAGGTCAAAGGTCAAAGCAACATGGCAAAAACAATGATATTGTTGGAAAGATCTGAACAAAAAAAGTTGCATACCAAGTATGGAAGCCCTTGGTCAATATGTTATAGTCATTTTTTTTTGAAAAAGTAGATCAAAGGTCAAGGTCAAGGTCAGAAGCGCAAAAATGCTGGCATGTTCATACAATAGTATTGAAGTCCTAGGTATATTGGTTCCAATAATATAGACATGTAAAGAATTTTTCAAAAGTAGGCCAAAGATCAAGGTCAAGGCCAGAAGGGCAAACAATGATATTGTTGGAAAGGTCTCGACACAAGAATGGTGCATATCAAGTATGGAAGCCCTAGGTCCGTTTGTTCAAATGTTATAGACATTTAAAGATCAAAGGTCAAGATCAGAAGGGCAAACCTGCTGGCATGTTCATATTAAGTATCGAAGCCCTAGGTATATTGGTTCCAATAATACAGGCATACCAAGTACACTGAGCAAGTTTAGCGAAAATTGGACCATTCCTTGGAGAGATATTGCACGGAAACCAATCAGCTTATCAGATTGCAGCAGCCTAAGTGAAAATGCCCGAACTTTTCCGAAAAATCTGTGGAAATTGCCCAACATAGAACCCATGTGAGTTATTTGGATATCAAGTACACTGAGCAAGTTTAGTGAAAATTTGATGGGTTAAATTAAAGGAGAGAATAGAATTAATTTTAAGCAGTGACTAGGGTGTGGAGCTCAGAGCCTAAGTATACAGATTCATAAACCTAGACAATAGTAGGAGGGTTTAACTACGGGGACGGAGCAACATGTTGGAGGAAATGGCATCAGATCAAGCACATTCGTAACCGATCACATTTGTAACAAGTATTTTACGAATGTGATCACATTCGTAACAGGTAAAATGTGTTACAAATGTGAGTGTCCGTCATGGGGGTTGTCACACATGTAACACTTACAGGTCGAGTTCCTGGCTGGCAATGATCAATTAGTTAATAGTAATAGGATTATCATTGTATATGTTATTATATTTCCCTGAGGATCATGTCTCATTTCTCACAAACTTAACAGCACATTTTAAAGATATAATGTACATACTTGTAATTTGTTTTAGTATACCTGCCTAAAATATATTGAAGAGTTTCTATTTTTCATAGAACATGTCATATACGTGTACAAGCACCTAGGCAATGATGTTAATATGTGTCTATGATTAAATAAATATTACTTCTTAGTTCGTTTATTTGCTTTTAATTCAGTAATTAATACAGTATGCCAAATATTTTAGCAACTATAAATCTAATGATATACTTTTAGGAAAGAAAACCTTAGTCAATTCTTTTGTTAATATTTAGTTTGTTGTTTAAATTTGAACAGGGTTTCATTTTTGCGACGAGAGCTTTTTAGCTTCCTTTTCTGTATGAAAGTTGACCTGTTACAAATGTGATTGTATGTCACATAAAAAATGTGCACCGGTCACATTCGTCACAAAGGTTACACATGTGCTTGATTTCCAGATCACATTTGTAACATGTGTTACGAATGTGATCATGTTCGTAACATGTGTTACGAATGTGATCACGTTCGTAACACGTGTTACGAATGTGATTCGTTACGAATGTGGTCTAACAAAGCTCCAATCGCTTCGAAGGTATATACACATGTAACATTGTGAACATAGCAACAATGTTTAACACTTTCCTTCATATAAACACCTTTCACACTGTTGAAGACAGAGTAGATCCAGATTAGATGGCTCATATAGGGTTAAGGTAGGTTCCAACTGCCGATCAGATCAACTTGATCATCCCGATCACAAAAATCCCCGACAAAGCTTGACCAAAGGCATGTACACGAGTTCTTATCGGCCTCTACTTTATCATACACGACCCCATGCGATCATTCACGACTCCTCCAAAACGTAAACTCATGTACCACTCCGATCTCTGCTCGATCATCTCGACCTTGATACGACCCCTACACGATCTATCCGACAAACTGGACCTCCGCTCGATCTCTACCCGACCAGATCATCGCGTTGATTGGGGGCGATCGGGTATTACTCGAGTAGAGGTTGAGATGATCGGGTACATAACGGGTAAATAACTTCATCCCGACCACACTAGATCTCTACACGATTGTCTTCCAAACAACCCGACCCTCTACTCAATCAATACTCGACCGCTTCCCGATCGCTTCTCTTCTTGAGCGCGTGGCTACTCGATCTCTACCCGATTTTTTTTGACACGTCCAAAAATCGGGTAGGGAGTCCGAGCGATGCCGACCAAGGTAGACCTCCCCGACCACTCCTGCCGAGCGAGCCAGACTTGTCCCAGATCATTTGATTGGGCTTGAATGAGTACTGATCGGCAGTGGGAACCTAGCATAACGGCAGAGCCATGTTAGATCACCTTAGTAACAAACCACATTCGTAAAACGTGTTACAAATGTGATCCGGAAATCGAACACATATGTAACACATTTTGTGACGAATGTAATCGATGTCGATTTTTGATGTGACATATAATCACATTTGTAACACGTCAAATTTCATACAGAAAAGGAAGCTAAACAGTGCACGTGCATCATCTTTATTCGCAAAAATGAAACATTGTTTCAAATTTTAACAACGAACTAAATATCAACAAAAGAAATGGCTAAGGTTTTCTTTCCTAATGGTATATCATTAGATTTATAGTTGCAAAATATTTGGCATAGTGTATTAATTACTCAATTAAAAGCAAATAACGGAACTAAGAAGTAATATTTATTTAACCATAGGCACATATTAACATCATTGCCTAGGTACGTGTACGCGTATATGACAAGTTCTATGAAAAATGGAAACTCTTCAATATATTTCAGTCAGGTATCCTAGAACATGTTATAAGCATGTACATTATATCTTTAAACTGTGCTGTTAAGGTTGTGAAAAGTTGAGACATGACCTCAAGGATATATAGTAACATATACAATGATAATCCTACTACTATTAAATAATTCAACATTGTCATTCAGGACTTCAACCTGTTTCATATGTGATTCTAATGTCAACCCCCATGTCAGACACATTTGTAACACATTTTACCTGTTACGAATGTGATCACATTCGTAAAATATCCGTTACAAATGTGATCCGTTACGAATGTGGTCTAACAGAGCCATATACATGTACAGACACATGTATATATAGTATATGTTTCTTGTACCAGTAGTAAAATCCTACTAGATTTGTCTGGGGATACGGATCCAAACCCCTGGTCAGTCCCTATTTTATCTGATTATTATAAATTCAAAAAGAGGTGCAACCTGTATAAACATCGCGTATATATTCAATTACAGTAGAACCCCTCTAATGCGACCACTTAATGAATAATCATGGTTGTCTTTGTAAGCAAGTGGCTGCTTAATGCAGGATGAAAGTAATGCTCATAGAGGAGCTTTCTACATAACTTTCATCCTGCATTAAGCTACCACCTTCCTCAGCCACCCATAATTATGCTCCTTTTTAGTGGTCGCATCTGAGGGGTTTTACTGTTCTGGTAACCCGGAATCAAACTGGTTGGTAATGCTATCACTGTTTTGCTTATAAGAGTCCCATGAACATAATTATATAATGAGTTCTTACCTTTCTCGAACAAACGTCTAAATATGTCGATTGAATCCGGGGTAATTTCTGGAGGATCGTTGCCGATGTCCGTGAAAGTGACAGTTATGTCAATCGGGTTTGACGTGCATCCTCCGCTATCTGCAATTCTATATATAATTTCTGCAATTAATCTTTAGTAGTGGTATGGAACTGATATTTCGATGTACAGTAAAATAACTCTTTAACGACCACTAAATTGTGTTAATTAGTTGGTATTTTTGGCAGGTGGTTGCTTAAAGCAATGTGAAAGTAAAACAGAACGCGCCTATAGGAACGTTCTGTTTTACTTTCACTTTGCTTTAAGCATCCACCTGCCTTTAACACAAGATACTTGTTGTAATTTAGTGGTCATTATAGAGAGGTTTTAGTCTATACGTACATACTGGACCCTGCTGAACTGAAAACAAATCCTTACAGAGTGATTTTGAAAAATCTTGTTTATTTTAATTATATGTTCTGCGTATATTGGAATATGGACAATTCCAGAGTTTTCCTGCGCGTTTTAGGAATTCCAATAATGGCTGACAATATTGGAATTCCTGAAGCGCGCAGTGCGATTCTAGAATAGTTTGTGCGCGTTTTTGGAATAGTGGTCAAAGTTGGAATTCCCCATTTATATGCATTTATAGAGTATCAATTATAGTCTATTTTATTTATCACCTAGATAAATTGGATTATTCGTTACAAATCATTGGGGTTTGATGGTTTTGTTTTTTGCTGTTGTTTTTCCACTTCAATTCTATGTTCATTTTATATTCTATATTCAACTTGTGTTTATTACAAATTATAACTTCATCTAAGTTATGCCAATTAATATTTAACAGAAACATAGTTTTTTAAAAATTACACCAACAAAAACAAGGCGTACCCGCACCCGACTCGTTTTCTGGTCAATTTATCATAAATAAAAATAAGGTAATTATAACGACACACAACAAAGTATGATTGCCATGATAATCACATACTGTAATGTAATTTTACCGTGCGAGATTCTAAAATCGTGCAGGGCAATTCTAAAATGGTTGGACATTATTGGAATTCCTAAAACGCACAGGACAATTCTGGAATAGTCCAAATTCCAATAATGCGCAGAACATATATAACGTTTACTTCTCTGATCTCACATCATGGCTAGAGGACTCCGAGGGTATGGTTTTGATATGTAAGACAACTGTAGTTGGATTTTTGAGTATATTTCAGCATTATTTCACGGCACATATAACCATAAAATGCATACAGAATCAGGAAATCTAACCCAGTCCCTCATCAGCAATTTTCAGGTTCAGTCGTTGAATAAATTTACTGAAAAGGTGTATTTACTAAAAAAGGGAAACCTTCAGAACTACGTACATTTTGTATTTTTGAAACCATTGTGATAAATAGAGAATTCGGATAAATAAGACTCTATAGGAGCAAACACTCAACTTATCATAATGGTTTCAAAAGGTGTCAATATGAGGGAATGGTTAAAGCTGACATGCCAAGCCAAAACGTCTGTCAAAACCGAACACCCCACCCCCACTGAGCCTTTGATTTTTCCTATTTTGCCATAATAATATTTTTCTCTTTTCAGATTGATGTTACGCACGTGCGTAAGTGTGTATCATTAGCTACGCCTCTGAAAAATCGTAATTTGAATGCATACAGCCAAGTAAGACACTATGGTTCTATTAAAACTTGGCATTTAAAAACTAATGGTAGTCCTATAGCAATGCGTAATACCTGTTCCTATGAGATATTTTGTTATCTTAATTATTTCTCCACTGTACATTAGTATCTGGCATCTTTCGTACCTTTGTGTTCTTGAATGTGTATGTGTAAGTATGTTGCTGTAACATGGGGTATGTGGAGTTTCTTTATGCTCAACATCCTTGGCACTGTGTTATCTTTTTAGTGTCGCAGTGCGTGCATTTCAACTCCAAACTATACTATTAAGTGTCTTGTCATTCTCTTGCATATGTTATGGCATCGCATATTGCCTGTTGTTTTTGATGGGTTTCGATTTAAAATGATAGTCTCTAATTTTTAGTGTGTAACCCTTGACGTTTAGACGTTCTACTTATAATACAATGTTGGATAAGTACTTTCTGTTTCGGTCTCTCCCTCTCCCCAAAACTTTTTATTTAACATTTTGCGTTCAAACAAAGGGATACGTCTAGTTAGTTCCTTTTTAGACATAAGTAACCATTCTCTCCTTTCTATGTGGTAAGTCAGAGACCTTGAATGAGTGACTATCTACAATGTACAGTTCTTTTTACAATGCAATGTTTTCCTGCCAAAGTTCAGATAAAAATACGTCATTGAATAATCTACTGGTACCGAAATTCAAAATAAATATTTACGGGGTATCCGCATTACTTTCTTGTAAAAAATTATAACATCATGAATATTCATAGAGGTCATTTTCACACAAGAGCAATGATTTTAAAATTCAAATTCCAGAAAAAGATTCGATTAACCCATTCCCTCATATCGACGACTTTTGACGACTCTGTAAAAATCACTTTCTGAAACCATTGTGATAAACAGAGCATTTGCTCCTATAGGAGCAAATGCTCTATTTATCACAATTATTTCAAACTACAGACTTCTAAAACTTTCCATTTCTCTAGTTAATGCTCCTTTTTGGTAGATTTATTCAAAGAGGTTGCATCTAAAAATAGCCTATAAGGGAATGGGTTAACAAAGCTGACCAAGATCAGACTTCTGTCTGTTTAGGGTCCATTCTGTTTGCCTATGTCCAACATGGACATAAATTCATGGATCTGTTTGCATTTAGTTATATTATCACCAGTTATTATTAACAACAATTGTTAAATCTTCACTACCATAACACTTTCGTTTCTCTAAATTCTTTACATCCCAATTCAATACAATTTTCGCTTTGAAATCATCATCAGTACGAGACACGGGGGATACACTGTTTGTCATTTAGAGTGAGGATGGAATAAGTGTGAGGTTGGGAGCCCCTAAACTGGTTTAACACCCCCAGTGACTTTTGTCACTGACCGTTCCATGGCGGCACTTCCATCTTCCCCTATTGTATGATTGTTTTGTCTTTGTGCGTCTCTTTATGTTTTTGACAGTTATATACATTTGCTGTAATTTCTTGTGTTGCTGTTCGGGCGGTTGTTTGTTCTGTATGTGGTGTTTCCTGTATGAATCATATTTGTACTATGATTATTATGGGAAATTCACCGTAGCATCTATTTTAAGAACAGAACTTTGGACAGCATTCAATGCTAATTATCTGCATAAATAATGACTTTCTGTATTGAAGCATAGTTCCTGGTTGGTAAAAACTATAACAAGAATGCAAATAGACAGCTAGCCGCTGAAAAATGCCTAACAATTACATAAATTATTTGTTTATTTGATGGAAAGAAATATATCTCAAGGAAAAGTAGAAGACACAAATTTCATGTAGATGACATCGAAGACCTGTTTTATTTAAGGAATATATAGAATATTTTTTTGTTTGTTTCATGGATGTATGAAAAAAAATCTTTGGTCACTCTGTATGAAACGCCGAAGCGGTTTCATACTAAAGTATGGCCAAGTGTTTTTCATACCGCCATGAAAACAAAAATATTCTATATTATACTTATGATTTAATATCACCACTGAATGTAACAATGAAATTAAAGTAATATTCACAAATTATTTGTTTATTTTCAATATTTAATAAATTGCGGACGAATACAAAGTAGTCCCGGTAATGCGTGGCCTAAAACATTTCTTCATGGAGGTATGAAAAAAACCCAGCCAATCACAGCTCGTCAAAAGTAATGACAATAAACAATATTAAATTATTCCGCAATGTAATTGTAGTTATTCGGCTCGCACTTGAGTTTCGTTAACTGTTCGAACAAGGTCGAAATTAATTTATTATAGAATATTTTTTATAATAATCGATGAAAATGTTTTTGTTTTTTTATTATCACAGGGGCATTTTTCGATACAAGTTCAAATTGACAATCTTCATAAACATGAGTGAACATAAAATACCAAGTTTTATGATACATATACTATTGAAAAAAATCGTTCAATGTAGGGATTTCCTGTTTTATTGGGCAGCTATGTTATCCGCGCTGAACACGCAAGGAACAGTTTTATGTGTATGGTGTATTTGAATCATGTGTGTATGAGTGCCTCTTCGTTTGCTTTGAATTGGTCTTTGTAAAGTTCCCTTGTGTTCTACATCCGTTGGCGTTACGAGACGTTTTAAATGTCACAGTCCCTAAATTATGTTGGTGTTGAACAGGCAAGGACAATTTTATGAAGGTCATGAGCGAGCACACACTGGTGTTAGCTGTGCACTGTCATCTGTCATTTTCAAATTTCCTGCCTGACTTCTGATCTATTTGTGTAGTAACCATTCTTCATTGTACATTAGATGTAGTCAGTACTGATAGTCACGAGAAAACTATCTACATGTACAGTAAAACCCCTCTAATGCGACCAGCAAAAAGGGGCATAATTCACAGTGATAAAGGTGGGTGGTAGCTAAATGCAGGATGAAAGTTATCCAAAAAAGCTTTCTGCATAACTTTCGTCCTGCATTAAGCAACCGCCTGATTATGAAGACAGCCATGTTTGTTCATTAAGTGGTCGCATTAGAGGGGTTTATATATTTTAGGAATAATGGAGTTAAAGAGTCATCTTAATTTTGACTGAATATGATAGCATTTTGGCGGGCAATCACGTGGTATACATGTAAGCTCTGTTGGATTTGCCATACTTTGAGGAACGGTTGGTATTGAAAGACATTTTGAATAATTATTTTTGTGTGTCTTGTATTCTTTCAGTATCTTTTCATTCCGCTCATTCAACCATTGATTCATATTGTCTTGTCTATATAGATTGAAAGCAGACATTTTTATGCAACCACAAGGAGGGAGGCAAATAGCCTTGCTCTTATCCATCTGTACATCCATTCGCATGTCCCGCAAATCTTGTGTATCCAACTCCACATACACCAATGGGAGGATTTACTGCAAATTTTCACAGGCGGACAACCATGTGGCTGTACGAAAGACAGGAATTTTAGCTCCAATAATTTATTTGCCAGAGTTATGGGACTTTGAAATTTTCTCACTGTATAACATGTAGTGAAACATCATGTGTGTC
This sequence comes from Azorinus chamasolen, assembly GCA_963576725.1. Classification (NCBI taxonomy): domain Eukaryota; kingdom Metazoa; phylum Mollusca; class Bivalvia; order Cardiida; family Solecurtidae; genus Azorinus; species Azorinus chamasolen. The sequence continues at coordinate 14,648,860 of OY755245.1, forward strand.
CAACTTTTCATGTTCTCAGACTACACATTGACAATATATCTGAACACCAAAGATTCTTCTTGAAAATTCCTTTTATTAATAAAGGCATTGATTTTATTGACTTTAAAAGTATATTCAGAGACAATAATGTAATTGACCCTTTTCCTAAATACAGAAACACCGAATATCTAGTCTATAATAAGGGTATGCTCCGACAGAAAATCAACAGCAATGTTACCATCTAGACCTCTTATCAGAGTATGACCTGAGACGATTCATCAGCAACTGTTCAATTTGGGTCTCTAATTAAGGTATGCTCTGGGAGTCTCTAATTAACCCGTCGCTTGCTGAATTTTAAAATACATTTCTCCTTCTTTACCCATGCCCTGTTGTATAATTGCATATGTCTTCACTGTGTACGAGTATTTCGCTGCGTAATCACTGCTATGGAGTGCGCTGGTTGCACAACCAACTTGTAAATAGTGCAAATCCTGATGAGACAGCTCCTGCAGGAGCTGTCTCATCTGAGTCTTCACTATTTACAGGTAGGTATATTGACGTGAACTGAACAGCAAGCGAAGGGTTAAGGTATGCTCTGGGAGTCAGGCTGTCAATTTATAATTTAGCAAATAAATACAGACGATGTGATTATTTCTAACATGAATATTCAGCTGGTAAAGGGTTAATTTAGCTATCACTCACCTGTTTTGGTTGAGTTGGCCTACTCGAAGTAGCTTTCTGTGAATGTGTTGTAAAACAGAGATTGGGATTAACCCTTTACTCTGTATACGGTGCATGTCCTTTACGATATTTTAGACACTTTTAGACATTAACTTTATTTATTCATCACCAAATGCTACATTTATCATTGCAAGCTATATTAGGAGAATGGTGTATTGTTCTGCTCGGCATATTGCCAAACATGTTATTTTCAATATTGTTTCTCTCTTTTCTTTAAATCAATAATTGATATTCATTAGGATGCAAATGAGATAATTTGCACAAAGAAAACCAAGCATGAAGATTCATACATAAACTATATGTTTATGTCATTTATAATTATCGCCAAAGTACGCCGCGATATTTTTTTATGTTGCAGGTATTTAAACACTCTGTAATATGAACAATGATGTTAGAATAGTTGCCTAGGAAATATATTACCATCAGTGCTATATAATGTGCCTTGTAGAGTACATTCGCGATTCTGATTCAGTAGACTTTTTTGAACATGTTGGTACCCATGAAAAAAGTCTAGGGGTGCACGGTACACCACACTGGCCCCCAGAGTAGTTAATAACTTCTTTTTATTTCAGAAAATATTCACGTTTTATTTTGATAATTTGCATATACGTGTGTTCATTTTGGGCATTGATATCATCAATTCTCAATAGATAAAAGACAGAGCTGCTGATAACACATTTCCTCATAGAATATTTTAGACCAAATCTCTTTGAATAAATCTACCGAAAAGGAGCATTAAATAGAAAAACATTAACATTTTCGAATTGTGTTGTTTTGTAACAATTGTGATAAATACAGCATTTTCTCCTATGGGAGAAATACAAAATGTGACCTTTACCAAAGGGGGTCAATATGAGAAAATAAGATAAAAGGTATGTACTCAAATACATGTACTAAAATCGTCATTTCTCCACCAAACCCTACGTTGTGTCCACTCTTTTGAATCGTCTCTTCGAATAATCTCTACTAAAGGTTATGTCACAACATAGGGTTTGATGGAGAAATAAAGAATTTGTTCTTGAAAATGTTTTAATTTTTGTTTTACGCATATTATCAGGACCTCTGGGACTAAGATTTGTTACAGTTGAACTTCGGATATCTCGAACTCGGATAACCCAAACGTCGGGATAACTCGAACAAAAAGTTCAGTCCTTCCAAAACTTACAATACACAATTGCTCTAAAAAGTATCGCTACAGATATCTAGAAACACAAGTGACAGCTTAATACAGGTCCAAAGTAATGCTGAGAGCTTTCAGCATTACTTTAGACCTGTACTAAGCTGTGGCATTGAGAAATTGTTCAGGAAAAATATCGGGTGACTCGAACTTCTCACATACCTTCCCTTATCTCCGAGTTAGTGTAATATTGTCATGGAGATTGGCAGCACTTTAAGGGATAACATTTGAAAAAGGAAGTAATCATTTATCTACATATTGACTGGCGAGTTGCAGGTCAGTTATGTAGATGGATAGGTTTTCCTGGTTCACTAAAGATGTATAAATAGAGAGCGGAAATGCTAGCAAGGGGGGACTGGCCTGAGCCTGGGTTGAGAAGTCAGAGAGAATGCTGCCATCTTCCGTATAGCTATGACTCTGAATAAAAGTTGATCAGAAAACTGAGGCGTTGTTGTACTTCCGCTATATCACATTAGAACAACGGGTTAAGATTCCCTTGCCTGTAACACGTGTAAGATCACGTTAGAACGGATATATGCCGTCATACATCAGATATGAAGTCAAACCATGGAACCGATGTTCACATGCCATTTAAACGGCAAAAATACACTTATTTGTTATGAGAGAAAAAGAATTTGATGCTCGTTGTCTTTTAAGATCACATGTTCCTAAACTCACCAAGAAAATGTTATAAAGCTCGCCAAGGCTCGCTTAATGACATTGTCTAAGGCTCGTTTAGGAATATGTGATCTTAAAAGACATCTCGCAATAGATCGAACTTTTTGTATGGTCCATTGAAGTTCGAGTTATCGAAGTTCAACTGTATGTAGTTTCAAGAGTCAATAGTTTAAAGACATTCACCCCTGAAAATAGCATACAGTGCTCCCTCTCTACAACGACACCCTTTGGGATACGAATATTGTATGTGTTGTTCAGAGGGAGTTGCTATAGGGAGGGAAAATCAAATATAATTAGCTTGTTTGCAGATCCCCAGATAAGGTGTATTTCGAGAACTAAAACCGTTATGCCTCAATCAAACCCTATGTTGTGACCACTCTTTAGAATCGTCACAAAGTGACGATTCTAAAGAGTGGTCACAACATAGGGTTTGATTGAGGCATAAAGAAAATACGATGGGACAAAGTTGTTTCTGGAGCCTTGTTATTTCGGAAACAGTGACATGCGTTGTTGTAAGGAGGGAATCGTTATTGAGAGGGCCGTTGTAGGGAGGGAGCACTGTATAAACTACTGTTTAGAAATATCAAACTAGTTAATATAATGCTAGTTGCAATTTGATGTAGGTTATCGATCAATCAATCGATCAATCAATCTTACTATGATTCGAAAATCATTTGTTTGTCTGAAAACAGCGCTTGAACATGAACACGAAAACATGACATTGAAAGCTAAGTCTATAACAGAGGTACAGATAAGATGCGTAAATTAAAACAATTTCAAGATCTCTTCACCAAACCCTATATTGTGGTCACATCTTTATCTCTTCACCAAACCCTATATTGTGGTCACATCTTTATCTCTTCACCAAACCCTATATTGTGGTCACATCTTTATCTCTTCACCAAACCCTATATTGTGGTCACATCTTTATCTCTTCACCAAACCCTATATTGTGGTCACATCTTTATCTCTTCACCAAACCCTATATTGTGGTCACATCTTTATCTCTTCACCAAACCCTATATTGTGGTCACATCTTTATTTCTCCACCAAACTCTTTATTGTGGTCACATCTTTATTTCTCCACCAAACTCTTTATTGTGGTCACATCTTTATTTCTCCACCAAACCCTATATTGTGGTCACATCTTTATTTCTTCACCAAACCCTATATTGTGGTCACATCTTTATTTCTCCACCAAACCCTATATTGTGGTCACATCTTTATTTCTCCACCAAACCCTATATTGTGGTCACAACATAAGGTCTGATGGAGATATAACTTTTTTGGTATTTGAGTACGCATCTTTATCTGTTGCCCTGTATCAAATTTCTTTCTTTCCGGGAATTGTCTGCTTTTGACTGACTCATCACGACAATGCAACGGTATACAATAAACCCTCTATATAACGGCCACTAAATTCTATCAAGTATTTAATGCAGGTGGATGTTTAAAGCAAGGTGGAAGTAAAACAGAACGCTCCTATAGGAGCCGTCTGGTCAGGGCCTGTTCTGTTTGCTTATGATATACAGTGCTCCCTCTCTACAACGACACCCTTTGGGATACGAATAGTGTATGTGTTGTTCAGAGGGAGTCGTTATAGGGAGGGAAAATCAAACATAATTAGCTTGTTTGCAGAAACCCAGATCAGGTATATTTCGAGAACTAAAACCGTTATGCCTCAATCAAACCCTATGTTGTGACCACTCTTTAGAATCGTCACAAAGTGACGATTCTAAAGAGTGGTCAAAACATAGAGTTTGATAGAGGCATTAAGAAAATACGATGGAACAAAGTTGTTTCTGGAGCCTTGTTGTTTCGGAAACAGTGACATGCGTTGTTATAAGGAGGGATTCGATATTGAGAGGGCCGTTGTAGGGAGGGAGCACTATAATATAGATATGATTCTGCTGTTTCGGCCATGGACAAAATTCCTGTGTTCAAAGATATCGCCCATTTGTCATTTGACATCTCTCTCTCACACTCTCAATATTTCCTGGCCTTCTCAATCTCTATTTCTTTGACACACCTCGCTCTCAATCTTTCCTGACCTTCTCAATCTCTATTTCTTGGTATCATCCATATCTCTATCTCTCTCTCTCTCTCTCTCTCTCTCTCTCTCAGATCCCCCCTCTCTCTCTCACTCTCTCTCTCTCTCTCTCTCTCTCTCTCTCTCTCTCTCTCTCTCTCAGATTAACTGATTTACTTACACGATAGACAGTGTATACATGTTCAGGTTTGCAGTTCGAATGCCATTTGTATCGCAAGTTATGCTCACAGCTATATTACTCATCGTCACCGTGAAATCACTGGAGGCGGGTTGTGCAGATGAACTGAAACAAAATGCTTGGATAAGTAATCGAAATTCACATTTCTGGGATTGTTGTGGTTGTTAAATAAACATATTCCATCACTATGATATACACTGATCTGGATATACACTAACAAGTATATACACTGACCTGGATATACACTGACCTGGATCTTAACAGACCTGGATCTACATTGACCTGGATATACACTGACCTGGATCTTCACTGACCTGGATATACACTGACCTGGATCTTCACAGACCTGGGTCTACATTGACCTGGATCTTCACAGACCTGGATATACACTGAACTGGATCTTCACAGACATGGATCTACACTGATCTGGATATGTACTGACATTGATATAAACACTGATCTGGATATATACTGGATTAACATTGATCTGGATATACACTGATCTGGATATACACTAACAAGGATATGCACTGACCTGGATCTACACTTACCTGGATCTACACTTATCTTGATCCACACTGATCTGCATATACACTGATCTGTATGTACACTGATCTATCTGGATATACACTGGAACAGGATATACATAAATCTGGATATAAAATTAATATGGGTATACACTAACATGGATATACATTAACCTGGATATACATTGATCTGGATATACACTGATCAGGATATGCACTAATTTGGATACACACTAATTTGGATAAACATTAAACTGGATATACATTAATCTGGATAGACATTAACCTGGATGTAGACTAATCTAGGTAATAACAAATCTTGGTATGCTCTGATCTGTATAGACACTGTCCTTGATATACCCTAATATGGATATACACCGTCCTTAATATACCCTAGTTTGGATATACACTGATCTGTCCAAATAATCAGGATATACATGTACACTAATCTGGATACACACTAACATGGATATAGACTACTCTGGGTTGGCAATAATCTTGAAATGATATACGATAATATGGATATGCATTTATTCAGATATAGACTTATCTAAATGGACACTTATATGGATACATACTCAACTGGGTATAGACTGGGTATACACTTGCCTAGATACACACCAATCTTAATCTACACTTAGTTGGATATACAGTCTACGCTGCCACGTATTGTCTTCTCCTTAATGTATCAAATATATTGGATGCAACTGGGGGCAAATGCCATGAAATAATCGCCAATGTCAGCGAATGAGTTGGGTTTTCATACAGAGAACACTAGTATACACTGTACAAATTATGTTCAACTGAAGTCAGAAATACAGTTCTTTTTTTAAGTGCAATGTCTTTGTTTCTCACAAGCTTCTTTGAACTAGAAGCAGACAGGAGCGTAGCTGAATCCAGATTTATGTAATCTACGGACCGTGGCTGTATGGGTCCGGGGGCATGCTCCCCCGGAAAACTGTGTTATGTTAGATAGCTGTATGTTGGATTTTGCGGTTACGGTATGTTTCAGCATTATCTCATACACATATAACCGAATAAGGAAATTTAACCAATTCCTTTATAGGCTATTTTAAGACACAATTTCTTTGAATAAATCTACCGACCAGGAGCATTTTATAGAAAGGGAAACTTTAAGAAGTGTGTAGTGTTCAAACCATTGCGATAAATAGAGCATTTGCTCTTGTAGGAGCAAATAGTCTACTTATCACAATGGTTTCAAAAGGTGAATGTTACACACGAGCGTAAGTGTGTATCACTAGCTATGCCCCTGTTACACACGAGCGTAAGTGTGTATTACTAGCTATGCCCCTGTTACACACGAGCGTAAGTGCGTATCACTAGATATGCCCCTGTGTAAGCGCGTATCATTAGCTATGCCCCTGTTCCGCACGAGCGTAAGTGCGTATCACTAGCTATACATCTGGACTAATCAAAAATGCACAAAACCAAATGTGACCGACATTATTTTACAGTGGGTTAAGAGTTATTTTTGTACGTTTTATCAGATTGAGTTATACTTTAAACGAAAGACCTATGATAACACATAGATAAGAAACTTAGACAAATCACGCCAAATCTCGCGGCAATTGTACCAAATCACGCAAAGTCATGTTTGCATACATCTCTGGTTTATTTCTGGTTGTAAGAAACGCTCAGGAAATATGAGCATACAAGAAAAAATATTGATGCAGAGCATCAAAGTCGCCGAAATTATGTTTCAACATAATTTTGTGTAAATATCAGTGCGCTTAAGCAATTTCTGTGCAGCAAATGTGTATAAATATGTTTAATTGTTTGTTTGTGTTGATTAACAGAACAACACAGAACATATTTTTATTCAAGGACTTGAACATTACAGTTCATCGTCACATCACAATACAATTCACAAAAACATGCGAGTAGCAAGTGTAATAATAATTATATAAGAAAATGAGAGATATAGATGGCGGAAGTAGCCTATGAAAGAAAATAGTATACATTTGTATAAGGTATACAAATGTAATCATGATATTGGTCGTCTGCTAATCAGCTTCTATAATCATACTCTAGAAGGTGTTTTCTCTTTTCAAATGCCTTTGAGCAGTATATGGCAAGTTTATTTAGCGTATTCACATTCGTACAGTTCAACAGATTTATGAGTTTATACATGATTGGTCTAAGGAAATAATATTTCTTTATATATATTTCTCTTAATTCAACAAAGGACGGACAAACTAAAATAAAATGAAATTCATCTTCTACATCATTTAGGTTACAAAGTACACATTTCCTAAGATTCCGTTCAATTGTTTCGTGTCTTCCAGTTTCAATGCTTAAATTATGTGATGACAAGCGTATTCTTGCTAGCGTGATTCTGAATCTGACATTATACACTTTAGTAAAGTAATCTGAAATTTCAAAGTTAAATTTTAACTCTCTGTTAAGATATAATGAAGTACTCGAATTCATCTCTACGTTCCACCGACTGCAGTACATATCTAAAAGGCGTCTTCGAAGTACTGGAGTAAATACTTTTATGTCATTTGACGCAGGGTATAACCAAACTTCGCCGAGACCACAATTCTGTATAAAGAATGCACACGTTATTTGCCCAATTTTGAATATTTTTCTGGTTGGTTTTATCTCTCATTTTGTTAATTACCGTTGTAAGTATGCAGTTACCCGATTTTGACTCTTAGAGTTTCGAAACATATTTGACAATTTTCATTTGTAAGTTGATTTTCAGCAGATATCGTCCTAATTCTCCATATACAACTGTGCCATTAGTTGATTGTTTAATATTTAGCATTGATTTTCAGAACTTTCTATGTACCCCTTTAATGCAGCTATGCTGGGCGAACCCCCCCCCCCCCCCCCCCATACTTCACTTGCGTAACTCAAGATAGATGAAACTAATGAATCACCGTACTTCTGTTTCTGCTTACGGCTAATGTCCAATTAGCGTCCAGCCCAAGAGAGGGCGAAAGGATACAGAGAAACCCGGGTGCGATGCCCTACTCTTATGATCGACAGAGTTTCTCTGATTCTTTTAACATGCCCTCTGGTACATAGGTATCGGTTTATAGTCTCGTCCACAGGATTTGGTCCGACGGTGGATTGAACCCGGGATCTATGGTATTGTAATCGATTAACTGTGGATATCATTTGCACCAAAGGTGATTAGTAGTCTTATTAATGACAGTTTGTATACTAATCGTACTACGAGGGCCTCGTATTAACACTTACATTTATATGTGTTAGTTCAGTCAATTAGTAATCGTGATTATATATACATGTATATATATTAAAATACAATATAGCAATTAGTTTCTTAATTGGGACCGCCTTTGCACAGTTTGTGACCTTCGCGCAAACAAACATCATTTACGTATGTTATGATTTTAAAATTCGTTATTTCGCATAATATAGTTAAGGTTTAAACAAGGAAGTGGCTACTACTCTTTACTGAAATTGCATGTAGTGATATCTCCCCTGGATATGAAATTCATATCCGTCAGGTCAGAGGGGAAGACCAGCTAGGTATGAATCTAAAACTGTTTTTTTAAGAATAGCCTACTCATGCAAGTGTTTATCTATGTGAAAGTGTGTCCATATTCCTAAATACCCATCAGGTAAAGGGTTAAAAGTACAAAAATGAGTCATGCAGGAAACACCACATACAGAACAAACACTCGCCCGAACAGCAACACAAGGAAACAGCAAATGTACATAACTAGAAAAAACAACAAGAGACACACAAAGACAAAACAAACATACAATAGGAGGAAGATGGAAGTACCGCCTTGGAACGGTCAGTGACAAAAGTCACTGGGGGGTTAAACCGGTTTATGGGCGCCCAACCTCACTCTTATTCCATCCCCACCCTAAAAGACAAACAGTGTAAATAAACGTATCCCCTCTCCGACTAATCTACAACAACCGCGACGGCAAATACAATGGTAAAGTGCATGTATAACGAAAAAACATTTAATTGAACATACTGTATCCACCTATCGCTAGTGTACTCAATGATTGAGCTGCAAACAGAGTAACTGTAGAAAAGTAATAAAGGGTACGACAAAAATGAAATAGTACAGATATCCGACGTTCTCCTTCCATTTCTGGATTTAAGAGGTCGCCTTCATAGAGTACTAAACCTTTCTTGTCGGCGTACATGCAAAGAGGCCAGCGTGATGGCCAACTGTAAAAGGGTTCACAACCAAACATGCAGTATGTTGTAGTACTACAGGATCATATCCCTTTTTAATGAATTGTTTAACACATTTGATGAACAAAGTGAGAAAATGGGTATGTCCAATAATTTTACAAAGTTTGTAAATCACATCACCATAAAATTCAGGATGTGAAATACCGTGTCGCAGAAGCACCTTGAGATTACATTGGTACTTGCCAATAAGCGAGAGATTTCGATAGTAAAATTTAGAGAAAGTTTTTCTTAGTTTATGGTATCTATATCCTTGCTTAAGCAGTTTCGACTGTTAAAATCGTGAATAGATGAACAAGCTCTAGCAAAACGAATAAGTTGAGATATATAAACCCCGTAAGATGGAGCACGGGGAACATCCCCGTCAAGATGAGGAAAATTTACAATATTAATATCAAAATCATCACTTTTGTCATATATTTTAGAAGAAATCATTCCATTATTAATTTTAAGGTCTAGATCAAGAAACGCTGCATAATTGTCGGACGGGTTAGCTTTATTCAATTTGAGTTCTTTAGGATAAATTGTAGGAATCAGAGCATCAAAGAAAGGGTTATCTAAGTTAAAAATATCATCCAAATATCGACAAGTTTCATTGAAGACTTTTATAACATCTTCTTGTGATTGAGGATTCAAACGCAACATGAAATCTCTCTCATAGCAGTACAAAAACAAATCTGCGACAAGTGGTGCACAATTCGTACCCATAGGAATACCAATTACCTGACGGTATATAGCATTCCAATAACGTACAAATATGTTATCCAAAAGAAAGGTAAGTGCTTCACAAACTTCTGAGCAAGTCCAATTGGTGTAATATTTCATTTGCTCGTCAGTAAAGAAAGCTTTTTCAGCATTACATGCCAAGAATGATGTTTTTTCCCGTGCAAATACTTTCTGGATTAAGTTAGTAAGCTTATCCTTAATTAAAATATGAGGAAGAGTTGTGTACAGAGTAGAAAAATCGTACGTGCTTACAGTGGATGCAAGATACCTTTTGTTCTTAAGTTTGTTTAAGACTTCTGAAGAGTTCTTAATAGACCAGAAGAGATTTATTCCAGAATTTTCATAAGTCTTATCACAGTAGAATTTTACATGTTCCTTTACCTTCGTTAAACAAGAAGTCAAAAGTATAGACAATTTAGTAGTTGTACATGAACTAGAATTAGCAATGAAACGCGCTTTATATGGTTTTTTATGTAGTTTTGGTAACCAATACATTGTAGGAAGTTTATGTTGTGTAATTTTAATATCGGTTCCAAATTGTTCACACTTTTTGACATGGTCTGAAATGATGGTCTTTTCGTCAGTGGTAACTGAAATGTATGACTTGGTATTAATAATTTCCTGCTTCAAGACATCGATATAATGTAATCGTCAAATAATAATCACATTATTCGATGCCTTATCAGCAGGAACAAAAACGTATTTTGAATGGAAATCCTGTAAACCCTTTTTAAGATGTCTAAAAGAAGTTCTAGGTTTAGGTGGAAGAAGGTGTTTATTAGAGCTGTAAAAGGAAATGCGTTTATCAATTATATCAAAAATTAGTTTTTTCCAACAAGAAAGAGCATTAGACTCAACATGTTCTCTTCGACACCATTTAATACTAAAATTTTGTAAAGCCTCCGCAATCTGAACTCGACAAGAGTTAAAATCTATCAAGGATGGTATTCTATATTTGGGACCTTTATTCAAAAGAGATCGTAGACGTTTATCTTTAATTATCTCAAAATTACCAGTAATCACATGACCAGCCGGAGAATAGCAAAATTTTGAGGTGGCGCAATCTCAATTATCAGGAATATTATCATTAATATTAAGGTCGGCCACAATTTTATTATAGTTGAAAATTGTATTTCTGATGGGTTTGTTATATTTGTAGCAGATGATAGGTGGTTCTGTATTTTTAAAGTATTTAGGAATAGTGTCAATTACATTTTTGTCTCTAAAAATACTTTGGAGGTCAATAAAATCAATACCTTTATTAATAAAAGGAATTTTCAAGAAGAATCTTTGGTGTTCAGATAATTTGTCAATGTGCGGTCTGAGAACATGTAGAGTAAAGCTTTGTATCAAACTAGCCGTTCCTATGAGAGGATCTGATCTAAAAATAATTTTATCGGCTTGCTCGTCAATTTCTTTTAATGAACATATAGATAAGGAGGAAAGTATAGAAAGCATGGCATGTTTACCCGAAGTAAGGCGTAAAGTATGTAGATCAAGAAGAGTCATTTTCAAACGAGATTTTCGTTTAATATTACCATTTTTGCGAATGCCATGTGACCGAGATTTGCGTTTTCTAATAGAAAAAATAGAAAAAATATCTATATCTGGTTCTCTTGAAATGTTTCCAGTCTGGTAAATATTATCATTCAGTCCTAAAGGAAAAGGTGTTTGCAATTTTTTTATCCAATTTAATTCAGATATAAATCTAGCTTTCGATTTAAAGCTACTAGTAGCCTCCTTATCATATGTTATATGCTCAACAATTTGTACTAAAACATCTTTAAAAGAATGGCCAGACTTCCGAAAGTGTTGGTATAAAAAATTGTTTAGTTTACGATTTCGACACTGATATGCATGCTCACGAAATCGAGTCTTTAAAGCACGTCCTGTTTGTCCTACGTACTGTATACCGCAACTAGGCGCGTTTCAAGTTAAAACATAAATAACGTTAGTAGTAGTACAATCAACGTCTGAGTTTATCTTGACATTAAATGTTCTACCATTAACTGTAGATTTTATAGTGGAATTACAAATATTCTGAAAATGGGTGATCCCTCGAAAGCAAAAGTAGAAATGCAAAAAGAGAAAATTGCAGACTCGGTTTTACAAGAAATGTTACTACAACATATGCACCTCTTAGCAAAGCACTTTTGGATAATTGGATACACTCTGTGTCGCCTGCATAAGGACCGTTTACGAATAGAAGAAATTTTTTGGATAACATATTTTAAAGGCGAAAGTACAACTCTTGGTCCATTGAAACAACATTTATTAATAGAAAGAGATGGTATGTGAAAAGATGATGCCGACTGAAGATTAAGTTGTTTTAAACGAACAAACGGTTGAAGGGAAGAGAAATTAGAAATATTTCTGGGTACTTGTACAGACGACACAGATTGCATATTTATAGCTTTCAGTTCTATTAGAGGTATTTTAACTTTATTCATATTGGAAAGTGATAGAGGGGCACCTGTATTGTGTTCATCAACACGTCAATTACATTAGTGTAGCTACCAAGTGCATCAAATTGTTGGTGAACACAACACCTACCACGAGGTGCATGACATACTTATGATGATGTAAGAGGCGAATGAGAGTTGTGTATGTTACTTGCATATCCTGCAAGAGAATGATAACAACATCGATTACGTGTACGGGGAGACTTTTTACGGCCACCACACGGCACAAGCAACACTATTGTGATAATAAAAGTACAAAAATGAGTCATGCAGGAAACACCACATACAGAACAAACACTCGCCCGAACAGCAACACAAGGAAACAGCAAATGTACATAACTAGAAAAAACAACAAGAGACACACAAAGACAAAACAAACATACAATAGGAGGAAGATGGAAGTACCGCCTTGGAACGGTCAGTGACAAAAGTCACTGGGGGGTTAAACCGGTTTATGGGCGCCCAACCTCACTCTTATTCCATCCCCACCCTAAAAGACAAACAGTGTAAATAAACGTATCCCCTCTCCGACTAATCTACAACAACCGCGACGGCAAATACAATGGTAAAGTGCATGTATAACGAAAAAACATTTAATTGAACATACTGTATCCACCTATCGCAAGTGTACTCAATGATTGAGCTGCAAACAGAGTTGTTTCAGCAGTTATCTCGCTGAAATGTGCTTATACACATAAACAAACGTCTGTTGTGCTGCATTTCAGGGCCTTTAACCTTTAGCCTGGTGAGCACGATTTATCTATCTTTTATTGGGTACACGTCTCATCTGGGTCCAAGCTGTTTGCAAAAGTAAACATTGATTTCTTCTAAAATATATGACAAAAGAGATGATTTTGATTTTAATATTGTTAATTGTCCTCATCTTGACGGGGATGTTCCCCGTGCTCCATCTTACGGGGTTTATATATCTCAACTTATTCGTTTTGCTAGAGCTTGTTCATCTATTCACGATTTTAACAGTCGAAATCTCATTTTAACTAAAAAACTGCTTAAGCAAGGATATAGATACCATAAACTAAGAAAAACTTTCTCTAAATTTTACTACCGAAATCTCTCGCTTATTGGCAAGTACCAATGTAATCTCAAGGTGCTTCTGCGACACGGTATTTCACATCCTGAATTTTATGGTGATGTGATTTACAAACTTCGTAAAAATATTGGACATACCTATTTTCTCACTTTGTTCATCAAATATGTTAAAAAATTCATTAAAAAGGGATATGATCCTGTAGTACTACAACATACTGCATGTTTGGTTGTGAACCCTTTTACAGTTGGCCATCACGCTGGCCTCTTTGCATGTACGCCGACAAGAAAGGTTTAGTACTCTATGAAGGCGGCCTCTTAAATCCAGAAATGGAAGGAGAACGTCGGATATCTGTACTATTTCGTTTTTGTCGTACCCTTTATTACTTTTCTACAGTTACTCTGTTTGCAGCTCAATCATTGAGTACACTAGCGATAGGTGGATACAGTTTATTTACTCTGTTTGTCTTTTAGGGTGGGGATGTAATAAGTGTGAGGTTGGGCGCCCATAAACCGGTTTAACCCCCCTCCCAGTGACTTTTGTCACTGACCGTTCCAAGGCGGTACTTCCATCTTCCCCCTATTGTATGTTTGTTTAGTCTTTGTGCGTCTCTTGTTGTGTTTATAGTTATGTACATTTGCTGTTTCCTTGTGTTGCTGTTCGGGCGACTGTTTGTTCTGTATGTGGTGTTTCCTGCGTGACTCATTTTTGTACTTACATTGGTCCGTCCTGACCAAACTAAAGGTTTATATGCAATTTAATACGGGGAGAATAAAATCTCGAAAACGTATTCAAGTAGACTGCGTGAAAAACAGATAGACCGACGAAGATATGGTAAAATTACTTAATAATAAATTCAGTTCGTTCAGCAGTCCTAACGCATCGGGAGAAACACACAGTGTTATAGTTCCAATACAAATTAAAAAGTTAATGATTAAATAATGCAAAGAAAAATATATGCAGACATTTTTTAACCAACAATGGGTTTAATGCATATACGAGCATAAGTTGATCACTATAGACCATGAATAGCATGTATATGTGTTTAACCTTCAAACGGATATGACTGTCTTATCTAATGAAAATAAAATCACTTTTATCCAGTCACCAAGCTTCTCTAGTGACTGACGTAATAAATGGGGTGCAGATAAACTTAGGTTAGGAGGTTAGTAGATGTTTCTAAGGCGTACTGATTCTAAATTTTCTGTAAATATGCATATATTGACGGAATATGTTGACGCAATAGAATTATACAAAGAAAAGAAAAGAAAAAAAGAGAAGTACAGAATTTGGCTACAAATGGGGGATTCGAACCCACGCCGGACCATACAAAAGTGCAATTCAAACAGTAGTCCACCGTTTGACCCTCTAGGCCACAGCCGCTTAGACGATAAACTCTGCTGATTTATCGCTTTTATCATTAATCCATCGTGGCGGGAAAGTGTACTGCAGCATAGACTCGCTGTTTGTCTACAACGCACCAGCAAGAATTACTGCATATTGACAGATTTTAATCGCAACGTGTATTCACGTGACAATTTTGCTGATTACTTTTATTAATTAACAAAAAAAATACATATATTGTTATTTTTAATCACCTGGTCTTGTCTACCGACATACGCCAACATCCCACAACACACATTGTTATTGAAATAAGTCGGTGCATGTAGAAAGTCTATCCCCAATTATTCCTTTAGAGGGACTAGCAAATTGTATGTGCCCCCTGATTTTATTGCTTTTGCGATTGTTTTGTATTGCTTTAATACATGTTTTTGTATATTATAAAATTGTGTTGACTTAAAAGACAAACAAAAAGGCATGAACAAAATAGAATGTTTGACATGGTTGTATTTCAGACACCAATCATATGATCTTTGTACTCAGTCAATGACTTCTCCTCCCATAGACTTTTCCAAAACAAATTAAAAATAAATGATTGCGTAGAACAATTAATCAGCTACAATATAGTACCTTGATTGATAAAATCTGTCCATAAACAAAAAGGTTTCGTGCAAAGACCCAACCCACTCTGAACTGCAATGTACTTATTTTGGTGAAAATTACCTTAGTTTGCAAATCAAGATTTCTAAAGATTCGCATACTTTCTTCAAAACAAGCAAATTCATAGAATTGATATTCCCTGCCAAAGGTTCTACCTAGTAAAATGGCAAACAATAAGGGGGCGTCTTTAGGTAATCAATTTAAAACATGAGGGCTATGACAGCCATGGATCGCACAACCAAATTTTACATGCTTTGATACATACTATTACCTTCAATAGATATTTTGACTAACTTTATGAATATTGGGCTACATTATTGCTTTCTACGGCGATCTTTAATAATAGTGTAAATGTTCTCTCGTCTATGTTCTTTGTCTAGTTCTTCCATAATACAGCTTCTTTCATTCAGAACTACACTCGGCATGTTCTTCGACCACACGTTGATTCAGTGTCTGACCATAAAAGATATTTTTTGAAAATTCGCACTATCCAAACTAATTACATCGTGTCTAACAGCGGTCAAAGAACATGTCAAGCGTTACTGCGATAAAGCTTATGAGAATTCAGGAATTAACCTTTTTTGGTCTATAAAAAAGGGTAATACAGATTACCTTCTTTGATAGATTTCGAAATCTGCCGTAGCAAAATTATAGAATCTTTGTTAGACTTCAGTGTAAAATGGTGTCGCCGAGAACATGCAGACAATAGTGTCCTTACAAAATGGATAAAACAAATTTCAAATATAATGTATACACGTATCGCTTTTTTACAAATCTAACATTCACCTTCTTCCGCCTAAACCGAAGACTTCAGTTCGCTTCTTAAAAATAGTAATACAAGAATTTCACTCTAAATACGTGTTTGTTCCAGCTGATAAAGCGTCAAACAATGTAATTATCGTTTGACGACTTTATTATGTGGATGTTTTTGAACAAGAACTCACTAAGACAAAGTCATATATTTTGGTATCTAAATCTGAAAAAGACATAATATCTGAACATGTTAATAAATGTAAACAGTTCAATGCTGATATATTATCACACATCATAAACTTCCGACAATGTACTGGATACCTAAACTCCATAAAACGCCATATAAATCACGCTTCATAGCTAACTCTGTCTCGTGCACAACAACCGCACTATCCAAACTAATTACATCGTGTCTAACAGTGGTCAAAGAACATGTCAAGCGTTACTGCGATAAAGCTTATGAGAATTCAGGAATTAACCTTTTTTGGTCTATAAAAAAACTCCAACGAGGTTTTAACTCAATTAAAAATCAAGCAACACCAAGCTAACACTATAAGCACATGTGATTTTTCTACACTTTATACCACATTACCACACGATCTAATAAAGATCAAACTTACAAATCTTATAAATAAAACATTTGCCAAAGAAAAAGCATCATTTATTGCCTGTAAGTCTAGACATGCGTTCTTTACCAATGACATTACAAATAAATATACCTCGTGGACATGTTTAGATCTTTGTGACTCAATTACGTTTCTGTTAGACAATATATTTGTTCGTTTTGGTAATTCTGTATATCGCCAGGTCATTGGTATTCCCATGGGAACCAACTGTGCTCCTTTAATTGCAGACTTGTTTTTGTATTGTTATGAACGGGATGTTATGCTTAACCTTAAAACCGATTCACAGGCGGATGTCATCAATGGTTTTAACAATACAGCACGTTATTTAGACGACATATTTAATATTGATAACCCATACTTTGATTCTATGATAACCTCAATTTACCCTAGAGAGCTCAAGCTTAATAAAGCAAATAGTTCTGACATATCTGCAGCCTTTTTAGATTTAAATTTATCTATAAACAATGGAACATTTTCTTCTGGAATGTATGACAAAAGGGATGACTTTAATTTTAAAATAGTTAACTATCCTCATTTGGATGGGGATGTTCCCCGTGCTACGTGTTACGGTGTATACATTTCTCAGCTTATTCGTTTTGCTAGAGCTTGTTCTTCTGTTGATGATTTTAACAATCGTAACCTTATTATCACTGAAAAACTACTAAAACAGGGCTACAGATATGACAAACTTTGTAAAACATTTTCAAAATTTTACTACCGTAATGTTCTACTCATCAGCAAATACAATTGTAATTTACGTACTTTTCTAAATGGAAAAGTAGTAAAGTCAAGCAGGCAAAGCCACATGCAAGACGCAACCACCACCAAAACACCGATAGACAGCATGACACACATACACACACAACCACACACCCAAACGCACACAGTTAGGTATTTCACATCCGGAGTTTTACGGTGATGTCATTTACAAACTTCAAAAATTATTGGACATACATATTTTGATATTTTGTTTGTCAAACGTATAAAACAATTCATTAAAAAGGGATATGACCCCTCTATATTGCAGCACACTACATGCTTGGTGATCGACCCCTTTGCAGTTGGTCATTATACTTTCCTCTTTGCTTGTGCGACGACGGAAAAGACTTAATACTCTATGAATATTCCCTCTTAAACCCGTTTACGGAGGGAGGAAATTAGATTTTTGTATTTTGCCAGTTCTGTCGTACCCCAAATGACTTCTCCACAGCTGCTCTGACCTCTGAATAGTCATCGAGTACATGTCTACGATGTCAAGTTTATTCTATTTCAAGCAAAACAGTTGTACATACTTAATATCCACTAGTATTTGTATTTTCTTGCGATTTATTTTCATATAGTTTTCCCGAACTTTTAAATTATGACGTCATTTAAAATGTCTAACGTTTATTTTAAAGTCATTTCGTTTTGGCAGACATCATTATTCATGTTGTGAAGTTGTCTGGGGGGGGATTTTATTTACATTTTGACTTTGGTGAAAGTGGGATAAGGACGAGGTTGGGTACCCGTAAATCAGGTTTAAGTCCCCCAGTAGCTTATTTTAGTTACTGACCGTTCCAAGGCGGTACTCCTGCTTTCGGCCTATGGTCAATTTTGTTATTTAATATGCTTAATGTTTAATGTTTTTCGTCTTGATATGCGTCCTGTTATGTTTTGTCTTGTGGCTTTACCGTTTCTTGTTTGATGGTGTTTGGTGCGGTGTCATTTCGTGTGTGACTCTCCCTGTTTGACTATTTTTCCATATTGATACTGAATTAGCCACAGCAAGTGGAAATGTGCTTTATAGTATTACAAAAAGTATAGACCTAGACTGGCTGCCGAGTGTCAGCTGTGGCATCTGATCCAGTCTACCACTTATGCATTAGTTGTAGCTTGTATATACTATACAGTTTATTCTGATATAGTGAATCATTACATATCGGATCGGGTGTTGCATTTGTGACGTGGTTGCTTATTTGTTTCTGAACTGTTTGAATCAAAATGTCTATTTTATCTTGACACTGCTTGAACGTGAAAGCTGTATAAAGCATATTATCACATAATCTGCCTTGTGTGAGTGCCGTACCAGAGTGCCGTATTTCGCAGAAATGCACTAGTGCATTTTTTTATGCAAATAAGCAATCATTAGCCAATCATAGCGCTCATTTAAGCGTTAGCCAATCGTAGCGCTCCATGTGCGCTATCCGTTCTATTACTACCCTGCAATGGCCGAAACCGCCGTCAGCTATAGCCTGTTTCAAGGTTTATGTGATAAAAAGAATCTTACATTCGTGTTCATTACAAATTGTTTCATAAAAACAATATGTATTGAACATTCATGTAAGATCCTCTATTTCAAGCACTTAATGCAGACCAGTATTGAATGCAACACATGATCCCTCTATTTTCAGCAGGGGATAGGTGCAATATAGATATATGATTTTTGTGAATCAAAGGGGAATAACTCCTAAAAGGTGCATGTCATCTGAAAAAGTAATACATGCGAACGATGCCATGGCGATAGCAAATATTCATGTTGAGTTTCATTGATTGGAGATTACAGAGATCCGACGGGAAAAAATATGATTTTTAGCATCAAAGGGCAATAACTTCTAAATGTTGCAAGTGACCTGGAAAAGTAATACACGGGAACGATGCCCCAGTTATAACAAATATTCATATCTAGTTTCATTGAATTCTGTTAATCCGTTACAGAGATATGGCATCGGACGGAAACAAATACAGTAAAACCTCTCTATAACGGCCACTAAATTACATCAAGTATTTTGTGTTAAATACATGTGGTTGCTTAAAGCAAGGTGAAAAGAAAACAGAATGCTCCAATAGGAGCGTTCTGTTTTACTTTCACCTTGCTTTAAGCAGCCACCTGCCTTAATATAGCAACTAATGTTAACAAAACAATTAGTGGCCGTTATAGACAGATTTTCCTGTATGTCATTTTTGCGTATAAAAGGGCAATAACTCCTAAATGCCACCAACCATCTGGAAAAGTAATGCCTGGAAACGATGCCCCAGAGATAACAAATATTCATATCTAGTTTCATTAAATTCTGTCAATCCGTTACAGAGATATGGCATCGGACGGAAAAAATATGTCATTTTTGCGTATAAAAGGGCAATAACTCCAAAATGCCTCAAGTGATCTGGAAAAGTAATATACGGGAATGATGCACCAGTGATAACATATATTCATGTCAATGGAAAAGTAGTAAAGTCAAGCAGGCAAAGCCACATGCAAGACGCAACCACCACCAAAACACCGATAGACAGCATGACACACACACACACACAAAACCACACACCCAAACGCACACACACACACACACACACACACACACACACACACACACACACACACACACACACACACACACACACACACACACACACACACACACACACACACACACACACACACACACACACACACACACACACACACACACACACACACACACACACACACACACACACACACACACACACACACACACACACACACACACACACACACACACACACACACACACACACACACACACACACACACACACACACACACACACACACACACACACACACACACACACACACACACACACACACACACACACACACACACACACACACACACACACACACACACACACACACACACACACACACACACACACACACACACACACACACACACACACACGAAATGAACACAGAAAACACCAAAAGAGACACAAGAACCAGGGACAAACGCTCCACAACATGAACAAACCACAAGCACAAAGACGCAAGGCAAACAAAAGGAAGGGTGACAAAGAGAGTACCGCCTTGGCACGGTCAGCAGCAAAAACACCACTGGGGGTTTAAACCGGTTTACGGACGTCCTAACCTCGCACTTCTCTCAAAGTCACCCTAGCTTTCCAAATATTGTAAATAAAGGTATCCCCGCTGGACTTACCCACAACATAGACGACGGTGAACACAGGACAACATGTAAAACATAGCATAATAACTGTGACAATCCGTCAAATATGTACTCAATGACTTTGCTGAAGTCAGAGCACCTGCAGGTAAGCCGTTAAGGGCACGACAGGGAAAAAATAATTCATGAGTCTGGTAAGCTCCTCCTGTATCCAAGTTTAAGAGTATACCATCATAGAGTACTACCCTCGGCCTGTCATCGCGCAAGCAAAGAGGGAAGCGTAGCTACCGACTGTAAAAGGGTCGATAACCAAACATGCAGTGTGTTGCAATATAATAGGATCATAACCTTTCTTTTTAAATGTTTTAATGCGTTTTATAACAAATCATGAAAATGGATATGACCCCGAATTTTCCTGAGTTTGTAGATAATGGAAAAGTAGTAAAGTCAAGCAGGCAAAGCCACATGCAAGACGCAACCACCACCAAAACACCGATAGACAGCATGACACACACACACACACAACCACACACCCAAACGCACACGCACACACACATACGAAATGAACACAGAAAACACCAAAAGACACACAAGAAACAGGGACAAACGTTCCACAACATGAACAAACCACAAGCACAAAGACGCAAGGCAAACAAAAGGAAGGGTGACAAAGAGAGTACCGCCTTGGCACGGTCAGCAGCAAAAACACCACTGGGGGTTTAAACCGGTTTACGGACGTCCTAACCTCACACTTCTCTCAAAGTCACCCTAGCTTTACAAATATTGTAAATAAAGGTATCCCCGCTGGACTTACCCACAACATAGACGACGGTGAACACAGGACAACATGTAAAACATAGCATAATAACTGTGACAATCCGTCAAATATGTACTCAATGGCTTTGCTGAAGTCAGAGCACCTGCAGGTAAGCCGTTAAGGGCACGACAGGGAAAAAATAATACATGAGTCTGGTAAGCTCCTCCTGTATCCAAGTTTAAGAGTATACCATCATAGAGTACTACCCTCGGCCTGTCATCGCGCAAGCAAAGAGGGAAGCGTAGCTACCGACTGTAAAAGGATCGATAACCAAACATGCAGTGTGTTGCAATATAATAGGATCATAACCTTTCTTTTTAAATTTTTTAATGCGTTTTATAAACAAATCATGAAAATGGATATGACCCCGAATTTTCCTAAGCTTGTAGATAACATCCCCATAAAATTCTGGTTGAGAAATGCCTTGTCGCAGTAACGTCCGTAGATTGCAATTATATTTACTAATGAGAGGTAAATTTCGATAATAAAATTTAGAAAAGGTTTTCCGAAGTTTGTGATATCTGTAACCTTGCTTAAGAAGTTTATCAGTTATAACTAAATTACGTCTGTTAAAATCTTCAAGCAAAGAACAGGCTCGGGCAAACCTAATAAGTTGAGAAATATAAACACCATAAGATGTAGAACGTGGCACATCCCCATCTAGAAAAGGATAATTAACAATTTTAAAATTAAAATCTTCTCTTTTATCGTATACTTTGGACGAAACTTTATCATTTGTAATTGAAAGATTCAAATCTAAAAATGAAGCATTAATGTCAGATTGATTAGCTTTGTTTAAAGACAGTTCTTTTGGGTAGATTGAAGAAACCATAGTATCAAAATAAGGATTATCTAAATTCAAAATATCGTCTAAATACCTTGAAGTTTTATTAAAAGCATTCACAATATCGGTCTGTGTATCAGGTTTTAAGCTAAGCATAAAATCCCTCTCGTAGCAATACAAAAACAAATCTGCAACAAGAGGGGCACAATTTGTACCCATGGGTATACCAACAACTTGACGATATATGGTATCTCCATAACGCACAAATATATTATCTAAAAGAAAGGTAAGAGATCTACAAACATCAAGGCAAGTCCACATTGTGTAATGTTCAACTTCTGAATTCGAAAAGAATGAACGTTGAACATTACAAGCAATGAACATTTTGTTTTCTCTGGCAAAGGTTTTTTCTATTAATTTAATAAGTCTATCCTTTATAAGATGGTGAGGTAGAGTAGTATAGAGTGTAGAGAAATCATAAGAGCTCAGTAAAGAAATGTTATACTGTTCATTTTCAAGTTTTGTTAAAACATCATTTGAATTTTTTATGGACCAAAAAACATTAATACCAGAATTTTCATATATTTTATCACAGTAGCGTTTAACATGTTCTTTGATCGTAGTAAGACAGGACGTCAAAAGTAACATCCCCATAAAATTCTGGTTGAGAAATGCCTTGTCGCAGTAACGTCCGTAGATTGCAATTATATTTACTAATGAGAGGTAAATTTCGATAATAAAATTTAGAAAAGGTTTTCCGAAGTTTGTGATATCTGTAACCTTGCTTAAGAAGTTTATCAGTTATAACTAAATTACGTCTGTTAAAATCGTCAAGCAAAGAACAGGCTCGGGCAAACCTAATAAGTTGAGAAATATAAACACCATAAGATGTAGAACGTGGCACATCCCCATCTAGAAAAGGATAATTAACAATTTTAAAATTAAAATCTTCTCTTTTATCGTATACTTTGGACGAAACTTTATCATTTGTAATTGAAAGATTCAAATCTAAAAATGAAGCATTAATGTCAGATTGATTAGCTTTGTTTAAAGACAGTTCTTTTGGGTAGATTGAAGAAACCATAGTATCAAAATAAGGATTATCTAAATTCAAAATATCGTCTAAATACCTTGAAGTTTTATTAAAAGCATTAACAATATCGGTCTGTGTATCAGGTTTTAAGCTAAGCATAAAATCCCTCTCGTAGCAATACAAAAACAAATCTGCAACAAGAGGGGCACAATTTGTACCCATGGGTATACCAACAACTTGACGATATATGGTATCTCCATAACGCACAAATATATTATCTAAAAGAAAGGTAAGAGATCTACAAACATCAAGGCAAGTCCACATTGTGTAATGTTCAACTTCTGAATTCGAAAAGAATGAACGTTGAACATTACAAGCAATGAACATTTCTGGCAAAGGTTTTTTCTATTAATTTAATAAGTCTATCCTTTATAAGATGGTGAGGTAGAGTAGTATAGAGTGTAGAGAAATCATAAGAGCTCAGTAAAGAAATGTTATACTGTTCATTTTCAAGTTTTGTTAAAACATCATTTGAATTTTTTATGGACCAAAAAACATTAATACCAGAATTTTCATATATTTTATCACAGTAACGTTTAACATGTTCTTTGATCGTAGTAAGACAGGACGTCAAAAGTATAGATAATTTAGTAGTGGTACAACAGCTAGAGTTGGCAATAAAACGCGACTTATAAGGGTTTTTATGTAGTTTCGGAATCCAGTACAAAGTAGAAAGTTTATGTTGTTTTATGTTAGGACCAGACTTAAAATCATTGCACGTATTTACATGTTCCGAGACTATATCTTTTTCAAGTGTTTGAACTGTTATATAAGTTTTTGTATATAAGTTTTTGAATCAGTTAGCTCCTTCTTTAAAACATCAACATAATACAATCTTCAAATAATGATTACATTGTTTGAATTCAAGTTGAATTCTGTCAATCCGTTACAGAGATATGGCATCGGACGGAAACTGGACGGACGGAAGGACGGACTGACAAACCCAAAACAATATCCCTTTGCTTTTGGCAGGGGATGATAGCATAGTATATTTTAATTGGAAAATGATTACAGATACAATTAATTAGGTTTTTATCACATATAAAACTTCTATTTTTCAGTAGTTTTAAGTTTGCCACGAGCCGAAATACCGGTATGATTCTAAGCATGTACCAAATCAAACAAAGTCACTTTTGCAAATATCTCGGATGGTAAGAAAAACTCAGGAAATATAAGCATATCATTGTGTAGTGCTACATTATAGTATCTTGGTTGTTAAAATATTTTCACAACCAAATCAAAGTACTGACAGTACTGAAGGTTTCGGACATAATATATATTATATTGATTGTTTGCTGTGGATTTTTTTTCCTGAAAATCATGTCAGTAGTTTGGAAGACATTTAAATAATTGTTTTATGAACATGTCACACACAGGGCGATTCCAATAGCTCAACTTGCCACTGTGTGCCAATAGAGCCAAATTGATAGTTTAATGTTGTAAAGAGCCATCACTCCATTATTTGAAAGTAAGGGTCATACTTCTGCTACTATCTGGTGGATCATAACAGTAATTAGCATGCATCATTCACTTATCCATATATACACTTCCACCAATTTTAGACATATTCCTTATGATTCTAAATACCGTACAAATAATTGCCAAATATACTGTGAGGGGATATTAACAATATGACAAATTATAAAGTAACAAATATATTTCAACTTAGCATGGCAGGATACAACAGGGAAAATAAAATTAACTAGAAAATTGTTTCCATGACACTGATGCACCCCTCCCCCTAACAATAGTGTCTCTATGTCAAGCACCTTTGACTGTGTGTTATATAGTGAAGAAAATTTCAGAGTCGGAAACTCTGGTAAAATGGTCAGAGCACTAATTACATTCTTTAAGAAAATCTTCACATCAAGGTTGACAGCGTATCATCGGTGAAAATTTGAAGTAAAACCTCCCATTGGTATATGGTTGTTAGACACATAATATTGTTTCACTTTATATTATATAGTGAAGACGATTTCAGGGTTCCAAATCGGGTACAATTGGTCTGAGCAAAAATAAGCCTTTCTATGCTTTTGCAAACAGAAAAGACCCTGAAGTTCGTAGAATACCATGCCTATACTTTGTCTTTTTGTGCGATTGCATTGTATTTTCTTACTTTTTCCTGAGGAGACGGCGAGTGTGAGTCTGTTCAGGGCCAATTTGTGAGTTTGTGCTGCAAACAATACAGACCCCGATCAGTTACCACAACTGGTCAGGGTCTTCGCTATTTGCAGCATCATACATGTAACAAGTATATCAATAAATGGTATAATTAAAAATAAATTATAGTCATACATGTAAATTACAGTTAGTGCTGTAAACACTACAGACCCTGATCACTAACTGGCGTCATAGAAAGAAATGATATGAATTAGAAATAAATTACATACATTACTATAAGATACTATAAGACACTATAAGATACTATACGCCTGACGCGTAAATCAATAAATGATGAAATGTATATAAATTAAAAGATAAGAAAGTGTTTTGTCTCATTTTGTTTGCCTTTCTCCTTTTTTCCTTTTAATGATTTTTTAATAATATAAAGGATACAAAAACCCTTGTTTCCTTTTAATAGTACATTTTGTAATTGGTAATACTACCATCCAAACTACTTAAACAATAGAGGTTGGCAAAGTGGGACACACTGTTTGGATTCAGATCTAATACCAAGTAACTGTCTGGCCAAAATCTAAACTGTTTACAACTTGTGGCAATTTTGCCTTAGATCAAAATGCCTAAAACTGATCTTTTAGAAATTCAAATGATGACAAACCTGAAGCAGACGATAGTACAGATCTGTACAGCTTGCTTAATCCTTACAATGCTGAGTAATTTTTCGTCGCAACAATTGCCGTCTGCTTCAATAAACTTTCTTTCATTTATGCAAAAATATGGTCAAGATGACAAACAGTTTGGATCCTGATGAGACGCATAATTATGTGGCCTCTCATCTGGATCCAAACTGTTTGCATATGTAATCACAGTTTCGCCGCTAGCGTATGACCTCGAGAGATTTTAGCATGATGTAACAGTTGCCCTGCACTACTGGCCACCAGTGCTGTAACCTTTACATGTAGTTTCTGATGTGAAGAAATCTACTTAACCCTTCATTTCCCTCATATAAACTTGTTTTCATGCATCTGCAAACAGAATAGACCCAGATAAGACAGCTCCCATAGGATCAGGGTCTGCTCTGTTTGCTAATGGATCCACATCCATTATAAATATTTTGTAAGATTCCGGAATCGGATTGTAAGCCAAGCACTGCACATGCGCGTATTCTCTTAGGAGGATTCCCGCTAGGTAGAGCTCGTGCACTAGGGGTTTTCCAGGAAGTTTGAGTCGCAATCCATTTTATAAGGATTTCGGCAAAGCCGAAACCCTAAAAATTAATGCAAAGACCCAAACCATCTATCAGAATAAAGTTCTCCTAGCGTTATACAATACTCAATGAATAAAGAAGTGCGTGTAGGATGATCTTGTGCAAGTGATTAGGTAATCGCACCTTAACTTCGAAAGCAACTCCGAGTGGTCAGTTTGATAAACATAGCGGGAAACGGCCAAAATGCCAGCTGCAACTGAATCACTCACTAGAAAGAGTGTTAGATCTAATCCTTTCCCTTCTAGACCCGCTATTTTATGCCAAATATCCGAAATATGATTTTCAAAACATTGTTCCCATGCAAAGAATACTGCAGCGTCTGCAACGCTTTGATTATGCGTGTTAGGTTAATCCGTGGAAACTCGTTCTGATGGTGTATTGGGTCATGTGGTCCCGCTCACGTACACCTGATGATTTTGACTTACAAATAAACATCAAACTTCAGTAAAGTTTCGATTAACATGTCAATTTGTACGTCTTGTTCAAATGGTTTACCTGCTCACGACCATTGAATCGCCATCTGGTTCCGTCATGAAAAATTGATGAGCAGTGCCGCAGTCGGCGGAGTTCAAATTCCAGTTTGAAGGTGGCACGCTCGGCAATGGAGCTTCAGTTGGAGGGCTACATGGGGTACCACCACCTTAAATGAATTCAAAACAATTACTCGATGACTATGGAATAATTAATATGCAACCTTTGTCCATGGTGACATACTCATTTAACCCTTTACTGATGAACATTTATGCAAGAATTAACAAGGGCACGTTGTATTGCTATGCAAGACATGACTCCCCTACCGGACTGAAAAAAAACTCCACTCTCCCCACCTCACTCACCCATGGTGTGGTTGACCATGGTATATACATGACCACCTGAATGATATTAGTACCTACTTTCATACATTGAATTAGTAAATAAAAAGTTATTGTTCATAAAATATGAAAAGGGGAGTAACTCCAAAAATATTGATGCTAGAGTTATTGCCCTTGTGCATGACACTACACTACATCATGCTTGTCCAACATGAGAAGTTTCAAATCAATTGAATCAGTACATAAAGAGTTAACTGGACAAGAAAATATGAAAAGGGAATAACTCCGAAAATATAGATGCTAGAGTTATGGCCCTTGTGCATGACACTACCCCTCATTATGCTTGTTCCATATGTGAAGTTTCAAATCAATTGAACCAGTAGATAAAGAGTTATTATCCTGACAAAAAAAATGTAAAAGGGGAATAACTAAAAAAATATTGATGCTAGAGTTATGGCCCTTGTGCATGACACTAGCCCTCATCATGCTTCTTCAATGTGTGAAGTCATAATGAATTTGGCATAACTTTGTAGGAGATATGGCCCGGTCACGAAGTGTGACAGACGGACGGACGGACGGACGGACGGACGGACAGACGGACAGACGGACGGACGGACGGACGGAATCGAGCAAACCTATAGTCCCCCGACCGGTAACCGGTGGGGGACTAATTATTTCTTGAATATTCATTAATGAGTAATTATAATGGCCAAAAAATGAAAAACATTGGCCATTTCAGAAACTATAGAATCCAAATATATCATTCCAGAAGAAAACTGAATAGACCTTGATCAGATGACTCTTACAGGAACCGCCTGATCTGGATTTACTCTGTTTTTATCACATAGTCTGTGGCGTGGGAGTGCCGAAACAGAGTGCCGAGTAAACAAAGTAAACCGCAGAAATGCACTAGTGCATTTTAGTCAAATTAGCAGTTTTTGAATCCGGCCGATAATTAATCTTAACGAGAATATGATAAAACTCACGTGTCCATATGCTATTTTAACAATATATTTCATTGTCATTATTTTTCACATGAATATTCATTGAGTAAAGGGTCAACTGTGTAGTACCCTGATCGCCGATGTGTGATAGACCAAGCGTGGCTCATTTACGGACCGTCTGATCAGGATCTGCTCTGATTGCTAATGGAATTTCATTCATCTGTTTATTTAGAATTTCTGAAATGACTGCAATGTTCCACCTTCCATATTTTCATTATAATTTTCTGGTCCATAAATATTCTGTATAGGTAATGGAATCGGGACTAAATATAGAACAGGGAAAGGGCTAAGATTATATATAGATTAATATATTCTTTCTGAAATTCAACCAATTTGCCCAGGGAGAGGGTATACATACTTTTGTGCATGCCCTTATTTAGATTTACATTGTTATATGTTTTCATTTACATTTTCTTAAATTTTCTTCACTTGAGGTCCTCTGCAAAAGTTACATAAATTATGCCCCTTGTGTCAAAATTGGTTCACCCCAGGGCCGGATAGTTTTCTATAGAAACACATAGTGAAAACTTTGAAAATTTTCTCCTCTGATTGTCTGGTGAGCGATGCCAGGCGCTAAGCAAATAGCACAAAGAATATGCCCACATTATTTGACTTTATAATAATCAATGAATAAGTTTACAGAAGGTCAAATGTCGGA
Organism: Azorinus chamasolen; assembly: GCA_963576725.1. Classification (NCBI taxonomy): domain Eukaryota; kingdom Metazoa; phylum Mollusca; class Bivalvia; order Cardiida; family Solecurtidae; genus Azorinus; species Azorinus chamasolen. The sequence continues at coordinate 14,678,488 of OY755245.1, forward strand.
TCGAGGAAGAAACTTCAAAGAAAGAAGAAAGCACATCGTGACATGCAATAATCATTTAGCATAATGCATTTAACATGAAGCAAATTGAAATGCCACAAAGCATGATGCAATTTTGGCGTTGATCGTCCTCCATAGCCGTCACCTGTTTCACTTTCTATGGCAAGATAAAGGAAAGGATTAATTGATGGGATCAATTCTTAAATTTATTTGGAAATTCAGTAATGGAAATGGAAACATATTTTTTTCATTACATCTTCTTCAACATGGCAATGCTCATTGCAAAAGTTTAACCCTTCTCTTGCTGACTTTTTAAAATACATTTCTCCTTCTTTACCCATGCCCTGTTGTATAATTACGTATATCTTCACTGTGTACAAGTATTTCGCTGTGCAATCACTGCTGTGGAGTGCACTGGTTGCACAATCAACTTGTAAATAGTGCAGACCCAGATGAGACAGCTCCTGCAGGAGCTGTCTCATCTTGGTCTTCACTATTTACAGGTAGGTATATTGACGTGAATAGCAAGAGAAGGGTTAACACACTGCGAGGACTTGCGGCATCAAAACATTTCCATGTCACGCAATAGGTCAAAATGTCCTCATGCCAGGGCCCCCAAGTTGGTAAAATCTCCCCCAAACTAATTATAGAGCAGTCCATACATTTTTCTTATATAAAATTATTATAAATTGATAAATAACTTTTTTTTTTACTTTTTTCAGACTTCAAAACGTTCCCATGTTGGTTAAATGCCCCCCCCCCCCCCGAATAGTTTTAAGTTTCATATCAATATTTGGCAAACTATATTTGTTTTCTTTTTAATAAAGTTATAATTTGATAACTTATTTGACTTATTTTTTTCAAAATGTCCTCCAGAGCAGGGTCAATAAAAATATGTACACTAGCACCTGTCTTCAGTGACCATTAAAGATATATGAGTATGGGCTATTTTTAGATCCAACCTTTGGAATAAATCTACCGAAAAGTAGCATTTAATAGCACACGGGAACATTTTACAAGTGTGTTGTTCTGAATCATTGTTATAAAAGTACAAAAATGAGTCGTGCAGGAAACACCACATACAGAACAAACAGTCGCCCGAACAGCAACACAAGGAAACAGCAAATGTACATAACTATAAAAACATCAAGATACGCACAATATAGCACTTGCTCCTATGGAGCAAATGCTCTATTTATCATGATCGTTTCAAAAGAAGTTTTTTACAGAGGCGTCAGAATGAGGGATTGGGTTTAAGACAGATGGTAGCTTAAAGCAGTTTGAAAGCGGTTTTCAATATGTTTTGACATTACATGGTGACTTTTTTCCAGACACAGGAACGTTTTGCCCAGGCACGGGGGCATTTTTACCTGGCACTGGGACACGTTTTGACCTGGCAACGGGGCGTTTTGACCTTGCACGGGAATGTTTTGACCTAGCACGGGGAATGTTTTGACCTGTCCTGGCACGGTGACGTTTTGACCTGATAGGGGGTGTTTTGACCTGGCACGGGGATGTCTTGGCCTGGCACAGGGACGTTTTGACCTGGTACGGGGCCGTTTTGACCTGGCATGGAAACGATTTGTTCTGGAACGGGAGCGTTTTGTCCTGGCACGTGGATGTTTTGACCTGGCACGTGATGTTTGTCCTGACACGGGGACGTTTTGACCTGGCACGGGAAAATTTTGACCTGGCATGGGCACTTTTTGTCCTGGCATGGGGACATTTTGAGCTGGCACGGTGTCAATTTGACCTGGCATAGAGACGTTTTGCCCTGGCACGGGAACGTTTTGTCCTGTCCTGGAGACGTTTTGTCATGGCACGGGGACGATTTGACCTAACACGGGAGCGTTTTCTCCTGGCACGGGGAAGTTTTGACCTGGCACGGGGACATTTTTACCTTGCTTGGGAGAGTTTCGTCCGGGTATGGGTACGTTTTGACCGATTAGGTGCGTTTTGACTGAGGGATAGTTTAATCATATTAGCCTATATACGGTAACTGCCTGACTGGGTTTTACAATGCAAATGTACTCTGGTTTTTAAACACGGACAATAAATAATATACTTGAAGCTGTTATGGCTATGGGGTGCAATGCAATAGTGAACATGTGGTTTTTTTTTCGGATTTGAAGTACAATTAAACCCCTCTAAAGTTACCTCTTTATGAATAAACAGTCGATACCCCGAACTTCAAGGGACCATACAAATTACCTCGAGATAATACCAGTTCGAGTCATCCGAATTCTTATCTAGACAATTCCTCAAGTTCGCAGCTTAATGCAGGTCTAAAGCAATGCTGAAAGCTCCTATAGGAGCTTTCAACATTACTTTAGACCTACATTACTTTAGACCTACATTAAGCTGTTACATGAGCTTTTAGATATGCGTAGTTATACATTTAGACTTATTCTGTATTGTAAACTTTGGAAGGACTGAACATTTACTTCGAGTTATCCCGATGGTTGAGTTATCCGAGATTTCGTAGTTATCGAACCAGGAGACGCGGGAATGCCTTCCAACGAAGAGTCACGTGGGACTTAAATGAGCATAATTATGGTAGCATATTTCTGACACCACATACCACTTAGCTTTCGTGAAAGGTTACCAGTTAATATCGCAGATAATTATCCAAACAGTGGAAAGTGGAATCTTTTCATGGAAACCAGATAATTATCTTACCGCGTCTAAATGGCATGTTAGTACCACCAAATAAACTGTAAACGCGAACTTGTCTAAAATTGGATATTCCGTTAATCCGGAATAGTTATCTGAAAAATAACGCGACCGTTTTCGTGAAAACTAATTAGTTTATGTGAGATACAGATTATGATAAAACTTTCGTGATGATTAAGTGGTCAAATGGTGTCAAAAATTTGTCATCGTTTTTTTTGTGATAAATACAAGTTAAGTAACAAGATAACTTCATTAAGTGATGGCAGTCTGACAAGGGTCTGCTCTGTTTCCTTATGATATAATATAGATATACAGCTGAACTTCGATATCTCGAACTCGGATAACTCTATTTATCACAGTGGTTTCAAAACTACACAATTCTAAAAATGCCCCTTTTCTCTAGTAATTGCTCGTTTTCGGTAGATTTAGTCAGAGACTGGGTCAAAAATAGTTTAGGATTAAATTGGTCAATACTCATGGGGAAGTGCTCAATAGTTACTTCAATGAATACAAGCAAGGTTTTACGCAAGCGTAAAATGGCTGCGTAACATGTATTTAAGCAGGATAGAAGAAAAAGAGGGAGCAATATTGTTTAGTACTTTTAATTAACAGATACATTGGGAAAACATGACTGTTGTGTATGAATTAATATATACAATACAATACAATACAAATAACTTTATTGCAAATAAAACATTATTACAATGTTTATAGCAAAAACATATAATACATTCATGAGAATGAGATCAGACATGGAAATTAATAACAATACTATTTCCTGAAAGGTCTTATGGTAATAGGCAAATAGCAGGTTGCACAAAGTATTAGGTGGTTTAAGTGAATACTATGAAGATCTAGATCTAGATATGTGTCTAGATCTAGATCTACATCCACATTATTCAGAAATTCTTTCTTTATTAGCAAAATACAAAAACTTTGAAAGATTATTTAGCTCTATTTTTGATTTAGAATATAATAATGCTTCAAATTTATTTAAGGTAGGCCATCTACAGAAATATCCCTTTAAAAACTTTTTTCTAAGCTCTCTATACCTTGGACACACCATCAGAAGTGAAACTCTGTTTCAACCGTGTTCATGTTACAGGATTTACATAGCCGTTGCTCACGTGGAGTGTTCGTATATCTCCCAGATTCAATAAAAAGCTTATGAGCAGACACCCGGAATCTTGATAAGGTAGTCATATATTTTCTATCGTGTATGCAGTCAATATACTTCTCGCGTTCGAAATTGTGTTTAAATAAACTATAGCTTTGTAATCGCGGAGAATTATTTATTTGTGAGTACCATGACTGTTTATAATTATCCAGGATTCTACGTTTTATAATATCAAAAGTAACGTTATCCAGGGATTGGTTATGCCATACGTGTCCGAAACCATGCTCTTCTAATATAGTTTTTACATATATATATATGTAGCAGAAACGGGGGAATGTTTTAATGAGCCACGATGCATAATACCTGTGGTTGACACCAATAATACACATTACGTCACAGATCAATGTTATTCATTTGCTGAAACACACTGACGTAGAAAGCATTATCACATTAAGTGATGTTCACAAGGCATACAAACTCCCATACTTACAGTCTGCATGAAATTATTCCAATTGGTCAACTCAATGCCCATTAACTTTTTTACTTATATTGTCCCCAAATTAAGAACAGGTTAGTATAAGATAATTATACATTTAAGTTGAAGCAAATTCATGCACAATGGTGAAATATACAAAACGGTCAACAAAACCACGAGTAAAAGGTCTCAGCTAAATAACTTTAACAAAGCCAAAATGCAAACAAAGGACTTATATTTTTATGTACAAAATGGTTTTAAACCAAAAGCACGTATACTAAGGGTGCTAAGAAAATATGAGAGAAAAAAATATTTCAGCTTCGACCGAGGACCTCCCGTTTCCTAGTCCATCATTATAACCCTTAGACCACGCTGACATCTATGATTCGGAATGTGATTTTAATCAATTATACATAATTCACTAGCATTTTCACTGAAACTGTATCATGGCAGAAAAGAAAAAATAACCCCGACAAAAATATGCCGAGAACAATATATGAATCAAAATAAATAAAATGAGTATATATTAATAAAAACTTGTTTCACAGTAAACCATAGTTATTAAAAAGATTGGCTTTTATAGAAAAACAGCACCGCAGAAACGCATGGTCAAAATTCAAAGCCGTATAAGTTTGGGCTGCTTTCGCAGCCCAATAAGTATGGTTCTAACAATGGCGGATGTGGGCGTGAACCAGTTTGTTATTGCTGAAACAATAATTGTCCCAATAAAGCACAAATGTTCAAGTCAGCACTTCCAATATACACTTAGATAAAGCAAAACTTTTCAAGTAAGCACTGCCAATATTCAATTGGCCTTTAAACAAAAGCATAAAACATTCAAGATAGCACTTCCAATATACACTTAGATAAAGCACAAATTTTCAAGTAAGCACTGCCAATATACACTTGGATTTAACACAAAGCAACAAAATATTCCAGATAGCACTTCCAAATCTCGCTTTAAGTTGGTATATTAAATAGTTGCTTAGCACCAGCAAACTGAATATTTCATTATTATAACACCTCTTTTTGAATAACCTAATTGTAAAGCAGGCGCCGCAAAATAGCAATATGGCACCTAATCAGCAAAGCAAAGCACTCATAGCAGCAGGACCCGGACGTGTACTTAAAAGTACAGACATGGTATCCCGTCTCAACTAAACTTTAATGTAGTCTTAAACTTCACATAGTGCTTAAAATAGCAAAGCAACAACTGGTTTTACTAAAAACATAGCACAGAACTTCACATAGTGCTTAAAATAGCAAAGCAACAGCTGGTTTTACTAAAAGCATAGCACAGAAAAATCTTTAATGGCAGTAGTTTGGCCGCAGCTGATGGCCTACTGGGTTCACGCCGTTCCTACAAAGGTCATGACTGGTCATTAATGTACGCCGTTCCTACGAAAGTCTTGGCTCGTCAGTAATGTACCACTTTCACAGACTTCAGAATCGCAAGTCAGTTACGGTAAAACAACTGAAACATATGAAAAAGAACAGCAGACACCCACCGCCACTGAAACCTCAGGGTGGGTGGGTGGGTTGAGACAAGTAAAAAGGGCGAAACGATTTAATTGACCTGATTTCCCTCCAAATTGCAAACGGAAAGGGAGTGACCCGTACTTTCTATGTGTTTGTAAAAATTACAATAACTGACAGGTAACTTCACAACCAAAAAGGAACGGGTTTTACCCCCAAACAAACTGTACTATTCTTATTAATAGTACTCCTTGTTTGGGAGGTAATTAGATAAAAGAAAGGGGGAAAGCGGAAAATAATGGCAATTAAAACCTATTTGGCTGGGTAGAATGCTTTTTCCTTTTCCGCTTTCTCCCCCTTCGATTGTGTAAGAAAGAACATGTAGTTCTTCCAAACGTTTAGCACTAGTGAGAAGCATGCCTAATGTTGTTCTGTCTGATGAATTGTGCTTGGTCTATTTTCCCCTTACACTTTATGATAGGAAAAGGATTGAACACAAACTAGGTTTCACTTCTATACTTTTATTAATTAGAGTTCCCTAACAATGGCGGATGTGGGCGTGAACCAGTTTGTTATTGCTGAAACAATAATTGTCCCAATAAAGCACAAATGTTCAAGTAAGCACTTCCAATATACACTTAGATAAAGCAAAACTTTTCAAGTAAGCACTGCCAATATTCAATTGGCCTTTAAACAAAAGCATAAAACATTCAAGATAGCACTTCCAATATACACTTAGATAAAGCACAAATTTTCAAGTAAGCACTGCCAATATACACTTGGATTTAACACAAAGCAACAAAATATTCCAGATAGCACTTCCAAATCTCGCTTTAAGTTGGTATATTAAATAGTTGCTTAGCACCAGCAAACTGAATATTTCATTATTATAACACCTCTTTTTGAATAACCTAATTGTAAAGCAGGCGCCGCAAAATAGCAATATGGCACCTAATCAGCAAAGCAAAGCACTCATAGCAGCAGGACCCGGACGTGTACTTAAAAGTACAGACATGGTATCCCGTCTCAACTAAACTTTAATGTAGTCTTAAACTTCACATAGTGCTTAAAATAGCAAAGCAACAACTGGTTTTACTAAAAACATAGCACAGAACTTCACATAGTGCTTAAAATAGCAAAGCAACAGCTGGTTTTACTAAAAGCATAGCACAGAAAAATCTTTAATGGCAGTAGTTTGGCCGCAGCTGATGGCCAAATGGGAGAGAAATGAATAAGGGCCTTTAGCCTGCGTTCATATCTCTCCCACCGCCATTGGGCGGTGGGAGAGATATGAACGCAGGCTAAAGGCCCTTATTCATTTATCTCCCATTTGGCCATCAGCTGCGGCCAAACTACTGCCATTAAAGATTTTTCTGTGCTATGCTTTTAGTAAAACCAGCTGTTGCTTTGCTATTTTAAGCACTATGTGAAGTTCTGTGCTATGTTTTTAGTAAAACCAGTTGTTGCTTTGCTATTTTAAGCACTATGTGAAGTTTAAGACTACATTAAAGTTTAGTTGAGACGGGATACCATGTCTGTACTTTTAAGTACACGTCCGGGTCCTGCTGCTATGAGTGCTTTGCTTTGCTGATTAGGTGCCATATTGCTATTTTGCGGCGCCTGCATTACAATTAGGTTATTCAAAAAGAGGTGTTATAATAATGAAAGATTCAGTTTGCTGGTGCTAAGCAACTATTTAATATACCAACTTAAAGCGAGATTTGGAAGTGCTATCTGGAATATTTTGTTGCTTTGTGTTAAATCCAAGTGTATATTGGCAGTGCTTACTTGAACATTTGTGCTTTATCTAAGTGTATATTGGAAGTGCTATCTTGAATGTTTCATGCTTTTGTTTAAAGGCCAATTGAATATTGGCAGTGCTTACTTGAAAATTTTTGCTTTATCTAAGTGTATATTGGAAGTGCTTACTTGAACATTTGTGCTTTATTGGGACAATTATTGTTTCAGCAATAACAAACTGGTTCACGCCCACATCCGCCATTGTTAGGGAACTCTAATTAATAAAAGTATATAAGTGAAACCTAGTTTGTGTTCAATCCTTTTCCTATCATAAAGTGTAAGGGGAAAATAGACCAAGCACAATTCATCAGACAGAACAACATTAGGCATGCTTCTCACTAGTGCTAAACGTTTGGAAGAACTACATGTTCTTTCTTACACAATCGAAGGGGGAGAAAGCGGAAAAGGAAAAAGCATTCTACCCAGCCAAATAGGTTTTAATTGCCATTATTTTCCGCTTTCCCCCTTTCTTTTATCTAATTACCTCCCAAACAAGGAGTACTATTAATAAGAATAGTACAGTTTGTTTGGGGGTAAAACCCGTTCCTTTTTGGTTATGAAGTTACCTGTCAGTTATTGTAATTTTTACAAACACATAGAAAGTACGGGTCACTCCCTTTCCGTTTGCAATTTGGAGGGAAATCAGGTCAATTAAATCGTTTCGCCCTTTTTACTTGTCTCAACCCACCCACCCACCCTGAGGTTTCAGTGGCGGTGGGTGTCTGCTGTTCTTTTTCATGTTTCAGTTGTTTTACCGTAACTGACTTGCGATTCTGAAGTCTGTGAAAGTGGTACATTACTGACGAGCCAAGACCTTCGTAGGAACGGCGTACATTAATGACCAGTCATGACCTTTGTAGGAACGGCGTGAACCCAGTAGGCCATCAGCTGCGGCCAAACTACTGCCATTAAAGATTTTTCTGTGCTATGCTTTTAGTAAAACCAGCTGTTGCTTTGCTATTTTAAGCACTATGTGAAGTTCTGTGCTATGTTTTTAGTAAAACCAGTTGTTGCTTTGCTATTTTAAGCACTATGTGAAGTTTAAGACTACATTAAAGTTTAGTTGAGACGGGATACCATGTCTGTACTTTTAAGTACACGTCCGGGTCCTGCTGCTATGAGTGCTTTGCTTTGCTGATTAGGTGCCATATTGCTATTTTGCGGCGCCTGCATTACAATTAGGTTATTCAAAAAGAGGTGTTATAATAATGAAAGATTCAGTTTGCTGGTGCTAAGCAACTATTTAATATACCAACTTAAAGCGAGATTTGGAAGTGCTATCTGGAATATTTTGTTGCTTTGTGTTAAATCCAAGTGTATATTGGCAGTGCTTACTTGAACATTTGTGCTTTATCTAAGTGTATATTGGAAGTGCTATCTTGAATGTTTCATGCTTTTGTTTAAAGGCCAATTGAATATTGGCAGTGCTTACTTGAAAATTTTTGCTTTATCTAAGTGTATATTGGAAGTGCTTACTTGAACATTTGTGCTTTATTGGGACAATTATTGTTTCAGCAATAACAAACTGGTTCACGCCCACATCCGCCATTGTTAGGGAACTCTAATTAATAAAAGTATAGAAGTGAAACCTAGTTTGTGTTCAATCCTTTTCCTATCATAAAGTGTAAGGGGAAAATAGACCAAGCACAATTCATCAGACAGAACAACATTAGGCATGCTTCTCACTAGTGCTAAACGTTTGGAAGAACTACATGTTCTTTCTTACACAATCGAAGGGGGAGAAAGCGGAAAAGGAAAAAGCATTCTACCCAGCCAAATAGGTTTTAATTGCCATTATTTTCCGCTTTCCCCCTTTCTTTTATCTAATTACCTCCCAAACAAAACGAATGTACAGTAGTTTAGTTTTACTGCAATGAACATTTGGTACCAACATGTAACACATTTAGGTTAGTTCAGTGCCAGTTACGTATGCACTGCTTTACATATGGTGTTGGCAGATCCTCAGTCACAATGATTTAAAACTGTACCCCAGGAATAATTATGCTGGAATTTGTAACATCATGAATAATCATTAAATAAATTTTTCTAATGTTCAAACTTTCATGGAAAAGTTTTGCATCGACAAAATCTGTAGGATCAGATCTATTTAATTTCTTAAACAAACATGACAGTCTTGATCAGGTGGCTGCACTCGGAACACCTCGGCTATTTCTATCGAATATATTCCGAACTCTGACGGAATACGGCGAGTAGTTACGATTGCAGGTGGCTGGTACAGAGGCCTTCTGCTCTTGGGTTATTTAATTTTCAAAGGCGCGAAAATGTAAAGTGTTATGCATAATCAATCTTTGCACCGAATATTTTAACCCTTTCCTCCATAAATACGCCCTTCTACGCCTCTATAATTGTCACTTCTTGAAACCATTGTGATAAATAGAGCATTTGCTCCTATAGGAGCAAATGCTCTATTTATTAAAATGGTTTCAAACTAAAAAAATCTAAAAAAAATCCCTTTCTCTAGTTAATGCTCCTTTCGGTAGATTTATTCAAAGTGGGTGGATCTAAAATAGCCTATGGAGGAAAGGGTTAAGCAATAAACCTTTAACCTGCTTCGTATATTTCCCGTCGCTCAAAATTTGCCCTGATTCACTTAACCCTTTCTGTGCCAGCATTGTCGTCTGCTGGACACATTTTCGTCTGCTTGAAATTCGTTCAATTTCTGTATAAAACATAATAACCAGTTTGGATTCTGATGAGGCGCCAAATAATTGTTTGCATATCACAGACCCATCTTCATAGCACCCAATGAGTTAATCCATTACCTCATAGGCTATTTTTAGATCTAACCACCTTGAATAAATCTACCGAAAAGGAACATTAACTAGAGAAAAGGATTTTGTTTTAGAATTTTGTAGTTTGAAACCATTGTGATAAATAGAGCATTTGCACTGATCGATATCCTTTATATTGCTGCAGTTATTTTAAAATTTTCGAAAACGGTACCCGATGTTGCCCCTAACTGTATGTCACTTCTCTAAAAAAAACACTTGATTTATTTCAACACTGCGTGCAAGTGCTAAAAACAATTTTATTCTCATGTCATGCCTCATTTAACCCTTTCGGCGCCAAATTTCTAATTGTCGTCTGCAATCCAAGTTTGTTAAATCATTCAGTAAAATAAGGAAATGAGATAAATAAATGCAAATTTCAAAGGAACAAAGCACATAAAATTATATAGAAATAGAGATTGAGACAAATAGTGAAGTCCCTGATCAGACGCCGCCTTGAAAAGGCGGCGTCTGATCTGGGACTACACTATTTGTCGTGGTGAATAAAGGCGAAATTGGCGGTGAAAGGGTTAAACATGTACATTCTCAAGTTCACGCAAATGCATGAAATGTTAGTTTGTTTGTGGTACAGTAGAATATGTCATAAGCGGTCATTCATTTATTAAACATATGAGTTTTAAAAACAGGTAGTTGCTTAATAGAGTTGCAAAAGTAATGCAGAAGTTCCTGTAGGAGCTTTCTGTATTACTCTTGGCATGACTTAAGCAACAACCTGCCTTGCAGACCAATAATTAGAACTCTTTCTTGATGACCGCTTGAGACAGGTTCTATACGGAATGTTTAAGTGTTCTGCTTACCTATCAGCATGGCGAAAATCATCAGACCGATTGCCAACCTGGAAAAGGCAAAAATAAGACATATTTCCAAACTCTGCCAGGCTCTAACACACTTCTCCCTTTATCAGTTTAAGCTTTCAGCTTTTTTTTCTCCAGCTCAAAAGTTGATTTGAAAATTAAGTTTTATCACATAAGCTCCTTGTATTCAGTTACGTAATATGGCCATCACATATTCTTTATATTACACACGTTTAACCCTTCGCTGCTGAATTTTAAAATACATTTCTCCTTCTTTACCCATGCCCTGTTGTATAATTACACATATCTTCACTATGTACAAGTATTTCGCTGTGCAATCACTGCTGTGGAGTGCACTTGTTGCATAATCAACTTGTAAATAGTGCAGACCTTAATGAGACAACTCCTGCAGCTCCTGTGACACGGATCCCTGGCTGAGACAATGCTCTTTGATATGCCGCAAACCGCGTATAATTCGGACACAAATTACAGAAGTTATGGTTGTTTGAAAAACCCGACTCCTTTAAATTTGCATCTGTCAAAAACAGGAAAAGGAATAGAAAGACCACCATTATGTTGTGTAATCTTATAATTATCTATAGCTTTCAATCAAATTTATACCCAATGGAGAGATTATAATATGTGTGATATTTTCCACTAAGTTCCTCCCCTTTCTTCCAACCGATCAATTAAAAAGCTGATTTAATTGATGGTTTCCCATAAATCACCAATCAGAAAGCTTATCTAGTCATGTGGCCTATATAGTTTGAGGCTACCGAGAGGGAAATGCGGATAAATAGCCGCCTATTGCTTTTTTACGTATGTGCCCTATTTCTCAGTTCCCCCCTAGGTGCCCCTGATAAGCATTCCTCGTAAATGGCTGACTGGCTAAGTCAGAGAAAAGTTCGATGGTAATAAAGTAAAAGGGCTTTATACGGTTTTTGTGGTATATTTTATCGTATTTGGTTCAATGCAATGGATAAAAGAGACTAGATCTAATATCTATTCATTAATGCAAGAATATAAAAAATGATTTTTTTTGTGTGATTCTAACATACTGTGGAACCTTAAGGTTCTGAAAAATATAGAAATTGTTAAAGTTTCACCACATTTCTGTGAATATCTATTTGTAATTGACATTATTTGCTATAAACATTGCATTATGTTTAATACAATACAATTGATTGAATTGATTAAATTCATGGGAGGGAGAGTGTTGATTATTGTCGCAGACGACATTTCTTCACCGTAAAATTTGCAAAAAAAGAACCATTGAAATTTAAGCACAATAATTCCTGAGGCGATGGCTATTATGTGGTTGAATATCACATCACCAGCAACATCTTTACCTTTCCTTTATAAAAACCTTTTATACGCATTTGCAAACAGGGAAGACCGAGACCAGACGGCTCCTGTAACCTGTGGTTTCACAAATGACTTTTACAGAGGCGTCAAAAGGCGTCAGTATAGGAGGGAATGGGTTATGATCTTATCAATATCCCTCTTAATTATCGTTTCCCTAAAATTTCCCACCGGTTGCAGTAAGAATCCTACATTAGCTGTTGTAAGGATTTTATACAATATTGTGTTTTGTTGTTACATTTTTAGTATGCTAGGGAAAGAAGTGCCGCCTACTTCATTTTTGTCACGCATGTCTTTCTAAAAGTATTGTTAATCTACCAATCAATTTGGATTGTGATGTGAATCCGGGTCACTAGGAGCCCGATCTGGATCGATCCTGATGCGACTCCGGGTCACTAGGAGCCTGATCTGGTAATCATGATCATATGTTCATCCCACTATCTGCTACCCGACTCGCATTTACAAACAGTTTGGATCCAGATGAGACGCCGAGTTACTCGGCGTCTCATCAGGATCCAAGCTTTTTGACACCCAGTCTATAATTTCTCATACGCTTGATCAAATCAGTCTTGTAATATTGTGCTCCTCTATTACTCAAAATTTGAGTGGACGTTTTATTTTCACGGAATAGTAAAGGTTCGGGTATATTCGGCACAAAAATGGTGTGTTAGACCTACTCACTGAGCGTAACGAGGAGTGTTAGTCTTTACGATTATACATGTTGTATATACACATACACAGCAAAAACCATCTATCTCTGGCAATCTATATTTACGGGTGTACAGGAAGAGAATAAATGAGATAAGAAGTCTCATTGAGGGATCTTGATCAGTGAACTCTCTTGAATACTCTCTCATAGACTCTCAAAAGCTGTAGGGTCCTACTAATTGGTTTCCTCTGATTTTATCGTATATCTCTTTGCATGGAATAGCAAATTAAATTTTAAATATCTCGTTAAGAATTATCAAATGAGTGTACCATCTATTACATACTTTCTTTGACTATAAAACTATTGAAATATTTAATGTTTAGAGTTAAGGGAAATGATTCTTATTTGAATATGAAAACAATTAACCGTAACATCTCATTAAAATACAAGGCAAATAACAGAGTAATCCAACTGAATTAGACATACTTCTCATTTGGTATACAGTTGTGTTTATCTATCAAGGGAGATACAGTTGTGTTTATCTATCAAGGGAGATACTCAACAGCTGAACAATGTCCCTAATAACAGGGTACTGAGAGAGTTATCAAATGAACTGAGCATTCCTTTGTGTGATATTTTTAACAAATCAGTAGCCACTGGTGCTTTTCCTTCATCGTGGAAAGTGGCCCACGTTTGTGCAATTTTCAAAAAAGGCGATCAAGGAGTTGTTAGCAATTACCGCCCTATCTCATTGTTAAGTAATATTGATAAGGTACTAGAGAGATTAGTATTCAAACACGTCTATAACTTTTTCGTGGCCAACAACTTTTTTTCGTCTTACCAATCTGGCTTCATACCTGGTGACTCGACAGTAAACCAGCTAACGTTTATTTATAATGCATTCTGTAAAGCATTAGATGAAGGCAAAGAAGTAAGGGCGGTTTTCTTTGATATAAGTAAGGCATTTGATAGGGTTTGGCACAAGGGTCTCCTTGCTAAATTGAAAGGAGCCGGTGTCCAAGGGCCTCTCCTAGATTGGTTTTCGGAATACCTCTCTGGAAGGAAGCAACGAGTAACTATTCCCGGTGTAAAATCTAATTGGGCCGAAGTCAAGGCTGGAGTACCGCAAGGGTCTATCTTGGGTCCTTTACTGTTTCTTGTTTATATCAATGACATTGTCTCAGATATTCAATCTAATATTCGTCTTTTCGCTGACGATACTAGTCTTTATCTTATAGTTGAACACGCAAACATATCTGCCGAAATTCTCAACAATGATATTAAAACGGTTACTGATTGGGCAAGAACTTGGCTGGTTTCTTTCAACCCTGATAAAACAGAATCTCTTCTTATCTCACGTAGACGCAACAATATTCCCCACCCTTCTCTATCGATGTCGAACCAAGATATCTCCGAGGTTGAGTCTCACAAACACTTAGGCGTTCTTCTATCTAACAATGGAAGCTGGCAATCTCACATCGAGTATATAAAATCGAAAGCATGGCCACGTATAAATATCATGAGAAAATTAAAATTTGTTCTCGACAGGAAATCCTTAGAAAGAGTATATTTTTGTTTTATTAGACCGATTCTTGAATATGCCGATGTTACGTGGGATAATTGCACAATAAACCAAAAGGAAGAACTTGAAAAGATACAGCGAGAGGCAGCTAGGATTGTGACCGGCACAACTAAACTTATATCGTTTAGAGAATTATACACAGAAACGGGATGGGAGACGCTTGAATCTAGACGACAGAAGCACAAACTAGTTCTGTTTTACAAAATGGTACATCACTTAACACCAGCATATTTGTCATCATTAATTCCATCTCAAGTCAGGGAATTCTCACAATATAGTTTACGAAATTCCGGTAATCTCCGAATTCCTTTCTCTCGAACTAAACTCTATGCTGAGTCGTTTCTTCCTTCCGTAATAGATATGTGGAACTCATTGCCTCAAGATATTAAAAGCTCTGGGTCAGTAAATAGCTTTAAAAAATCGTTAGATAAACGTAGAACGCCAGAACCACCTTCCTCCTATAGGTGTGGAAGTCGAAAAGGTCAGGTATTACACACCCGCTTGCGAACAAACTGCAGTTCGCTAAACCTTGTGTTGTTTCAGAAAAACCTAGTCGATTCTCCTCTTTGTCGTTGCGGCAACGTCGAAAGTACTGAACATTATCTACTTTCATGTCCACTGTACAATGTAGTTCGGGTTGAACTATTTAACAACATCAACCCTATTTGTAGACCAGACTCAAAAATCATGCTATTCGGAGATCCTACACTGTCAATTGAAACGAATACTCAAATATTTTCTGCAGTTCATCAGTACATTGTAAAAACCAAACGGTTCATGTCTTAATACAAGTGTTATGTCAGGAACGCCATGTATAAATATATAAGTAGATCTGCATCTACTCAGACACGGTAATTTAATACTAGCACGACATGTTCTATATCCGCCACGGACTTCCGCCTCTCGTTGACTCGTTCTAATCATTTTATACTGTACCTCTCACTTTCACGTCTCTTTTCTTTCTTAATTCAACAGGTTGATATTTCAAGCATCCATTCATTTTGGAAAGTTTGTAGTTTTCATGTATTACTAATGTTTACCATTTGTTGTGATGAGCAACTGCTTTTGTACTGTACTATATACTAAGGAGAGGAATTTAATAAGCTAATAGCTTCCATTCCAATCCTAATTAGAGTTGTGTATATTTATGCATGTTGTAAATTGCAAAAAAATAAAATATGTTTAAACCAATGTCCCTAATAGTTGCCACCTAAGAAAACACGCGATCGGAAGTTATAAACCGTCTTAGTTTTAGTCTGAATACATTCTCAAGTACATGTATCTGGTTGGTAAGACTTTGATCCAGTTCTATATACAAATACAGTAAAACCTCTCTATAACGGCCACTAAATTACATCAAGTATTTTGTGTTAAAGGCAGGTGGCTGCTTATAGCAAGGTGGAAGTGAAACAGAACGCTCCCATAGGAGCGTTCTGTTTTACTTTCACCTTGCTTTGAGCAGCCACCTGCCCTAAATACCAAATAATTAACACAAATTAGTGTCCGTTATAGAGAGGTTTTACTCTAACTTGCATGTCAGTCATCGGTCTGTTTGCATGTAGAACGAGTGTCTGTCCGTGTCTGTCTTATCTGTTCTGTCTCTCTATGTATAGGTTATATCAGTCTGATTGCCAAATGTCCTTCCTCATGCGCTAAGATGGTCTTACGCAGCCATCAAAAGAGATCTAATTATGGGTCTGAAAGGCAAGCGGTAGCTAAATGTATTACTGCATTACTTAATGCTTTCTGCATTACTTTTGCCATGTGTTAAGCAACCACCCGGTTTTCAAGACTCCTATGTTCAATAAATGATTGACCACTTAAGGCCGGTTCTACTGTACACTGTTTCACTTTTTCAACGTAGAGTAAAACCTCTCTATAACGGCCACTAAACTACATCAAGTATTTTGTGTTAAAGGCTTGAAAGTCTTGAAAACCGTATGGTTGCTTAACACAGGGCAAAAGTAATGCAGAAAGTATTAAGTAATGCAGTAATACATTAAGCTACCGCTTGCCTTACAGACCCATAATTCAGACCTGTTCTGATGGTCGCTTAAGACCATCTTAGCGCATGAGGAGGGACATATAGGCAATCAGACTGATATAAGCTTTACATAGAGAGACAGAACAGATAAGACAGACACAGAGACGGACAGACACTCGTTCTACATGCAAACAGACCGATGACTGACATGCAAGTTAGTACAGTAAAACCTCTCTATAACGGACACTAATTTGTGTTAATTATTTGGTATTTAGGGCAGGTGGTTGATTAAAGCAAGGTGAAAGTAAAACAGAACGCTCCTATAGGAGCGTTCTGTTTTACTTTCATCTTGCTTTAAGCAGCCACCTTCCGTAATATACCAACTAATTAACACAATTTAGTGGCCGTTATAGAGAGGTTGTACTGTATGTGTTCGTACGTCGTGTCGACTACAAACCCTAACGTATTATATAAGAGACGGTTTCTATTTCCTCGCCTTTCTATTCGTGTTCTTCTTCTCCACTGTCTGCCATTTGTATCATTGTATTATAAATAAGTTTAGCCAATAAATGATTAAAATAACTGACCATTGAAACAATTGATTAATAGAGGAGCACAATATTACAGCAACACCTAATGTTTTGTGTCATTTTTACTTGTAAATCTAATGAAACTACATTAAATATAAAATACATTCCTGTTTAACCAATGTACTGATATTGACGCCTTTGTCCCCTCTATAAAAGTCTTTTGAAAAGCCACCATTTGAAGCCATTGTGATAAATCTCTCACTTTCCCTTTTTACTAGTAAAATTATCCTTTCCAGTATAATTATTCAAAGCGACAGGGTCTAAAACCTAAGAAGGAATGTGTTAAGTGTTTGATAGTCTCTGGTGATTCGTTGAAATATCCTGATTCTGTGATGTTGACGGTTAAGGGAAATGCATTGAGCTATACCAGCGTGCTAGATGTGCGCAATGGGAATGTTAGTTATGAAATCTAACGCCGCTCTTGAATGGCGTTTGACGCTCGCAACTATTATACGATACGGCACTCTAGTTAGAGTGACGAGATTTAATGGGGAGGTCAGGGACGCTGTAAATGACATAACAATAATCTGATATTGCCTGTGGAATCATATTTGGCAATTTCAGACCTATAACCGCAACCCAGTACATTCGGATGTCACCATTTCATCATTTTCGTCTCTTGCGTTTTGTTTGAGTCTTTCAAACGTGTTGTGGTTTCTCATAAATGTTTCGTAACCTGGTTCTCTGGAGCGCAATTCACATTAAAACGAACTCCTTCTTGACGATGTGATGAACCCGTGTCCTACCGCTTTGGAGATTTGAATTGAATACAAAAAATTAGGCGGTGTAACTATGACCTAGAGCTGTGATAATGGCATTGGGCCTGGGATTCTGGATGATGGGCTGTGCACATTTTCATTTAGAGATAATATTAATCTGAATTATGATCAAATTCCGCGAAGCCGGCTGGAGATATGGAGCGGGCACGAAACTCAGAACTTAAACCTAAATCTCTAATCTTGAATCGTGGTATTGGCTTTGTGAGACCCCCCCCCCCCCCCCCCCACACACACACACACACTGAAATATAGATTATGTAAATCATATTTTGGAGGTAATGACTGAATATTCATGAACATTATTCAAGGAATAAACAACTAATGACGGGCATGCAGACGGACAGATGGGTGGATGACCGGACAGACGGATGGACAGACAGATAACTAAGATAAAACTAGCATAATTCAGAGTTACAGATAAAGGTTTCGTACCAAAATACTAAACTCGTCATTTCTCCACCAAGTAGTATACTGTGACCACTCTTTAGAAGCGTCTCTTCAAGACGATTCTAAAGAGTGGTCACAGTATAGGGTTTGGTGGAGAAATAAAGGAGATATTATTGAAATTGTTTTAATTTACGCATCTTATCTAGATCGCTGTCATAAGTATATCTGCCCCGGTACCTCAAGGAGACATAAAAGTTGTACAGTTCAGGAGAGTGTGAAAGTTAACCCATGGAAGCATACAACAAGTGGACTGGCATTTACGAGCAGTGTAAACCTAGATCGGAGTCACCTAGAGGATTATAGACCAGAGGCTCCTAGAGGATTATAAACATAGACCAAAGACTCCTAGAGGATTAAAAACATAGAGGATTATAAACATAGACCAGAGGCTCCTAGAGGATTATAAACATAGACCAGAGGCTCCTAGAGGATTATAAACATAGAGGATTATACACCTAGACCAGAGGCTCCTAGAGGATTATAAACCTAGACCAGAGGCTCCTAGAGGATTATAAACCTAGACCAGAGGCTCCTAGAGGATTATAAACATAGACCAGAGACTCCTAGAGGATTATAAACATAGACCAGAGACTCCTAGAGGATTATAAACATAGAGGATTATAAACATAGACCAGAGGCTCCTAGAGGATTATAAACATAGACCAGAGGCTCCTAGAGGATTATAAACATAGACCAGAGGCTCCTAGAGGATTATAAACATAGACCAGAGACTCCTAGAGGATTATAAACATAGAGGATTATAAACATAGACCAGAGGCTCCTAGAGGATTATAAACATAGACCAGAGGCTCCTAGAGGATTATAAACATAGACCAGAGACTCCTAGAGGATTATAAACATAGAGGATTATACACCTAGACCAGAGGCTCCTAGAGGATTATAAACATAGACCAGAGACTCCGAGAGGATTATAAACATAGAGGATTATAAACATAGACCAGAGGCTCCTAGAGGATTATAAACATAGACCAGGGACTCCAAGAGGATTATAAACATAGACCAGAGACTCCTATGGGGTTATACATGTAAACCTAGACCAGAGACTCCTAGAGAATTATAAACATAGAGTATTATAAACCTAGACCAGAGGCTCCTAGAGGATTATAAACATAGACCAGAGACTCCTAGAGGATTATAAACATAGACCAGAGACTCCTAGAGGATTATAAACATAGATCAGAGACTCCTAGAGGATTATACACCTAGACCAGAGGCTCCTAGAGGATTATAAACATAGACCAGAGTCTCCTAGAGGATTATAAACATAGACCAGAGGTTCCTAGAGGATTATAAACATAGAGGATTATACACCTAGACAAGAGGCTCCTAGAGGATTATAAACATAGATTAGAGGCTCCTAGAGGATTATAAACATAGAGGATTATACACCTAGACCAGAGGCTCCTAGAGGATTATAAAAATAGACCAGAGGCTCCTAGAGGATTATAAACATAGAGGATTATACACCTAGACCAGAGGCTCCTAGAGGATTATAAACATAGACCAGAGGCTCCTAGAGGATTATAAACATAGAGGATTGTACACCTAGACCAGAGGCTCCTAGAGGATTATAAACATAGACCAGAGGCTCCTAGAGGATTATAAACATAAACCAAAGGGCCCTAGAGGATTATCTCACAAATTATACTAGTCCATACTGAATGGACCCCATTGTTCAAATATAGACCATCCCCAATTGATATTTCAGCATTCAAATGGTTAAACATCCACCGTTGATTGAAAAGCAATCAATGATTTACAATTCCAACCACTGAGCTTTTATTTCATACAGGTTAAAAAACCTCATTATTAAATATTTGACAATCATGTTTTTATCATTATATATCTCCAACTTGAAATCTTACACTTCATTCATTTCACACTGACGAGCCTGTTTAAGATCAGTGCAGTAATACTGTAAATGGCGACAACTTAAATGAAATCTAATTTTAAACCAGTCATCGTTTACATCGTAAATATTTACATAAGAATTCATGAACTCATGAATATTAATTAGATACATTGTTATAATCACATGGACACAGGAATGATTGCCCATTGCAGAAACTGTAGAATTATACCTATATTATAAGCAAACATAGCAGACTCTGATCCAATAGGAGCCGTCTGATCTGGGTCTACTATGTTTGCAAAGGGGTAGAAAGCCATATTTAAGGAGTAAAGGGTTAACAGATATTTTAATAATGGCAAATGAACAAGGGCATTTTACGATAGCATACGCTGTATAGTCAGACCTATAGTACAGTATAACCTCTCTACAACGGCCACTAAATTACATCAATTATGTTGTGTTAAAGGCAGGTGGTTGCTTAAAGCAAGATGAAAGTAAAACACAGCGCTCCTATAGGAGCGTTCTGTTTTACTTTCACCTTGCTTTTATCAGCCACCTGCCCTAAATACCAACTAATTAACACAATTAAGTTGCTGTTATAGAGAGGTTTTACTGTTTCAACAAAACAAATAGAGCATGCCTTGATCAGACGGCTGCTACAGGGCTGGGTCTACTTTGTATACAATGCGGAATAAGGAGGTCTCTAGCAGGTTGATGGTTAAAAGATGTGGTATAATAATGCAACCATCTGATTTTAAAGACAGCAATGTCACTTTAAATAGGTTTAATCGTGTGCATAGTGTCTTCAAAAGAATTGATTTTTTTATCATGAACCAGTTTCTTACAGTAATCTTTAATTTTTAATTTGTAGATTTAGATTTGTCTACCATGTTTGTTTTTATATCTACATTTGTAAACCATACTCTACGTCATTAAGCTGGGTTTGCGTTAAACCCAATTACTCACGCGTGCCAGGAATGCCATAATTATATGCGTATAATGCACGAATATCCGTCTTTTAAGCGAGTCTAAGGAAGTTTATATCGATTTGTTATGGAATTTACCCATCTGTGCCCACGATCCCATATATGGGACGTATGCAAATAGTGTAGACTCTGAGCAGACGCTGCATAGTGCGGCGTCTTATCAGAGTCTACACTGTTTGCTGACAGGCATTTCAGCATAAAATAAAACGAAATTGAAAATTTAGGCCAGGCATCCCTTAGATAAAAAATGGACTAATCCAATACATAAACATGGAAGAAACCACTAAGCGCAAATGGGTTAAACACCTAGACAGCTCAAGATAAATTAGGCCTCTCAGCAGACTCACAAACTCTTACACGCATAGACGCTCTGCTTAACTGAAATATACCTCGTACTTTGACACAAAATGCACAAAACTAAGACTAATAGTTCAAGACGAAGTATCATTCGAACCTGGGAAACGAGTGCGTTGGCTTTGCAAACATTGTAGATGTAGACCAGTGTTCTCATAGAGGAGTAGTTCGATCTGGGTCTGCACTGTCATAAAATCCTCTAGCAAGTTTAACCTATTCCCTAATAGGCTATTTTTAGATCCAATCTCATTGAATAAATCTACCGAAAAAGAGCATTATCTGCAGAAAAGGAAGCTGTCTCATCAGGGTCTGCGCTATTTACAAGTTGATTGTGCAACCAGTGCACTCTACAACAGTGATTGCACAGAGATATACTTGTACACAGTGAAGATATATGTAATTATACAACAGGACATGGGTAAAGAAGGAGAAATGTATTTTAAAATTCAGCAAGCGAAGGGTTAAGAGTTTAACCCTTTCCCTTGTTCTACGTTTATTACAAATTTCAATGCCTACTGAATCATCATGGACAAATAGTTATAATGAAATATCGGAGATGGGACATTGTGTAGCCATTTTAGGAAGTAAAGTAACAAAACTATCAAATTCCATTAGCAAACAGAGCAGACCCTGATCAGACGGCTCCTATAGGAGCCGTCTGATCTGGGTCTACTCTGTTTGCAAATACATGAAAATGCGTTGATAAAGGTAAAGAGTTAACAATGCAATTTCGGGAATATCATTCAATTACTCCATAAATACGTCTTTCTACTCCTGCGTTAACAGAGTAGACCCAGATCAGATGGCTACTGTATGAGCCGTCTACCGAGGGTCTGCTCTGTTTGCTTATGATATAATTTAGACATGATTCTACAGTTTCTGCCATGGTCGGGTATTCCTGTCTCCGTGCGCTATTATAACAATTATTCTGATTAATATTCATGATGTTATTATTTCTTACATGAATATTCATGCAGCAAATGGTTAATTAACATAACCAATCTAATTAATTGAAAGCTGAACATCCAAAATGGAATGCTCCTTCATTTGAAAGTGTGAAAGGAATCAATTTGCTTATATATTTAAGACTACAGTATAGACTCTGACCAGAAATCTCTACTAGGAGCCCTCTGATCATATTCTGTACTGTTTTCTAATGTCAGTACAGTAAAACCTCTCTATAACGGACACTAAATTACATCAATTATTTTGTGTAAAAGGCAGGTGGCGGCTTAAAGCAAGGTGATAGTAAAACAGAACGCTCCAATAGGAGCGTTCTGTTTTACTTTCACCTTGCATTAAGCATTCACCTGCCCTAAATACCAACTAATTAAAACAATTTAGTGGCCGTTATAGAGAGGTTTTACTACATACAACAATCCTTTTCGCGTTTAAAGGCATGCTGCTACAGTATCGCAAATAACGTTCAGATGTAACACATTTCGAGGGTGGCTAAGTACCATTCTACAGTACAATCCCTGCTACAGTGTATCACAAATAACGTTCAGATGTAACACATTTCGAGGGTGGCTAAATACCACTCTACAGTACAATCCATGCTACAGTGTATCGCAAATAACGTTCAGATGTAACACATCTCGAGGGTGGCTAAGTACCAAGTGTATCGCACATAACGTTCAGAAACACATTTCGAGGGTGGCTAAGTGCCACTCTGTTGTATCTACAGTAAATCCCCTCTAATGCGCCCACAAAAAAAGAGTCTTAAAGGTAGATGGAAGCTTAATGCAGGACAAAAGATATGCAGCTCAGCTCAGCTCTACATGCTTATGGAATTAGAATGTATATAAATCCAACTCTACACGTTCTGTAATGACCAAGCTAACAGGTGTTCATGCGCCATTATAAATGTTCGTCTATTAGATATTCATGATGTCATTATTTCTTACATGAATATTCATCAGGTAGCATATTAAATCAGTAAACTGGAGTATACAGATGTATAGGCTACCCAGTTACAGTATAACCTGTCTTAACCCTTTCCTCCACAGGCTATTTTAGACCCATCCATTTTGAATAATAAATCTACCGAAAAGGAGCATTATCTAGATTAATAAAGGAACATTTTAGAATTTTGTAGTTTGAAACCATTGTGATAAATAGAGCATTTGCTCCTACAGTAGCAAATGCTCTATTTATCACAATGGTTTCATAAAGTCACATTTACAGAGGCGTAGAAAGGAGCAAATGCTCTATTTATCTCAATGGTTTCATAAAGTCATATTTACAGAGGCGTGGAAAGGCGTATTTATGGAGTAAAAGGTTAAGCCGCCATTCATTTATTGAACGCAGGAGTCTTTAACAAGAGTTGTCCGCAGACAGCGCGCTCCACTTTCTTTAGTGCTGGATAGTGTAGTGGAAGTCTAAGTCAGAAAGGGTAGATAGCTATAGCAAAATTAATTTTAGGGTTACCTGCCCTTGTGGAATGGGTCCCCTTGTAATAGTTAACATGCATACCAAATTTGAACCAAATATCTTGGACAGTTTCTGAGACATGGACCTTAACATAAAACTTAACCAACAATGAAAATTCTAAATCGAAAAAGGGACATAACTATGGCAAAATTAATTTTAGGGTTACCTACCCTTGTGAAATGGGTTGCCCTTGTGATAGTAAACATACATATCAAATATGAAACAAATATCGTTGATGGTTTCTGAGAAATGGACCTTAACAAAAAGGTTAACCAACGCCGACGCCGACGAGAGTGGTCATGACAATAGCTCCACTTTTTGTTACTTAATGCATCGCAAAAGTAATGCAGAAAATTCCTAAAAGAGCTTTCTGCATTACATTTCATCTGCATTAAGCCACCTGCCTTACAAATCCATAAAAGACATAATTTTGATGACCGCTTAAGACAGGTTCGACTGTAGATGTCAGCAGATGCTATTGTCATAAAAACTGAATCTTGTAATACTATATCCTACAGTTTAAGTTCCTTATTGGTACATTAGTAAAAATGCATTACACGTATACATGTATCAAGTAGATCAGAATAACACTAGTCACCTGGTAGTCAAACGGAATATATGTCAAGGTTATCATAGTGGAAATGAATACAATCTTTTGACAGAGATACATAAAGTTCCACAACCAGATGACAGAGATACATATAGGTCCACAACAAACAAAAGTCATCAGTATTAACAATCTACTATTATTCGAGAGAGAGGAAAAAGAGAGAGAGAAAGAGAGATACACACGTATACAGAGACAAAGACGGACAAATAGACAGACAGACAGACAGACAGAGAGCGACAGAAAGAAAACAGAGCGAGGGAGAGAGAGAGAGAGAGAGAGAGAGAGAGAGAGAGAGAGAGAGAGAGAGAGAGAGAGGCTATTTTAACATAAACTCTCTTTCTTTAGCTACCCATATTTCTTCCGTCTGGTTATGATACAAACTGCAGCTACGAGTTTGTTTGAAATTTTATCGGAAAACAATACACTAACCTCTTCATTGTTCTTTTTGGTGTATTCTATCCAGCGAAATTCCTTGTATGTAAGAGAGGTCCTTAAACGAACTTTGCAAAATATAATATAACTTTTGCCTTTATACCCGGCTATTTTTATGGCTGACTGTTTATAAAACGTAACATGAATATTAGCTGTCACGTGCTCAGTCTATGAACAGGAGCGGTTAACTTATGGTACATTAACGGACCCACCCGGGGCTTCAACTACCTCGTGTCACTTGCATCTTAACTATTTAAAAATCTGGTTGCATTTTTTAAAAGAAACAAATCACGTAAAGCTAACTCAGAAAATTAAAACAGAACAATTCTATTGCAGACGACAGATGCGTAGCGTATTAAACATTGAAAGATGTATATAGCTAAATGCTTCACGCCTCGCTGGTCCTTTCAAATCCACTAGACAGAGGTACGCCCCTTCTTTCTGGTATTTGATCACCCAGTATTCCCTTACTATACCAGGTTGAAAGCTGAATAAGATAGTTTTGGGCTATTTGTGGAACTTTAAATTAGACGGACATAGTAGTAAATAGCGAAGACCATGATCAAATAGCTCATTCAGGAGCAATTTGGCACTGTTTCGCTAAGTTTGTAAGACCGAAAACTTTAGGTAATTAATGTACTCTATGTTAGGATGAAAATTATTGACGTCAGCAAAAGTGTTGATTTTTGTAATTTTCACTAATAGGAGCTGTCTGATCTGAGTCTACACTGATTGCGAATGCGTAGAAAGGCGTATATAAGGATTAAATATTACCTGTCTCATACGGTTATGATGTACATGTATACAAATATAACTAAGCATTCATTGCTGCACGGATGGGCCAGCAGTCTTTGGCCAATGTGATTTATCCTTGATCCTTTAGACCATAAATATTCATGTAAGAAATAATGACATCATCAATGATTCAATATTAATTTGATTAACCCTTTCCTCCATAAATACGCCTTTCTAAGCCTATGTAAAAGTCACCTGTTGAAACCATTGTAATAAATAGAGCATTTGCTCCTATAGGAGCAAATGATCTATTTATCACAATGGTTTCAAACTACAACATTCTATAATTTTCCTTTTCTCTAGTTACTGCTCCTTTTGGGTAGATTTATTCAAAGTGGTTGGATCTAAAATAGCCTATGAGGGAATGGTTAATCTTGTGTATGGCACATTAACACGTGACGTTTTAGCGAAGGCGAAAATTTAAGAAGCAGATCAATATTACACTAAACGCAAACATAACAGACTCTGATTTAAACGACTCCTGCACATGGTCTGGATCTTATCTGTTTGCAATGCGTTAAAGTCTGCATCTATGGAGTTACGCGAAACAAGCTGTCACTGAAAGTCCAGTTGAACCTGTCTCAACCCATTCCTTCATAGGCTATTGAGATCCAATCACTTTGAATAAATCTACCGAAAAGGAGCATTAACTAGAGAAACAGAAAATTTTAGAATTCTATAGGAGCAAATGCTCTATTTATCACAAGGGTTTCAATAGGTGATTTTTACAGAGGAATAGAAAGGCGTATTTATGGAGGAAAGGGTTTAACGACAATCAAAAACTGGTCTCATTATGTGTAAAAGACAGAAAGTAGCCGAATGAAGATCAAAAGTAATGCAAAAAGCTACTATAAGAGCTTTTTGCAAATACCTTTGCTCTGCATTAAACACGCACCTGCTTTTAAGACGCATATATTCAATAACAGAATGTTCGCTTAAAGAGGAAGTCCCTACAATGAATGCATATTTTCAATAATATCATAAAACTTTGTATTTGTTATGCTCAATCACTATTATGAAGATTGTCAATTTGAATTTAAATCGAAAAATGCCCCTGTGATACAAAATAAACCGATTCATCAATACCTATAATTTTTGTTCTACAACAAAGTATAATCGGCCTTTTCCGTTCAAATTTTCCGCGTATCGCAGATGACCGCCCGATCCCTCCATTGTTTAGGAGCCAGGATACAGTAGAGAGGCTAAATTTGCGAATTGGCCATGGTCAAATTCACAAATATTATAAAAAGGTAAGCTTTACCTTCAAATTTGAAGATAAGAGTAGATACTGTAGTCTTAAATGAGGTAAAATTGTGAAAATTGACTGTTAGAAATTGTGCAATGTAGAGGTCATGACCCCTGCACACTGTATGTCAATTGTGTTAGGTGAGGAAGACAAGGCAGTAGTTTCGCGTAAATATGCTTGCTCTGTACACTGAATGTAAAGGCGAGAAAACAGAAGGATTTATCAAAAAAAGTAGCTGGTAACATGGTTATTTTGGGTACTTTCACAGTTTGCATATTATGTATAGTTTCAGAAAATCATGCCATTTATAGGCTACTGTTACTAATAAGGAAGCTGCTATTTTTGAGTTAAGGGTAAAATGACTCGAATTGTCACCTGTTTTCGCGGCCATGCCAAATGTCTATATTTGTTAAATTCTAGGAAATTTTGAAGTGTGCATGTGACTACTTGCTATATTCCTGCATGTCTGGACTACAGTGGGGCAATAAACTGGTTTTTTATTGTTTCAGGTTGGTTATTGAGACTTATTTGGGACAGAATTGAAGGCAGACGTGTAGTGGGGTCAGACATTGTTATCCAGTACTGTATACTGGAGCCTTATGTAACAAATTTTCTCGGAAGTGGTCGGAGAGACTCGAAAACCGCGAACAGATGCGAAACTAAAACCCAACCCGAATAAAACTGAAACATCGGGTAAAAAATCGGGATCGTCGATATCAAATACATGGATGTTTTGCCATTTTCAACGTTTATTTGATAGCTTTTCTTGCGATATACTACTTTTCAGCATATAAACAAATGAGTTTTGTATATTTTAGGTATTTTTAAAACGCGTCGAATGTAGGGACATCCCCTTTAAGACATGGTCTACAGTAACTGTATTGTTGTATTCTCACGTGACAATACTCTGCTAGATACGATTTGAACGTTACCATGGCAACGGAGCTGAAATTTAAGTTGGACTTTAACTCGTTACTCGATAGAAACGTATCCATTTTAACGCCTTTTTTTGCAAACGGAATATACCCAGATCAGACGTCTCCTGCAGGAGCCGTCTGATCAGGGGCTGTTCTATTTGCTTCTGTAATTATATATACCTAAGTGTACATTTTGTGTCATGCCAGACATTTCCTGTGTACATAAAAAGTAATCTAATTAATGTCCATAATGTAATATACGAAATATAGGCAACGGTTAAAACGTTCCGACGAGAGTGTGCTCATTTTAATTATGAGATAATATAGATCTAATTCTACAGTTTCTGGCTACCGTGAGCACAAATCATCTTGTTTATAATGCCATAAACTCCAGCTAATTAATATATATAGTCATTTTATTTCATGAATATTCAACAGACAAAAGGTTAAAAACCAAATAGGCACACGCTATAGCAAGATCCATCATCTCTGGATAAAGTACAGTAAACCCTCTCTCTAAAGGCCACTAAATTGTGTTAATTAGATGGTATTAAGGGCAGGAGGTTGCTTAAAGCAATGTGAAAGTAAAACAGAACGCTCCTTTAGGAGCGTTCTGTTTTACTTTCACTTTTGCTTTAGGCAGCCACCTGCCTTTAACACAAATTACTTGATGTGATTTAGTGGCCGGTATAGGGAGGTTTTACTGTACCTATCGCAGCAGCTCAGAGCAGCAGATACCTGTGCGTACTCAGCTACAACAATCGCCATTTCCCCACCAAACCCTATGTTGTGACCACTCTTTAGAATCGCCTAGAAGAGACTAATTTAAATACGTAAAAGCATAAATAAAATGCAAAAAGCAACATGTGGTAGAAAATTGAATGAGTACATACACATTTTATTTTGCGGTTGAGCCCTGTTCTCTATGAATATTCATGAAAGAAATAATAACATCATGAATATTTGTTAGCTGCAATATGCATATTTTTTTGGCTAAAACCGACACGGTAGAATCAGATGTATATTATTTCATAAGCATACCTAAAGAAGACATCTCTGTTTGCAAAGGCGTAAAATTCATATTTATGGAGTAAAGGGTAAAAGCATATTTGTCGCTTCGTTTCACTCGGCTGATTCACACTGGCTGACTCAAGTCTCACCAACTTCGTTAGCTCTTTCCATAACGAACATACATTTATATGCGTAAATTGATCACTTCAAGAATAACCATTAAATTAACCCATTTGATCCCAGTGATGTTTACATATTTGATTAGTCCATTTTTTATCTAAGGGGTGCCTGGTCTAATTTTTCAATTTCGTTTTGTTTTATAATTGAAATTCCTATCAGCAAACAGTGTAGACTCTGACCAGACGCCGCATTTTGCCCTATATGGGATCGTGGGAGCAAATGGGTCCATGCTTAAGTATAGCTCGAACAATTTGACCTAGACCCTGACCTACTTAATTTGCATAAATAAAATTTCGTAACATTTCTATTTACGGGTTTACCCTCGGCACGTGTCCCGGTAAGCAACTAGGCATGAACACACTCGTGATTTGTATGGTTTACATATGCACGGGTTATCGCTCTCCCGTAATTTCAGCGAGAATAGACTTCACGATTTACCGGCGGAATTTTATTTATACATCGTCAAATATCTCATTATGTATTCTGCATATAGGTGAGGGTCCAGGTCAAATTGTTCGAACTATAGTAATCTTCTTAAAAGACATTTGGCTTAGAAACTATAAGATCAGATATATTTAAGTCCATAAGCAAACAGAGTAGACCCTGATCAGACAGCTCTTCTAAGAGCTGTCTGATCTGGATCTACTCTTTTTGCAAAGGTCTGGCAAGGAGTTGCTATGTTGGAGAAGGCTAACATATTCTACCAAACTTCCCTTCTATATACGGCGTGCCGGTTGAACCACAGGTGCCAGTATCAACCTGTGGAACTTAATGTGAGTTCTGAGCAACGTGTCGACTTGAAGAGTTTTCTTTGTTATATTTTGTTTAAAGTCATGAAAGCTTAATTTCATATGCCCATGTCCACATCTTGTAACATTTGCATATTGCTCCGCTTTAATATTACGAGTGTCAAAAGTAATGGGCTCTGATTAGATGGCCAAATGGAAAATCACCTTGGACCCTGCTGAACTAAAAATGTTGCATATGGCTAATTGAATTATCCACCCGAGAATCCGACACAGTTCGACTTTATCAACCCTTAATCTGTTGAATAATTAAAGCTAGTCCCTCGTTTTATGAATAGTAATT
This sequence comes from Azorinus chamasolen, assembly GCA_963576725.1. NCBI lineage: Eukaryota > Metazoa > Mollusca > Bivalvia > Cardiida > Solecurtidae > Azorinus > Azorinus chamasolen. Next base: position 14,708,949 of record OY755245.1, read on the forward strand.
AACCCATTACCCCATAGGCTATTTTTAGATCCAACCACTTTGAATAAATCTACCCAAAAGGAGCATGAACTAGAGAAAAGGAAAATTTTAGAAGTTTGTAGTTTGAAACAATTGTAATAAATAGAGCATTTGATCCTATAGGAGCAAATGCTCCATTTATCACACTATAGGAGCAAATGCTCTATTTATCACAATGGTTTCAACAGGGGACTTTTACAGAGGCGTAGAAAGGCATATTTATGGAGGAAAGGGTTAAATAAAAAAAATGAAACAACATTTATCACTGGAGAAAATTATTTTTAAGTCAAACAGTGCAGGCCCTGATCAAAGGTTCCCGCACATAAACAGTTAAGGGTGGATTGGTGAGGACAACAATAGCTCTTCCTAGATCACCTGTGTGGCCTAGTAACATTGGTAAGGACAACAGTAGTTCTTCCTAGATCACCTGTGTGACCTAGTAACATTGGTAAGGACAACAATAGCTCTTTCCTAGATCACCTGTGTGACCTAGTAACATTGGTAAGGACAACAATAGCCCTTCCTAGATCACCTGTGTGAACAAGTAACATTGGTAAGGACAACAATAGCTCTTCCTAGATCACCTGTGTGACCTAGTAACATTGGTAAGGACAACAATAGCCCTTCCTAGATCACCTGTGTGAACAAGTAACATTGGTAAGGACAACAATAGCTCTTCCTAGATCACCTGTGTGACCTAGTAACATTGGTAAGGACAACAATAGCCCTTCCTAGATCACCTGTGTGAACAAGTAACATTGCAAGGACAACAATAGCTCTTCATCGCTCACCTGCATGAACACGTATCATTGCTGACGTTGACGTGTATGAAGAAAATGCCTAATTTACGTAATCCATATTTTGGTTAAATAGCGCAAAAATAATAAAAACAAATCTCTAAAACCACTGACAGGACTTAAATATAATTTTGCAGAAACGTGCCTGGCGTGATGAGATACCAATGGTGTTCAAATGATGGTGACTCTTCTGAAATGTTTGGCAAAATATAATGTAACATACATGTTTTAAGTATACTCTATAGTTCCAATTGTCTATTTACACAGGTGAGTGGTATAAAGTAATTATAACTCTCTTCTTTATTGAATGATTGTAAAGTGGATCTTTGTAGCTGTATAAACGAAACACATCTGTCAAAATATTTTGAAATCGAACCGGTAATGGTTTAGAAAAAATGTGTTCAAATGTTTAGATCTTTGTCATGGCAACCATTTTCTTTATCATATGTTGGAAGACCACATAAGGAGTTTACTTAGGTTCTTTATGCATGCCTTTCACCCTTCATTAAGCCGCCACCTGCCTTAAAGTATCAACACAGTACAGTAAAGCTCCTCTTATAACCGGACGTTCACATTAGCTTCAACGCCAGTCTGTAAGACAGGTGACAGCCTAATACAAGATGTAAGCCATACAAAAGCTCCTATAGGAACATGAATCTCATCCTGCATTAACCCTTTCACCGCCAATGTCGCATAAATGCACCAATACAAATAGTGCAGTCCCAGATTAGACGCCGCCTTTTCAAGGCGGCGTCTGATCAGGGACTTCACTTTTTGTCTCAATCTCAATTTCTATATATGTGCTTTATTCCTTTGAAACTTGCATTTAATTATCTCATTTCCTTATTGTACCAAATGATTAAAAAATGAATTGAAAACGACAATTAGAAATTTGGCACCGGAAGGGTTAAGCAACCACCTAACTGAAAAGATCTAAATTCGTTCTTCCTTACTAAAAGTCCGGTTAACCCTTTCCTTGTTCAATATTCAATTATCTGAGTCTACTCTGTTTGCAAATGCGTGAAAACACGATTATATGAAGGAAAGTGTTAAGACGGATTTTCACCGTATTTTGAAAAAAAAATGTTTGAATGCAATCTGATGCTGACAAGAGTAATATTACCTCTGTTTAACGATCACGCAATATAAGTATAATCCTGGGGGTTTAAGACATGTGATAGTGTAATGAAGGATGAAAATTATGTCTTTCATCCTGCATTAAACAATCATCTGCTTTTAACATTTTCCTTCACAGAAACGACTTTTCACGTTTTTTGCAAACAGAGAAGACCCAGATCAGATGGCTCCTGTAGGAGCCATCAGATCAGGATCTTCACTGGTTGTTTATTGAATAATATACATAGATTTGATTCTATAGTTTCTACCAAACCCAAGAAACCATGTGTACATATGCCATTTTATAAAATTTATATCCCGCTAATAAATATTCATGATTCCATTATTTTTACATGAATATTCAACAGGGAAATGGTTAAATACGACTACATATAGATTTTAACCCTTTTCTTCATATAAACGCCTTTTCGCGCCTTTACAAACAAAGTAGATCCAGATCAGACGGATTCAGTAGGAGCTATCTGATAAGGGCCTGCTCTGTTTGCTTATGAATTTTTAATAGATCCGACTAGTTTCTACCAATACCAAAACCCTGTGTATATATGCCATAATATAATTTAGCTAATAAACCTCTATAACGGCCACTAAATTGTATTTATTAGTTGGTATTTAGGGCAGGTGGCTGCTTAAAGCAAGGTGAACATAAAACAGAACGCTCCTATAGGACCGTTCTGTTTTACTTTCATCTTGCTTGAAGCAGTCACCTGCCTATAACACACAATACTTGATGTAATTTAGTGGCCGTTATAGAGAGGTTTTACTGTAAATAGAAAATTGTCTCTGTAAGACATAGAGATGCCCCCGTGGTGGTGCTTGACAATGAAAAAACTGTGACAACCAACTGCACGTACAAGCGTCACACACAGACAGACAAACGTGACACACAGACAGACAGACAGACAGACGGACGGACCGACAGGTGCAAAATATAATTCACCCCTGACTATCGTCAACGGAGGCATAAATATGCATGGTGTCATTATTTCTTACAAGCATATTCAACAGGGAAAGGGTCTGAAGGTCTTTTAGATCAGTGTGTGGAATTTGCCGTTGTTTGTCCCCCTGTAAATGGTCTCGAACAACAACATAAACACGTCTTCTGAATTTCAACATTGATGACACCGTACAAGAATGGGTTGACACATGCGTTAGCGTACGCTGTGACCAAGGTCCAAACTAAGGCTGACGAGGGTAGACTATTGCTGCCACGTGTTTGGTCAATCTGAATAAGCGCGAACACGACAAACAAAGGCGCCCACATCACGATAAACAAAAACACGAGAATGATTAATGGTCTCACTAATCGCATGTCCCGTCCTACACTCGACCTTAAGCTGCTGACCTGACTTGGCACTGCAATGCTGGCAACAGCACGCTTTGAGTTCCAGAACTTCTTCAGAATGCGACTGTAACTTACTACGACGATGACAATGGGTACGGCAAAGCCTAAAAACAACAAAGATACTACAAATATCTTCGACAAGCTCATGTTAATGTTTGGCCAAACCAATGTACAGAATGACACGTCTCCTCTCAGTGTTTCGATACGTTTCACATGGAAGAACAACACCAATGGAACAAACATTATGGACGCAATTATCCATATGCAGAGGCAAGTAATTATCACATGCATGTGGTTCATTCGTCGCGTTGTTGTCAGATTTATACACATGTACCTGTCTATGCTTATTACCGCCATTGTCCACAACATAACGAGACCACAAAGTGTCATTTCGTAGCACAGAAAATTGCACATCGCTTCTCCAAGCATCCAGTTGCCGGTGATTCGGACGTAGGCCACGAAAGGAGCCGAGGACGAAAAGAGCGTATCGGCGAGTGTCAAATTGATAACAAACCAATTCGTTATTGTGTGAGACCTTTTCGTTTTACAAATGAATCCCAAAATAAATATGTTACCGGTCGTAGACAGCACGAATAAAGTCGTCAGTACTGCCGCTTCTATATACGCCAGGTTTTGCCAAGATCTTCCGAACTCACTAAAATAAGTGAAAAAAGACATATTACCCCATCCGTATCGAATGTCAATGCCTTTGAAAAATGACTTGTTCAGCTGTGAATCTATCATATTAAGTGGTATTTAATGAACAACAAAAGTGAATGGCCATCTTCATTTAAGTCCTCTCTCTTTGTTTGCTGTTCTTGCTATAATACTGTACATAAAGTGTACAGTTTTACTATTCCGGCAGATGGGTTTAATCGTTTTATGTCTCACCTGAAACAATAAAAATATCGGTTAGTAAGTGAATGTTCCTGGTTCAACCCTTTCCTTGTGAAATATTCATGTAAGAAATAATGACACTATGAATATTGTAATTTACTAGCTGAATTTTGAAAATGTAAACTTTTAAATGAATTGTTTTGCTTTAACAAAAACTGTAGAACCAGATCTATACCATGTCAAAAGCGAACAGAGCAGACCCTGACCTCCTACAGGAGCAGTCTTATCTTGGTCTACTCCTTTTGCAATGGCATGGAAAGTCGTTTATATGATGGAAATGGTTAACGACACAATCACGGTAAATTGGTCATACAGCAGCAATTAAGCATGAGTAGACGGTGGTGATAATGGTGATGACGGTCAGAGGCGTGCCTGGGTATGCGCACATTCGCACGTGCGTACACATGACTGAACAAGTCGAAATTCTAAAAACGCTGAAACGGCATTTAAACTCCTTGGTGTCTCACTTTGGTAAGTCCTAGAAATTCTCACACAAATGATTAGGTTCAAACTTTAAAAGTCTGTGGTTTTCAAAAGCTTTGGAGTTTAGATGAAGGACAGATGTGACAAGGTGGCCGTTAAAATTACCAGAACAAGTTGTATAGTAGAGGTTCAGTCCTTTAATAATTATTCCATCATTGCTTATAGTAGATCTAGTCCACCATTGCTTTTTTCTATCTTTTGAAAAGTCGCCCTATCTTGGCCACGGTTTTCAATTAACAACTTAAAAAAGGTCACATCAGCGACATTCCTGCATAATTATATTGAAATTTGTCCCGTGATTTCATAGAACAGCATTTTCAATGTTCCGCTACAGCGATACACAAACAATTAATTCCTGGCGGTCAAGTGTATAACACATTCCCTCATATTGACGACTTTTGACTACTCTGTAAAAGTCACTTTGTGAAACCATTGTGATAAATAGAGCATTTGCTCCTATAGGAGCAAATGCTCTATTTATCACAATGGTTTCGAACTACAACATTCTAAAGTTTTCCTTTTCTATAGTTCATGCTCCTTTTCTGCAGATTTATTCAAAGAGGTTGGATCTAAAAACAGCCTATGAGGTAATGGGTTAAATGATTCAAATTGGGTTAAAGAGGATTGATATAGGTTATATATGGATCATTCCTGCAAACTCATTAACATCTGGCCAGTGGTTTCAGAGAAGAGAGTTTCCTAAAACATTTCACTATACTAGTAGCCATCTAAAGACAATTAGCTATATCTCTGGCATCCATATTTGTAAACGAACCCTAACAGCTTGAACATTTCGGTAGAGGGTAATCTAAGCATTATTCTCTCTATAGCCATTTTTTGGAGAGATTCACCTAAGGATAATTTTGGCAAAATTATACTGAAATTTTGCTTTGTGATTTCACAGGAGAAAGTTTTTGAAACTTCTGCTATAGCAGTATAAAGAAAATTAGCACCACCTTTCGCGACCATGTCTTAACGAATCCAAACGGTTTGAACAAATCTAATAAGGGGTCACAGTGAACCCTTCCCAGAGATTTCACAGAAATACGATTTTTAAAATTTCCACAATTACGTTTTAAGAAAAGTTAGCCTCGCCCCTGGCAGCCATGCTTTTATCCCTTTCTCTGTTCCATATCCATGTACGAAACAATGACAGTAGTATGACTATTTATTAGCTGACATTTTATAATGTAAGCTTTTCGAGGAAATGTTTTTGCTTTGACAAAACAGTAGAATCATATCTATATGATGCCATAATCTAACAGAGCAGACCCTGATCAGACGTAAAAATGCGTCTATATAAGGGACAGGATTCAGCAAAGTAAAATGGTTTGGCACACCTAATGAGCATTTCTGCCGAATTACAGTGAAATCGGCCAATCGGATATATTTTCATCTTGCCATATCATCAATTGGGCACTTCATTCTCAATTGAACTAAAGCATATGAAAATATGAGATGAAGCAGGTGTGACTCTTTCGGCACTTTTCAGTAATTTACATTTAGATTAAATGTTTGTAGAAACACAATCTGGCTTACGTTGACTTAGTTTTGAGTAAGTGAAACTTAAATCAAAGGCTAAATATTGAAACCAAATGTGCGCGTTATTAAAGCCCTCATATATAATCATACCAATACTGGTGACACTTCGATACACATGTTCAATATATCAGTCCTATGCGAAATATACAGGACCTTACTAAAGTTGTCGGAATACACAACAGATTAGGATATATTACAAATTAGTGCTAGAACAGAGATATGCAATCTATTTAATTAAAATGCTAATGCATATATGCTTTTATTCAGTTTCTTTCAATCATTTTCACGTCTAATTAGCGTGTTCTGATGATGTTGGATTAGTTGTAATTAAGCATTTGTCTGTCTGGCGATACTGGATATTCCTCGATTTCCATCTATAAGTGTACGAGTAAAATAATAGGTGAGTAGATAGTGGGGGTGAAGAACATCGTGCAACATATTCGAGTTATACTCACCAGTCTGTATCATCTTTATTTCTGAAAATGCAAAAGTGTGGCCTCTTTACATTATAAAAGTGTTCCAGTAATAATAATTCTAAATGGAAAAATATGGTTGGCCTAAACAGATTAAACATGATTTAAATTCTAACAAAGTAAACACTTTTGCGAAATTAAAACAAAAGTGTGTTTGTGAAACACTTATGCCCCCGACCTTTGACCCTGAAGGATGACATTGACCTGTGACCCATGGACCAGGGAGTTGAACGCGACACATTGTCTTTGTGTGGTGAACATTTGTGCCAGGTTATTTTGAATCCATTCACAGATAAAAACAAGTTACAGAAGGGACACGAAATTTGAGACGGACAGACGGACGGATGGACAGACAGAAGGACGGACAATGAGATTACTATATGCCCGCCGTTGGGGGCATAAAATAGCCGTATTTGTTTTATATGGTAATCAAACGCATCCCAGGAAATACTTATAATGGAGCGGAAATGGCACCAGTATGCACCTTTGTGCACCTCAGAATAACGACTGTTTTTGAGAGTTTTCATAACCAGCGCCTTCTTATAATTCTGTTAACCCTTGCAACGCTTTTTTGTTCAAATGAACTATTCCAAAATAAAATAAAAATCACACTTACGGTGAATATTTAGATATAGCTTTAAAAAACTGCAACTTGACAAACAGTGCAGACCCTGGTGAGATCTGGATGTACACTGATTGTCTGAATGTCTTCATCTCATGCACTTAAGACACCTAGCCTTCCCTAGCATTGGTGCGTATTCAATAATTATGACCAGGCACGCCACTGAGTCGGTGGTGGTAATGAAGATGAGTAGACAGTGATGGTAAAGATGATGACGGTGGTGGTAATGATGGTAAGTAGTCGGTGGTGGTAATGATGATAAGTAGACGGTGATGGTAATGAAGATGAGTAGACGGTGGTGGTAATGATGGTAAGTAGTCGGTGGTGGTAATGAAGATGAGTAGACGGTGATGGTAAAGATGATGACGGTGGTGGTAATGATGGTAAGTAGACGGTGGTGGTAATGAAGATGAGTAGACGTTAAATGGTAATGAAGATAAGTAAACGGTGATGGTAATGATGGTAAGTAGGCGGTGGTGGTAATGATGATGAGTAGACGGTGGTGGTAATGAAGATGAGTAGACGGTGGTGGTAATGATGATAAGTAGACTGTGATGGCAACGGTGGTAAGTAGGCGGTGGTGGTAATGATGATGAGTAGACGGTGGTGGATATGATTACAAGTAGACGGTGGTGGATATGATTATAAGTAGACGGTGGTGGTAATGAAGATGAGTAGACGGCGGTGGTAATGAAGATAAGTAGACGGTGGTGGATATGATTACAAGTAGACGGTGGTGGATATGATTATAAGTAGACGGTGGTGGATATGATTATAAGTAGACGGTGGTGGTAATGAAGATGAGTAGACGGCGGTGGTAATGAATATAAGTAGACGGTGGTGGTAATGAAGATGAGTAGACGGTGATGGTAATGATGATAAGTAGACGGTGATGGTAAAGATGATGACGGTGGTGGTAATGATGGTAAGTAGACGGTGGTGGTAATGAAGATGAGTAGACGTTAAATGGTAATGAAGATAAGTAAACGGTGATGGTAATGATGGTAAGTAGGCGGTGGTGGTAATGATGATGAGTAGACGGTGGTGGTAATGAAGATGAGTAGACGGTGGTGGTAATGATGATAAGTAGACTGTGATGGCAACGGTGGTAAGTAGGCGGTGGTGGTAATGATGATGAGTAGACGGTGGTGGATATGATTACAAGTAGACGGTGGTGGATATGATTATAAGTAGACGGTGGTGGTAATGAAGATGAGTAGACGGCGGTGGTAATGAAGATGAGTAGACGGTGATGTTAATGATGATGAGTAGACGGTGATGTTAATGATGATAAGTAGACGGTGATGGTAATGATGATGAGTAGACGATGGTTGTAATGATGATATTTAGACGGTGATGGTAATGATGATAAGTAGACGGTGGTGGTAATGGTGATAAGTAGACGATGGTGGTAATGATGATGATGTATAGACGGGTGTGGTAATGATGATGATGATGATGGTGGTGGTGATGACAATGATGATGATGATGATGATGATGCTGGTGGTGGTGATGATAATGATGATGGTGATGATGATAATGATGGCGAAGAAAAAGTATGATAACTGAACGATGCTACTGGTAAAATTTCACATGGTATCTAAACCATCCACCTACTTGAATCCCAGTCTTTAACGGCCTTTCACGACATACGCATGTGTTGCACGGTGGTAAATATTAATATCCCAGTATCAGTAAAAAGAGCCTCTCAACCATATATAGCCCTCACATCTAAGAAAGCTGATCCAAAGGAATTTTGGGCGATTCTAATGTCGCCAATATGATGTATCAAATGATATATAGAACATGGAAAATATGAAGCACAAAGTGCAGACCTTGATCGGTGGGCTCCTACAGCAACCATCTAGCCTGTGTCTACACTATATGCATGTGTCCATATCTAGGGACACTGGACACAAATGACACATTACCTCATGGGCTATTTTTAGATACAACCTCTTTGAATAAATCTACCGAAAATGAGCATTAACTAGAGAAAAGGAAACTTTTAGAACTGTGTAGTTTGAAACCATTGTGATAAATAGAGCAAATGCTCTATTTATCACAATGGTTTCACAAAGTGACTTTTGCAGAGTCGTCAAAAGCCGTCAACATGAGGGAATGGGTTAATGGCTTATCCACAAGGAGCGAGTAATTATAAAGCTACATGTATTTCAAATTGCTTAAGTATTTCATAGAAAGTCTCAATATGATATATGTAACATCCTACGGATTTCTGTTGCGCTTTACGTTCGTATTAATACACATCTCAAGATGATATAATGTGTCACAAAATGACATATGTAAAATCCTACAGATTTTTGTTGCCTTTTATTTTCATATCAATACGCATCTCAGGCTAACTATAATGGTGGTTACCTAACTCGTATAAACACTCTGAACGCTGGATGTAAGTATTCTGGTTTTTCAAAAGGTGTAGACCAAGATCAGAGGACTCCTAGACCGGGGGGTGTTATTATCGCAAATCTGAATCAGGATTACAGATCATGATTGTGATTCGGTCGTTCTTTTTATTGAATCACGAACATGTTCTCTAATCAGACTAATCAAGCTCTGACCTCGATTAAAATCTAAACATAATCAAAATGGCGGAACTCACACTAACAGCAGAGGAGACACACTCTCAAACCATTCTAGAAATGGTTATGGAAGGTAACAGTTGAAGTAACAGTTACATTTATATTTGCACTCGAAGTAAAATATGTTCTTTACATATTTTTATCTTATTTTATTATTATTATTATTATTCTATTTTTTAGTTTTATTTTTTTATATTTTAATGTTAGTTTATGTTATTGTAGCTGTCTAATTATTCGACAAAAATATCAGCTGATCGACTCTGGAACTCGAAGAATTGCCAGGCACACCCAATGAGTATTTTCTTTTGTGAGATGAACGTTTAAGCGGCCATGTTTAATATAACATGTCATATCAAATTGTTTTAATACCATTGCAATCGTGATTAAGATTGTGTGTATAATCAAAATCACGATTTAGAAAATAAAACACACCCCGGCTCACTAATAAGAAAATGCAAAGTTTGTCATTCAAGATCTTTATATCTGTTAATACTGAATGAACTCTTCTGACAACAGAATACTCGTCTGCTAACAATGTCGTCTGCTTTTAGTATCAAGACGGTCGAGATGGTGACTGATTAGGATATAAACTGGTTCGCCCTCGGTTTATGCGGTCAAACAGTAACTAGAATATCATCACACTACTGTAGAACCTGTTTTAACCCTTTCCCTAATTAATATTCATATAGGAAATAATGACGTCATGACTATTAGCAAGATTATTTTTATAATGGCATACGAACACGTGGCATTTTGACTCAGGCAGAAACTGTAGAATCAGATCGTTATTACACCATAAGCAAACAGAGCAGACCCTGATCAGAGGAGCCGTCTGATCTGGGTCTACTCTGTTTGCAGATGCGTCAAAATGCGCTTACATAAGGGAAATGGTTAAGCTATAGGAGCTTTCTGTATCATTTTTACCCCGCATAAAGAAACCACCTGCTTTTTGGGAGACTCCTAGCTATGTTCAATAAATAAATAACCTCTTAACCCTTCTCTTGCTGAATTTTGAAATACATTTCTCCTTCTTTACCCATGCCCTGTTGTATATTTACATATATCTTCACTGTGTACAAGTATTTCGCTGTGCAATCACTGCTGTGGAATGCACTGGTTGCACAATCAATTTGTAAATAGTGCAGACCCTGATGAGACAGCTCCTACAGGAGCTGTCTCATCTGGGTCTTCACTATTTACAGGTAGGTATATTGACGTGAATAGCAAGCGAAGGGTTGGTTAACACAGGTCCTGCTGTACACGCCGTCTTGGACACGCCTACATGTACAGAAAAAACCTTTAACCCAACGTTAAAATTAGTATCAATATCGAACTGTAATAAAGGAGGCAGCTTGGTGCACGGTGAAAGTCATATAGAAATATCCCAAAGTAACTTTCTGTATCACTTTCATCCTGCATTAAGCAGCCACGTGCATAAAAACATCCATTTTTTCTCTCTAAATTTCCGGTTGAGAATGACTTTGCTGTATACGATTTAGACATATCTCAAGTTTTGACACTTATGTATTTTAATTGAATTGAAGGTTTTAGGGTCGGTTTTTGGCCATTAACAAAAGGCAGTGAACTTGTAACCAGATACTTGTAACTCGAAACCATTAATCTCGAGACATTTCAGAAATCATAATAGCATAAACCATTAAGCAAGCAAACCATAGGTTAAACCTTTCACAAGATATTGCAGGTATGGCGTTAACATAGGTTAAACCTTTCACAAGATATTGCAGGTATGGCGTTGAAGGCAAGCTGGATACAATAGAACCTTAATTAAGCTGTCATTCATTTATTGAACATAAAAGTCTTAAAAAGCAAGTGGTTGTTAAATGCAGGTCAAATGTAATGCGTTGCATTCGCTCAGCACTAAGCTATCACATGTCTTACAGACCCAAAAGTTAGACATAGTTTGATGACCATTTAACCCTTTCCTCCATATATACAGTATGCCTTTCTACGCCTCTATAATAACCACTTCTTGAAAACATTGTTATAAATAGAGCATTTGCTCCTATAGGAGCAAATGCTCTATCTATCACGATGGTTTCAAAACTACAAAATTTAAAAAAAAAATATTTTCTCCATTAAATGCTCCTTTTGGGTAGATTTATTCAAAGATGAGGTTGGATCTAAAAATAGCCTATGAGGTAATGAGTTAAGACAGTTTTCACTGTAATCTTCAAATGCTTTAGGTAGTTTGGTGTAAGACGCCTTTGCAGACAAAGTAGACCCATACCCTGGTCAGACAGCAGCTCCTGTAGAACCCATATTTGTTTGCTAATAATACTACAGTAAAATATCTCTATAACGGCCATTAAATCGTGTTAATTAGTTGTTTTAAGGACAGGTGGTTGTTTAAAGCAAGGTGAAAGTGAAACAGGAGCGTTCTGTTTTACTTTCACCTTGCTTTAAGCAGACACCTGCCTTTAACACAAAATACTTGATGTAATGTAGTGGCCGTTACAGAGAGGGTTTACTGTATATACCGGTAGTCTAGATCTGATCCTACAAACTGTATTAATCAACGATTCTCTTTTAAATGTCTACCATATAAAACTAAAGTTAGAGAATAGTGATGAAGTTATATTTTCATTAGAGAAAAGTTTAACCATATAGGCAAATGACACGCTTTGAAAATAAACTGTTTTTGCGTCTTATATTCAACCCTTATATTGCTAACCTAGATCTCGCTCGCATTTGCAAACAGTTTGGATCCAGATTAGATGCCGAGAAACATAATGTATCATTAGAAGCCAAGCTGTTTGACACTCGGTCAATAGTGTCTCGGAAGTTTAATCAAATTGGACGTAGATCAGATCCAAATCAGAGCCCCCATTAATTTCTTTACAGCAAGTAAGAGATTTAAGCTTACGTAATAGGTGTAATAGGAACATGCACACATTTAATCCATTACCTAATAGGCTATTTTTAGACCCATTACCTCATAGGCTATTTTTAGACCCAACCTCTTTGAATTAATCTACCCAAAAGGAGCATTTACTAGAGAAAATTAATATTTTAGAATTTGGTAGTTTGAAACCATTGTGATAAATAGAGCATTTTCTCCTATAGGAGCAAATGCTCTATTTATCACAATGGTTTCAACAGGTGAATTTTACAGAGGCGTAGAAAGGCGTATTTATGGAGGAAAGGGTTAAAACAGGAAAAGGAGGTTGTCCTGCTGAACCCTTTCCGTATTCAATTTAAGAAATAATGACATCATGAATAATTTTATAAGCTGGGTTTTTATAATGGAACATAAGCACAGAAATTTTTCACCATAGAAGAGACTGTAAAATCAGATTTATATAACTCCATACGCAAACAGAGCAGACCCTGATCAGACGGCTTCTATAGGAGCCGTCTGATCTGGGTCTACTCTGTTTGCAAAGGAGTGAATATGTGCTTATATGAGGAAAAGGGTTAATGCTACAGATCATATTTGGGATTATCTGTGCACATAGTTTGGATCCAAGTGAGACTACGTGTACATCCTGGCGTATTCGGGTGTCAAACTGTTTGGCACTGAGAAAGAAATGGGAGAAAAATACGCTTTTATATTGTATCAGACGCTTTTAGAAGTATCGCGCAAACATGCCTTCAGTTTAAAGCATGTGATACAACCCGGATGTATGTAAGCCTAGATCAAACGTCTCCGCTACAGGAGCCGTCTGATGATCAGAGTATGTTCTGTTTGTTTGTGACATGATGTAGATCTGATCTACAGTTTATGTTAGAGCAAAACGTTCGATTGAAAAGTTTACATTATGATGGAATGGAAAATTCAGCTAATGTTTGTTCTTGGTGTCATTATTTCTTACATGAATATTTAACAGGGAAAGGGTTAAAACGTGATTACTTCTTTTTCGCGTGTCAATATCCGTTTGATACTGTGGATGGGAATAAAGTAAACAAAACTTTAAACCGGAATTCTAGTAGAGAAGAATTTAGATACTTATAGGAAGGTTGAAAACTCATAGAGGAGCTTTCACCCTGCAAAGTAACACATTACCCCCTAGTGACGCATTTTTGCGCATCTATAAAATTTACATTGTGAAACCATTGTGATAAATAGAGAATTTGCTCCTATAGGAGCAAATGCTCTATTTATCACAATGGTTTCAAACTACAAAATTCTAAAATTTTCCCTTTCTCTAGTTAATGCTCCTTTTCGGTAGATTAATTAAAAAAGGCTGGGTCTAAAAATAGCCAAGGAGAGAATGAGTTAAGCTGCCACCTGTCTCCGAGGCCGATATTTATCCTAAATTGGACGCCCAGTTGGAAGGATTTTACTATACGCCTTTCTAGGCCTTTGTATTCAGAGTAAACCCAGACCAGACTGCTCATAGAGGAGCCATCTGATCAGGGTCTTCTCGGTTTGCTTATGGTATAATATAGCTATGATTATACGGTTTATGTTTTGACCAAGTAGTCCTGTGTCTATATGCTATTATAACAATTAATCTAATTAATATCCATGATACCATTATTTCTTAGATGAATATTCATGGAGTAAAGCGTTAACTGTTTCTGTGGCCGAGCTGTCTGACCTTGGCTTATTTAGGGATACAATTTACATCCGGGTTCAACGGTGTCCTGTTAACTCTTTACTTCATAAATATTTATGTAAGAATTAATGACATCATGAATATTAATTAGAATAATTTCTATAATAGTATATAAACACAGGAAAGTTTGGTTATGGCAGAAACTGTATAATAATACTTGCTTGGGACAGGTTACCCTTTCCTCCATAAATACGCTTTTCTACGCTTCTGTAAAAATCACCTGTTGAAACCATTGTGATAAATAGACCATTTGCTCCTATAGGAGCAAATACTCTGTTTATCACAATGGTTTCAAACTAAAACATTCTAAAATGTTTCCTTTTCTCTAGTTAATGCTCCTTTTGGTAGATTCATTCAAAGAGGTTGGGTCTAAAAATAGCCTATGGAGGAAAGGGTTAATCCTTTCCTTCATATAAACGGGTCTAACCATGCGCTAGTGTAACAATCAACTTAAACTGCATAAGGTCATTATTTCTTACATGAATATTCATATAGTAACCCCTTTACTCCATAAATGCTTTTCTACTTTTTTGCAAACGGAATAGACCCAGATCAGACAGTGTAGGGTTTGGTGGAGAAGTAACGAGTTCAGTATTTGGGTACGCACCTTTATCAGTAGCTCTGAATTGAGGTATTAGTTGCGCATTGTTATCTTTAGCCCATCATCTCATCCAAACTATAATTATGATATTTTGTGTCGTGTACTCAATGCCACATGTAAACTATGTTAATTGTGATCTACTGTGGGTTTATTTTCCTTGCCTATCCTTCTATTCATGATTTTTTGCGTTTGTTTTAACACAATCGTTACTATTCGAAGGTTTCCGGCAAACTCGGTAAAACACCTCGTATTATAATCGTATTTATTGCATAATACAGTTATTTAACTTGGGTTATTTGTCCGGCCGAGGTTCGTTTGTGTTTGTGTTGATTAACGTCCATTTCTGCTCACTATGGGCTAATTGGACGCCCCATAGAGAGGAGAGAGGATACAGAGAAACCCTGGCACGATGCCCTACTCTTATTATCGACTGAGTTTCTCTGGTTCTTTTAGATGCCCAGTGTAAAGCACTGATACATCGGACCTCGGTTTATAGTCTCGTCCGAGGTTCGTATTGTCTTTTCTGTTGCATGTGTAGGACCTGAATGTGTCATTTAAAACCCATAGAAAATTCGGATTCAGAAGAACACTCGTCTGGTCTCTTGATCCTTAAAATATTTACTCAACCGAACGAGAGCTCATACCTGGGACATAGGCAAACTCAACTGTATGGACCAAGAATATTATGTTCCCTGGGCCTGCACTGTTAACAGTCGATGGTAATAGGTAGAACAACCATATAGTATTGTGTGTGGTGACAACCGGATGAGTTAAACTAACCTCATACACCTTGTCATGCACGTGTAACACTACTATCATACACCCGGGCATGCGTGTATAGCACTACTATCATACACCTTGTCATGCATGTGTAGCACTATTATAATACACATTGTCATGTATGTGTAGCACTATCACCATACACCTTGTCATGCACGTGTAGCACTACCACTATACACATTGTCATGCACGTGTAGCACTACCACCATACACCTTGTCATGCACGTGTAGCACTACCACCATACACATTGTCATGCATGTGTATCACTACCATCACACACATTGTCATGCATGTGTATCACTACCATCATACACCTTGCCATGCATGTGTAGCATTACCACCATAAACCTTGTAATGCACGTGTAGCACTACCATCATACACCTTGTCATGCATGCGTAGCATTACCATCATACACATTGTCATGCATGTGTATCACTGCCATCATACACCTTGCCATGCATGTGTAGCATTACCACCATAAACCTTGTAATGCACGTGTAGCACTACCATCATACACCTTGTCATGCATGCGTAGCATTACCATCATACACATTGTCATGCATGTGTAGCACTACCATCATACACATTGTCATGCATGTGTAGCACTACCTTCATACGCCTTGTCATTCACGTGTAGCACTACCTTCATACGCTTGGTCATTCACGTGTAGCACTACATTCATATGTCCTGTTATTCGCCTTGTTATTAGCGTGTAGCACTACCACTGTACACCTGGTCATGCACGTGTAGCACTACCATCATACACCTTGTCATTCAAGTGTAGCACTACCTTCATACACCTTGTCATACATGTATAGAACTACCACCACACACCTTGTAATGCACATGTAGCATTACCACCATACACCTTGTCATTCACGTGTAGCACTACCTTCATACGCCTTGTCATTTAAGTGTAGCACCACCATCATACGCCTCTTCATTCATGTGTAGCACTACCTTCATACGCCTTGTCATTCAAGTGTAGCTCTATCATCATACACCTTGTCATACATGTGTAGCACTACCATCACACATTGTCATGCACGTGTAGCACTGCCATCACACCTTGTCATGCATTAGTAGCACTACCATCATACACCTTGTTGTCATGCACGTGTAGCACTACCACCATACACATTGTTATGCACGTGTAGCACTACCATTACACACCTTTTCATTCACGTGTAGCACTACCTTCATACACCTTGTCATGCACATGTAGCACTACCACCATGCACATTGTAATGCACGTGTAGCACTACCTTCATTCATAGGGTCATCATGTGTAGCACTACCCTCATACGTCACCGGATTATGCACATGCAGCATACTCTCATACACCGGATCATGCATGTGTAACACTGCTCTCACTCATGTGTAGCCTAACCCTCACACACCAGTTTATCCCTGTGTAACTCTACCCTAATACACCCAGTCATCTGTGTGTACTGTGTAGCCTTACTCTCGTACACCAGGTCATCAATGTGTAGCACTACTCTCAAACACCAGTTTATCCCTGTGTAGCTCTACCCTCATACACCCGGTCATCCATGTGTAGCACTACTCTCATACACCGGGCCATCAATGTGTAGCACTGCTCTCATACACCGGGGCTTCTCTGTGTAACACTACCCTCATACACTTGGTCAACCAAGTGTAGCATTACCCTCATACACCGGGTCAACCACGTGTACCATTACCCTCATATACCGGGTCAACCACGTGTATCATTACACTCATACACCGGGTCAACCACGTGTACCATTACACTCATACACCGGGTCAACCACGTGTATCATTACACTCATACACCGGGTCAACCACGTATAGCATTACCCTCATACACCGGGTCAACCACATGTACCATTACACTCATACACCGGGTCAACCACGTGTATCATTACACTCATACACGGGGGGGGGGGGTCAACCACGTGTACCATTACCCTCATATATCGGGTCAACCACGTGTAGCATTACCCTCATACACTGAGTCAACCACGTGTACCATTACCCTCATGCACTGGGTCAACCACGTGTACCATTAACCTCATACACCGGGTCAACCACGTATAGCATTACCCTCATACACCGGATCAACCACGTGTATCATTACCCTCATATACCGGGTCAGCCAGTAGTATGATTACCCTCATAATGCTCTAAATTACTTTGCATGATTATGCGAACATTGATTGTACATTAGAACCCCCTAATGCAACCTATTTATAATAAACGTAGATGTATTTAAAAGCAAGCGATTTTTATTGCAGGGAGGAGCAAATGCAAAAAGCTCCAGGTAGGAGCTTTCTTCATAACTTTCCCCCTGCATTAAGCTACCACCTATCTTTAAAACCGAAAGTATACCCCCTTTTTGGCAGTCGCTTGGAGGAGTTTACATTATTGCTGAACAGCGAGGTTGTTATTTGGGAATTGTCTGTATACGCGTAGGGTTATTGTTTCGAAGGACGTCAATATCTTGAGCAGCTCTTTACCTTTCTATAGTGGCATAATCAAGTGATTATGCACCATGGTAGAAACTGTAGAAGCATAACTACGTGTATAGGAATTCTATTGCATGTATTCCATAACTAACATATTAGACCCTGACCAGACAGCTTCTGTAGGAACTGTCTGATCTTGGTCTACTCTGTATGCAAATGTGTAAAAACTGCAAGAACTGTCTGATCTTGGTCTACTCTGTATGCAAATATGTTAAAAACTGCAAGAACTGTCTGATCTTGGTATACTCTGTATGCAAATGTGTCAAAAACTGCAGGAACTGTCTGATCTTGGTCTACGCTGTATGCAAATACATGTATGTTAAAAACTGCAGGAACTTCTGATCTTGGTCTATGCCGTATGCAAATGTGTAAAAACTGTAGGAACTGTCTGATCTTGGTCTACGCTGTATGCAAATGTGTAAAAACTGTAGGAACTGTCCGATCTTGGTCTACGCTGTATGCAAATGTGTAAAAACTGTAGGAACTGTCCGATCTTGGTCTACGCTGTATGCAAATGTGTAAAAAATGTAGGAACTGTCCGATCTTGGTCTACGCTGTATGCAAATGTGTAAAAAATGTAGGAACTGTCTGAGCTTGGACTACTTTGTATGCAAATGTGTAAAAAACATGTCTATCAGCTAAAGGGGTCGTAGTTGAGACTGAGAAGGAAAGCATTCTGAATTACGGTCAACTTACCATGTAGCTAGGCCCGAATGCAATCAATTAATGTTTAGCCCATCTGAATTGTTGATACGAGCAGATATAACTTATTCTAATAAGACTTAGAAGTTTGATTTCATCGCATTTTAACCCTTTACTCGATGCATATAAATGTGAGAAATGACATCATCAATGTGAGAAATGACATCATCATCATCATCAATGTGAGAAATGACATCATCAATGAGAGAAATGACATCATCAATGTGAGAAATGACATCATCAATGTTAGAAATGACATCATCATCATCAATGTGAGAAATGGCATCATCAATGAGAGAAATGACATCATCAATGTGAGAAATGACATCATCAATGTTAATTGCACATTTGTATAATTGCACATATCTATAAAGATATTTGACAGCTTGATGCAGGTCACAAGTAATGCTGAAACCTCCTACAGAGCTTCCAGCATTACTTTCGACATGCATTAAGTTTTCACACCTAGAAAGTTTCCAAGTTAGACATAGGCTGGCTCGAACTGCCATTATCTCGAAGGCAATAATTATCAGACCCCTTATAGTTCGAGGTATCGAGGTTCCATTGTATATAGATCTGATTCTACAGTGTTTACCGGAACCAACATTTTACTTATGCATATACCGTTATGAATATAAAACTAATTAATATGCTACCTGTTTCTATACATCTTTGTAATGTGTCTGAAATAGAATCCTTGTGATTAGAAATGTCCACCTGTTTAATAGCATGGGTATCCTTTGCAACTGAATGTTTCTTCTGTCTGAAGTTTGACTTCCTTTCAAGTCACATACTCCACTCCATGTAGTTTGACCCTTCTAGTCACATACTCCACTCCATGTAGTTTGACTTCCCTTCTAGTCACATACTCCACTCCATGTAGTTTGACTTCCCTTCTAGTCACATACTCCACTCCATGTAGTTTGACTTCCCTTCTAGTCACATACTCCACTCCATGTAGTTTGACTTCCCTTCAAGTCACATACTCCACTCCATGTAGTTTGAGTTCCCTTCTAGTCACATACTCCACTCCATGTAGTTTGATTTCCCTTCTAGTCACATACTCCACTCCATGTACATGTAGTTCGACTTCCTTTCTAGTCACATACTCCGCTCCATGTAGTTTGACTTCCCTTCTAGTCACATACTCCACTCAATGTAGTTTGACTTCCCCTCACGTCACATACTCCTCTCCATGTTATATAGACTCCATATTATTACATGCGTGTTGTCTTCTTCTGTTTTCTAAGTCACGTACATAAGTTCAATAACCTCACTGTGAGCTATATAGTGGTGGACGAATACAGAACTAATGAACATTCATCCAATCCAATCAGACTCTGTTCAAATGGTTGTGTTTGGCTTAATCTAAAGTGTTTAAAGTCGTTAACATTTGCCGTGGGAATTCTGGAAATGTTTACACAACGACTGTGCCCAGGTCTGATAGCAAAGTTTCTTCCATTTCTTTCCGAAAGCTGCATCGGTATCAGACAGTTTGGATCCTGATGAAACACCGGGTTACTCGACGTCACATCTGTATCTAAACTGTATTCAATGGCTGCCACATATTTGCGTAGAGCTCTCAAGGAGTAAAACACTTGTTACAAACTGATTGTAAATGTAATTACGAATTCACCCTCATCGTGCTAAAGCTTTAATCATTATCTTGCGAAGGGCACCATTGAATGCATTTGCAAACAGTTTGGATCCAGATGAGACGCCGAAAAACTCGGCGTCTCATCAGGATCCAAGATGTTTGTCTCTCAGTCAATAATCTATCAAAAGCTGGAACAGATCAGAAGTATAGTGTAAAATGGTCCACTTTAGAATTAGAGTGGGCATATGTTTTTCTGCTCGACGAGGGGCCTACAGTCCATTAGTATACCAGTACAGTAAAAACCCTCTAATCCCAAAAATGGGCATAATTCTGGGTGGCAGAGGCTGGTGGTAGCTTAATGCAGGACAAAAGTTATGCAAAAAGCTCCTATAGGAGCTTTCTGCATAACTTTCGTCCTGTATTAAGCAACCACCTGCTTTAACGACGCCATTGGCTGTTCATTAAGTGGTCGCATTAGCGGGGGTTTATTGTACTTATAAGTGTCACTTACTCAGGACTTCTAGTGCCTAATGTTCTGATATCGATTGGACGACCTCTTCAAACAAAGAACATGGCAACATTTAATAACAACTGACCAAAAAAGGTATAATAACAATATGCACTTGATAAAGTACTGACAAACGCGTCAGACGAGACGGAGAACACTGATGGAATATAACCCATTGTACCCTTTTCCCTGTTGAATATTCATGTAAGAAATAATGGCATCCTGGACATTTGTTAGCTGAGTTTTTTTATAATGGCAAATGTACACGTATTATTTTGGTATTGCTAGAAACAGGTCAGATCTGTTACAATTTCATAAGCAAACAGAGCAGACCCTGATCAGACGTCTCCTATAGAAGCCGTCTGATCTAGGTCTACTCTGTTTGCAAATGCATGAACAATCGTTTATATGAGGGGAAGGGTTGATCTGTGGTCTAGCAAACTCGTCCAAATATGTAAAGCACTTCCAAACCAGACTTGTAAAATGCTTTACCGATCTTTAAGGCAGTTTAATACAGGGTGGCGGTTTAATACAGGGTGACAATTAAGCAGGTTAATACAGGGTGACAGTTAGGCAGTTTAATACAGGGTGACAGTTTAATACAGGGTGACAGTTTAATACAGGGTGACAGTTAGGCAGTTTAATAGTGTGACAGTTTAATACAGGGTGACAGTTAGGCAGTTTAATACAGGGTGACAGTTAGGCAGTTTAATACAGGGTGACAATTAAATACAGGGTGACAGTTAGGCAGAAGGGTTAAAAGAAATGTTCTACACATATTTAAAAAATATTTATTTCACATTGTGTATTAGGGCAAATAGTGTCGCTCTTGTCCGTCCGTCTATACGAACGTAATTTGTAGCATGATATCTGAAGGAACTCTGAAATTTAAAGTAACCCGAAAGAGTTGTTTTGAACAAAACGGGCATAATCTCTAGCATTATGTGGCCAATCGTAGCCGGGGTCGAATTTCGCCTGTAGATATAAGAACTTCATGGAAAGATGTATCTCTTTACTCCATAAATGCGTCTTTCTACGCTTTTGCAAACAGAGAAGACTCAGATCAGGCGGTTCCTATAGGGTCTATGCTCTTTGCGTAAGGTACATATAGATATGATTCTACAGTTTCTGCCACGGCCAAATAATCATATGTCCATGTGTTATTATTACAGTTAATCTAATTAATATTCATGATGTCATTATCTGTTACATGAATATTCATGGGGTAAATGGTTAACAAAGGGGCAGGTTTTAAAGTAGGTAACTCTTGAAAAGGTCAATAGTGATCTGTAGTTACCAATAAGGAAATTCCAGGACTACAAAAGTGAAAGGGGCATAACTCTCGACAGTCCGGTCGACAGAATGTTCTTTAGCGGGCCGAGAGGTTGCGGATTCGATCCCCAACAAAGTCAAAAATAACGAATATTGATCGAAGCGGACCTTTTCGTGAAAACATCAACGAATGCATCGTCAATAGCACCATAATAAGTATACTTCAAGCATCGTCAATAGCACCATAATAAGTATACTTCAAGCATCGTCAATAGCACCATAATAAGTATACTTCAAGCATCGTCAATAGCACCATAATAAGTATACTTCAAGCATAAGTGATCAATGTATCTACGTGCACACATTTAACAACATATATATGTAACCAATATAACTTGGTTTACATTTTGCAGTTGCAAACAGAGTAGACTCAGATCAGTCGGCTCCTATAGGAGCCGTCTAATCAGGGTCTGCTCTGTTTGCTTAGGGAATTATAATAGATCTGACACTACAGATTCTATATATCAATACCAAAACATCTTATGTACATTTGCCATTTAAAAAAAATCAGCTAATAATTATTCATAATGTCATTATTTCTTACATAAATATTCAACAGGTTAAATAATCTATGTGCGCGACTTTTGCTTATAGTATTCCTTTAACCCATTACCTCATAGGCTAGTTTTAGATCCAACCTATTTGAATAAATCTACCGAAAAGGAACATTAACTAGAGAAAATTAACATTTTAGAGTTTTGTAGTTCTAAAACCATAGTGATAAATAGAGCATTTGCTCCTTAGGAGCAAATGCTCTATTTATCACAATGGTTTCAAAAAGTGACTATTACAGAAAGAAAGGCGTATTTATGGAGGAAAGAGTTAATCACATGGCTACCGGGCTTATTCGTATGTGAGCAATGCTACCCAGTATAAGTTTCCCTTTTCATATGGTAAAGACCCGATTGAATTATTCATACCCATGAAAGTGTGATTTTGAAAGGCAATATCGCGACGGGACTCGAACCAAATTTGAAAACTTAAAAAGCAAATATGTGCATATAATGGATGATAATAATATGAGATAACGTGTTATATCAAGCTTCACTGAACATGGTAGGTACATGTACAAAATACACTAGCACCTGTTGTAAGCGGCCATTCATTTATTGAACATGGGAGTTTTAAAAAGCAGGTGGTTGCTTAGTGCAGGGCAAACGTAATGCAGAAAGCTCCTATAGGAGCTTTTTGCATTACTTTTGACCTGCATTTAGTTACTACCTGCCTTACAGACCTAGAATTAGACATGTTTTATGGTCGCTTAAGACCGGTTCTACTGTAGTCAGTAAGCAATAAATAGAGGATCTTGCATTCCTGTTCATTAAAAATTGTTTTTATGCAACGAGTTTACAATAATAATATGACACGAGCTTTAGCAAGTGTCATATTGATCATAGTAAACGAGTTTCATAAAAAGAACATAATAATAAAATAATATACACGAACGTAAGATTCTTTTTATCACATAACCCTTAAAAGTGCCATAGAAAGTGAAACGGCTGTTTCAGCTCATTTTATTCTCATTTGCATAAAAATGCACTGGTACATTTCCGCGGTTTACGACACTCTGTTTCGACACTCTCACATCGAAGATTATGTGATAAATATGAATAAAACTGCGACTGACCTTTGCTCTTCATGGTCCAAGCTAAACTTGTACTCCATAGATATGCCTAAACGCTTTGCAAACTGAGTACACCCAGATCAGACGGATCGCACAGGGACCGTCTGATCAGGGTCTACCACATTTGGTTATGAAATACAGTAAAACCTCTCTATAACGGCCACTAAATTACATCAAGTATTTTGTGTTAAAGGAAGGTGGCTGCTTAAAGCAAGGTGAAAGTAAAACAGAACGCTCCTATAGGAGCGTTCTGTTATACTTTCACATTGCTTTAAGCGGCCATCTACCCTAAATACCAAATAATTAACACAATTTAGTGGCCGTTATAGAGAGGTTTTACTGTAATATAGATCTGATTCTTCGGTTTCTGTTATTGTAAAAAAAAAACTTTTGAAGATTTGCCACTTTAAAACATCAGGTAATAAGTATTAACGATGTCATTATTTTTACATCAATCTTGATGGAGTAAAATGGTTAAACGGTTTGACAATCCCATTGCGAATAGGTACTGACGAGAATTTGCAAACACGGCACACCCATGGCCGACCAGCTGCTAGCGTAGTCTTACCGTCTTTCGAACCTCTTAATGTTTAGTATAGTTGAAGGAAAAGTGGACTGTAATTACCTGTTTATGACGCATGTTTCATTTTTAAAGCTACGAACATGTTGTTTACAAACAAAGCATCGGTACTCATGAAAAATGATGACGTAATGAGCACTTGCGCATGCACAAAAAGCACAAAACATTGAAAGTTTCGAAAGCTTGTGGGGTTCGACAGTAGGTGCGTTGACGATACGTTGCAAATACTGTGACTGATCAGGCCCCAACTGTTTGACACTTACAGTAAATCCTCAATTATCAAAGTAGAATCTCACATCAGTATTTAACAGAGTTCGCTCAGTATGAAATGCTTAAATATGCTACTCGTAGAGAAGTTTGCATTGTTGGCTGTAGGAGCCCTCTGGTCTTGGTCTACACTGTTTTCAACTGAGAGTGTATGTGTCTCCCGGGTTGATCTGGATCTAATGTATGTGTCTCCCGGGTTGATCTGGATCTAGTGTATGTGTATCCCGGGTTGATCTGGATCTAATGTATGTGTCTCCCGAATTGATCTGGATCTACTCTTTTTTGCGAATGTGTAAACAGTGAGACCCCACCAAAGCGGGCATTAACACTAGTATGAAAACCGGTATTTCAGACAGGTGGTAGCTTAATGCAGGTTAAAAGGCATGCAGAAAGCTCCTTCGGGAGCTTTCTGCATGACTTTCATCCTGCATTAAGCTGCCACCTGCCTATAACACCTAAATTGTTCCTTGATAAAAATCTACAGTATATGAAATATTTGTCACTTAAAGGGCTGAAAATAATTCGAACAAACGGCTGATATTTACACGCGGGTTTGATCGAGATTGGACATCGACTACGTTTACGTCTCAACGGATTCCAGGCTATTCCAATCTAAACTTTAATGTTATATAATGATTGAGATATTTAATTATATTATGAGAACAGGGGATGCCAATATTTGAGCAGGTGGTGGTCTGGCCAAAGCATTAGATGATAACATACATTTATGCCGACTGTAACGTCTTACTAAAAACCATATCTCTTCACACATCGGTAATTTAATCATCTATGACAGTAGTTTATTGTAATTTAAACAATTTGGGTGTGTTTACGAATTCAAATGTTCACATGAGCAAGAGTGCATGCATGCAGGTACCACAAACAATTTAGAGTATTCCAATAGCACCAGGAGTTATTGATCGGTAAAAATGTAATAAAGGGCAATACCTCCAATGTGTTGAAGACAGGCTCATATCCCTTATATACCACACTTCCTTTCAATCAACTGTCATGAGCCATATAGGAGTTATCGTCCGGACAAAAGAGTGTGAATAATTGACCTCGCATTGTGACCATAGCCTTGAGTTGTGACCTTGACCTTTGACCCACGTGCCCGAATCCTGCCGTCTGCACATCGGCCTGTTAAGGAGAACATTTGTGCCACAGCATGTTGTAATTCTTCCAAGGGTTATACAGATGTGGAGCAGACATGAAAATTAAGGCTTAAATCACTTGACCTTGAATTGTGACCTTGTCTTTTGAAGAATGTGCCTGAATCCTACTGTCTACATATCGGCTTGTTATTAAGAACATTTGTGCCACATCATTTTGAAAACATTCCAAGGGTTTAAGAGATATGGAGCGGACACGAAGGATGTGACTTAAAACATTTGACCTTGAATTGTAACCTTGACATTTGGTCCACGTGCCTGAATCGAACGCTCTGCACATCGTCTTGTTGAGTCGAACACTTGTGCCAAAGCATTCTGAAATCCCTCCTTGTTTGTGAGAGATATTGAGCGGACACGAGTGTGACATACAGACGGACAGACGGACGGACAGATAGACAGACAGACGGGCAGACGGACAACTTGACCAAAAACAACATGTCTCCCCATTAAAAATGGGGGGAGACATAATTAACACAGGTCTGGATCGGTTATGTTTTCGTGGTGTTGTGTTACTTGATATACGGGTACCAGTTTTTTGCAGGTCTATTATCCTGCGTGCTCAAGGCGCGTGCTTTGTTTTCAAAGTGCATGTTGAACAGGCCGCGTGACTCAGTGGTAGAGCGTCCGCCTGCGGTACGGAAAGTCGTTAAAAGTTGGTACAAATAGCTCCTTTGTCTACGCTCGACATTAAAGGGGTAGTTCTAGGACTGGTCGACCCGGTGTCAGGATAATGTGACTGGGCAGGGGTATTCCAGTGAGGCAGCACTATAACTCGTCTCATGCGGGTGCCGTCTGCAAATAACTGAAATACTGTTGGTCGGATGTAAAACTCAACTCACTCACTCACTCACTCACTCAAAGTGCATGTTCAACGTGCAAACTTTGTTACCAAAGTCAAGATACCGATACGAAGTTTATTCAAGTACAGCAACACCTGTCTTCATTGACCATCAAAATTGTCTTGGTAGCTTAATGCAGGATGAAAGTTGTGCAGAAAGCTCCCATGTGAGCTTCTGCATTACTTTCATCCTGCATTGACCGCTTCAGTGCCATGAAGACGGGTCTGTGACGTCATATGCAAACAGTCTGGATCCAGATGAGACGCAGAGTAACTGTTTAACCTTGTTTAACTCTTTGCACGCTGAGTAATTTTTCGTCTGCAACAATTGTCGTCTGCTTCAATTCTTAAAATGAACGTTCTCTCATTTGTTTTGCAAAACCGTTTGGATCCTGATGAGACGCCGCATTATGCGGCGTCTCATCTGGATCCAAACTGTTTGCATAGGTAATCACAGTTTCTCCGCTAGCGTGCAAAGAGTTAATGTTTCACAAGCGTGATCTCTAACATTTGAAACAGACGAAAACATTTTCAGCAGACGACATTTTTGGCACTAGAAGTACTAGCCTTTTTCTCCATAGGTACACCTTTTAACATATTTGCAAACAGAGTAGACATAGAGCATACGGCTCCTGTAGAAACCGTCTGTTCAGGGTCTGCTCTGTTTGCTTATGACAAAATATAGATATGATTCTACAGTTTGTGCCATCGCCCAAACTTCTCATGTCCATGTGCTATGATAACAATGATTCTCATGGATATTCATGATATCATTAGTCCTTACATGAATATGAGTAAAGTGTTAAGCATTTTCATCGAAACGCATATTTATGCATTATATAAGCAGATTTTTGTGGTTCAGAGCCGGGCGAGTTGCTTTTAGGGTAGAGACGCACCATGTTCTGATTCTGTATGTTGTGACATACGCTTAGTATCCAATAAGACACTCTATAGTATCCAATAAGACACTCTATGGTATCCAATAAGACACTCTACAGTATCCAATAAGACACTCTATAGTATCCAATAAGACACGCTATAGTATCCAATAAGACACGTTATAGTATCCAATAAGACACTCTATAGTACCCAATAAGACACCCTACTTCTACTTCTACTACATAGTGACCACCTTCAGCAAATTGAAGTTTATGTCACTGGTGATGAGGTGCGCCACGACTGGACGATCGTGGAAAAAGAAAAGTTAAAACTATTTACATTTAATCATCATTTAGTGGGGGTGACTTTTGACTGCAGTTTTGAACGACTCGACAGAGTCGCTCAAAACCACACTCAGTGGGAGGCTGTTCCAATCTCTTATTGTCCGCGGAAAAAAGGAGAGTTGTCTAACTTGGGTTCTGCATGATGGGACCTGGTACGCTAAGGAATGCATATTACGTGTCTGTCTATGTGGAGGAAGTAATCTATCTGTTTTGGGGATTGCAATAAGTTCGTGTGAAATTTTGTAGAACGTAGTTAGGCGTGCATCTGTGCGTCTGTCAGCAAGGCTTCTCCATTCTAGGCTGCTCAGCATGTCACCAACACTAGAGGTATTCCTATATCTGTTGGTGACATACCTTGCAGCCCTCCTCTGAACTTTTTCTAAAGTCATAATATCTTCATTTAGGTATGGATCCCAGACGGAGCAGGCATATTCTAATGACGGGCGTACTAGTGATTTGTATGCTTTCTCTTTAATAGAGGATGAACAGATGTTCAGGTTCCTTTTTAAAAAGCCAAGTGTTCTATTTGCCTTGTTACAGACGTTATTTACATGACTCTGCCATTTGAGATCAGACTGTATGGTAACTCCGAAATACTTTGCTTTATCTGTGTGTTCTAGGACTTGACCATGCAGTGTGTAGTTGTGTCTAATGGGATGTTTGCTTCTTGTGATGGACAGGACGTTGCATTTGTCTGGATGGAATGCCATTTTCCAAGTTTGTTCCCATATGCTGAGTTTGTCGAGATCATTCTGGAGTGTTTTGCAGTCTGTGTTAGATTTGATAGTGAGATAAGCAATTGTATCGTCTGCAAATAGGCGCACAGTTGAGTTTAAGCCACAAGGTATGTCATTTATATAAAATAGAAACAGAGTAGGCCCCAGCACAGATCCTTGGGGGACCCCGGACAGCACCGGGACATAGTCTGATTTCTCACCTTCCAGAACGACTGCCTGTGTGCGACCTGTGAGAAAATTGAGGATCCATCTGTTGGTGTTTCCCTGTATGCCATAGTGTGAAAGTTTATGAATTAGAAGGTTGTGACTGACTTTGTCAAATGCTTTAGAGAAATCCATTACTAAAATATCGGTTTGTCTAGATTTTTCCAGGTTTTTTGTGACATCATCTATAAATTCCAGAAGTTGTGTTTCGCATGATCTTTGTTTTCGAAAGCCGTGTTGTAAGGGATAAAGGATGTTTTGCTGGTCTGCGTGGGTCATGATGGCACTGACAACAATGTGCTCTAATAATTTGCAGCAAATACAGGTTAAGGATATAGGCCTGTAGTTTTCAGGGTTGTATTTGGACCCTTTCTTGTAAATTGGGGACACATGTGCTGACCGCCAGTCTGTGGGCACCTCACCAGTGTCAAGGGATTTCTGATATAGCAAGCAGAGAATTTGCGAAATTTCATGGGCCAGCTCTTTGAGTATTCTAGGTTTTATTTCATCTGGGCCACATGCTTTTTTAGGATCTAAATTTGAAAGAAGTTTTGCAATTCCATTTCTTGTTATGGTGGTGTCAGGCATTGCAGGATATGTGTTTGTATCGGACATGTATGTCTCATTTTGGATTTTTTCAGGAGAGATATCAAAGGCATCCGAAAATACTGAGTGGAATTGGGAATTTAGTGCGTTTGCTTTTTCTTTCGGATCTGTGAGAAGTTTTCCGTCTTTTTTTAGTGATGAAACACCATTGTAATCGGTTTTTTTGTATTTTACATAGGACCAGAAACGTTTCATATTCCCGAAGCCATTTTCACTTTCTTTGGGGGTCACAATATCTTCAATGTAGTTCCAGTAGGACTGTCTTAGCTGTTTCTGGATGGTGTGTTTCAAGTGTTTAAATTTCTTACGAAGAGTTTCACTACCGGACTTTTTCATTCTTTTATATAAACGATCTCTACTTTTAATCAGTTTCTTTGTTTCAGCTGACACCCAAGGAGTTTTTATGTTGGCTTTCAGTTTTTTGTGAGGTATGTGTTCAGCTATGAGTTTATTCAATTGTGTTTTGAAGTATGTCCAAAGTTCATCAACAGATAGAATGTCAACTTTAGTAAGGAGGGTGTCATATATATTGTTAACTTCATTTTTCAAAAGGGTCCAATTTGCTTTACTGTACAGAGGGATGTTTCTAGGGATCTGCTTAATCTTTGAAGGTGTGATTCCATAAATACTATTTCATGATCTGAGATACCAGGGATAATTTCTGTTCTAGGAACTTGGTTTGGTAAATTTGTAATCATGAGGTCCAGGGTGTTGTTTTTTCTGGTTGGCTGATCAATTAGCTGCACTAGGCCTGTGTCATCAAGAGTATTACCAAAAAAGTAGTGTTGCCTTGTGTACAGGGAACCAGGTTTGAGTGTTTTATTTTTCCAATCCCAGCCTGGAAGGTTAAAGTCTCCTCCAATCAGAAGAGCAGCATATTTCAAATGGCATGCTCTCCTGACTGATGTATCAAACCAGCTAAGACTTTGCTCATCTGTTGTTTTTGGATTATAAAAGGAGCATATATAAAGTGTCTTATTCCCTACAATTTCAAGTTTTGCCCAAATAATTTCGCAGTTGTCATCTGGTGAAAGGTCTTCGACTAGGTCACTAATGTAATCGTTTTTAACAGCAATTAAGACACCACCACCCTGCTGACCTGTACGGTCTCTTCTGTAAATTTTAAAACCATCAGGAAAAATTTCACTATTTTTAATACTGGGGTCTAGCCAGGTTTCTGTTCCGATTACGATATCAGGTTTCATATTTTCTACTATATTCTGAACGAGGTTTTGCTTACGCTTGATCGATTGGAAATTGATATTGAGAACTCTGAGAGGGGCCTTGCAATTCGTTTTCTGGTTTTTATGACGAATAGGTGTCGACTGGTGAGACGGCTTGAATGTATTGGAGGGGTTTTTCGGTGGGCTTTAAATATTGCCCGATAGATAACTAAGACTTTCAAAGGAATTGGATGTACTAATACCATGCAGATCAAAGGGTAGTGTAGATCAAAGGGTAGTGTATCCAATAAGACACTCTATGGTATCCAATAAGACACTCTATAGTATCCGATAAGACACGTTATAGTATCCAATAAGACACTCTATAGTATCCAATAAGACACGTTATAGTATCCAATAAGACACTCTATGGTATCCAATAAGACACTTTATGGTATCCAATAAGACACGTTATAGTATCCAATAAGACACGTTATAGTATACAATAAGACACTCTATGGTATCCAATAAGACATGTTATAGTATCCAATAAGACACGTTATAGTAACCAACAAGACAAGTTATAGTATCCAATAAGACACGTTATAGTATCCAATAAGACATTCTATGTTAACCAACAAGACACGTTATAGTATCCATTAGGACACGTTATAGTATCCAATAAGACACGTTATAATATCCAATAATACACTCTATAGTATCCAATAAGACACACTTTAGTATCCAATAAGACACTCTATAGTATCCAATAAGACACGTTATAGTATACAATAAGACATGTTATAATATTCAATAAGACACTCTATAGTATACAATAAGACATTTTAAAGTATTCAATAAGACACTATATAGTATCCAATAAGACACGTTATAGTATCCAATAAGACACTCTATAGTATCCAATAAGACACGTTATAGTATACAATAAGACATGTTATAATATTCAATAAGACACTCTATAGTATACAATAAGACATTTTAAAGTATTCAATAAGACACTATATAGTATCCAATAAGACACGTTATAGTATCCAATAAGACACTATATAGTATCCAATAAGACACGTTATAGTATACAATAAGACATGTTATAGTATTCAATAAGACTCTCTATAGTATTCAATAAGACACTCTATAGTATCCAATAAGACACGTTATAGTATCCAATAAGACACTCTATAGTATCTAATAAGATACGCTATAGTATTCAATAAGACACGTTATAGTATTCAATAAGACACGTTATAGTATCCAATAAGACACGCTATAGTATCTAATAAGATACGCTATAGTATTCAATAAGACACGTTATAGTATACAATAAGACATGTAATAGTATTCAATAAGACACTCTATAGTATCCAATAAGACACGCTATAGTATCCAATAAGACACGCTATAGTATCCAATAAGACACGCTATAGTATCCAATAAGACACGCCATAGTATCAAATAAGACACTTTATAGTATCCAATAACACACACTATAGTATCCAATAAGACACCCTATAATATCCAATAAGACACGCTCTAGTATCCAATAAGACACGCTATAGTATCCAATTTATATACACGTTATAGTATCCAATAAGACACGTTATATTATCCAATAAGACACGTTATAGTATCCAATAAGACACGCTTTAGTATCCAATAATCGTTTCGAGATTTTGACATTTATCTAAGGGAGACAATTACGCAGTACGCACTCTTATAAACAGATACATCCACTCCCTTGGTAACTTGTATTCTCCTGTGATAAATAATGTCTGCTTAACAATTTCCCTGTTCTATGTTTAGGCCTTATTTCAATACCCACTGAATGTTCATGGGCAAAATAGATATAATGGAATACTGTAGGTGTAACAGTGTATCCATTTTAGAAACAAAAGAAGCAGATCTATCAAATTCCTTTAGCAAACAGAACATAAATACTTGAATTGCTCTGATCTAATATTTCGACCACTAATTAAGCCTCCGTCACACTAGACCACGTCCATGAAGACCGCGCTGCGTACTGAAAATTTCGTAGGACGTAGCGAGGACGGGGTAAAAATTATAAAAAATACATTTCTCAAGTTCCTGCTACGCTCATACCACGTTTGCGCTGGGTTCTTACTGCGTCCAACACGTTCCCACTATGTTCTTACTACGCGTGTATTCAGGCGGGTACCACGTCCAACACGTTCTTGCTATGCTTTAACTACGCTCGTACTAGGTCCCTACTACGACCGCCAAGATAGCACTGCGTTCTTACCACGCGCTCATCACGTTCTCACCGCGTTCTACATGTATGGCTGCATATAAAATTCTGCGATTCGGCTCGATCTGATCATTCATTCTGCGACTTTCTTCTGAGCAACAGTAAAGTATTTTATACCAGAAAATATGCCAAGAAGGAAGGGGGGCTGCAAAGCAGCTGTGAAAGCAAAACCGAGAACTCCATCACCAGCGAGTGATGGGTTGGAGGTTGTTCCTGAACCAGAACCTATCTGTAACAGTGGGCCCACTGAAACTCTTCCGCAATAGCGCGCCATTCGACTTGTGATGTTGGACATGATATGATTTCGTCCTTATATTCCTCAACGATTGCCCGGCACACTTCAGGAATAAACAAAGATATTGTGTTCCTAGCAACTCTAAAGGCGTAATGCAAGGACGGGTACTTGTCGCCAGATGCCAAATGTCGTAACGTAATCGCAAGTTTCAGACCTGGATCCAGCGCTTTCCTGCAGGGGGTGTCTGGCTTCTGACATCTTGGGGCCTTCTCCAAAGATTTTCATGTCAAAATGCACGTCACATTTTTGTTACATGCATTCAGCCATTAAATCAAAGGAGCCTTCTGATCTGGGTCTACTCTGCTTGCAAATGCGTGAATCATGCGCGATTTGATCCAGGTTTTATTGACCGAGTGTCAACAGTTTGGATTCTGATGAGAAGCCGAGTTACTCGGCATTTCGTAATACTGATTATGACATTATGTCTCAACAATGTACTCCGTGAATACGACTTCCTATGTCTTTGCAAAAAGAGTAGACCCATAGGAGCCGTCTGATCAGGGTCTACTCTGTTTGCTTATGATGTAATATAGATCTGATTCTACAGTATCCGCCATGGCCAAAATGCCCTATGTCCATGTGACACCATAAACATTATTCTAATTAATATTCATGAGGTCATTATTTCCTACATGAATATTCATGGAGTAAAAGGTTAAAACCCTCTTTAGCGTCGCAATTTCCAAGTACCAAAATGTGTTGGTGTGATAGTTTTGTATTAGCTATAGAATTGTTTTCTTTGTTGCAGGAACCGTAACTCTGTCAGAAGTGTGACGTTAACCTTCAAGAGACCAGAGACTTTCGCACAATATCATTTGAAATTTAAGAATGAACACACCCAAGTAAAATATAGATATCGTGGGGATTTGTTTTTCAGACAGGTGAATGATTGTGATATAGTGGAGTACAATAACAACTCGATTCTCCGGATGACAACTAAGACCTAGAGATATGAGAACTGGCAGCATGGTCCTTACTTCTCAAGCCAGTCTCAAGCCAGACTGAAGCTATACTGTCTCAGTTACAATTTGGAGCTATTTAAAATTTTAAATACTAATTTAGTGAACCAGGAAATACCTCCTTCTACATAACTGACCTTCGATTACCGATAGCCAATACACAGATAAAATGATAACTTCCTTAGTCAAATGTTATCCCTTAACTTGCTGATATTCTGATACCTTTAAAATTTTAATTAGTTCCTCAAACAATTATCTTCATTAACAAATTCAAAAGTCTATCAGTTCACACAGTGTCTAATCTTTCAGTTTCTAAAATCACACAGTAGCAGACCCACAGTTTGCTAAATTATTTCTAAAATTACTTCTTACTTATATTTTCCTTTTTCCTTTTTTTCTTGAAACTCTTGCCTTACTTCTATAGCAGTAGGCTTAAGAATTGACAGGTGCTTAAGTAACAGCTTTATGTCAAGCTACAAAATTTGTGAAAATATATAATTGAAGACAATCAAAATATCAATGTAATAATTATATGAGTTTAAGACGCCGAGCAACCTATTTCAACTGAGTAAGTAGCTTTCTGAAAGCCATGCAAAAATGTTTAAATAACAGTGTGCTCAAAGTTTGAAGACACAAGATTAGGATCAAAACTAAAAAATGAAATGAAATGCACAAGATTGAATATAAGAGGCATCAAGTAAGTATATTTGTGCTGCAGTGCATCATAGTATTCGTATCCCTAAATCAGTCTCTCATCAGAATCCAACCTGTTCGACAGTAGTCTAGAGGTCAACAGTTTCTCAGAAACTGTTATCATGACACTTGGCCAAGAGGTCAATAGTTTCTCAGAAACTGTTATCATGACACTTGGCCAATAGTTTCTCAGAAACTGTTATCATGGCACTTGGTCAAGAGGTCAATAGTTTCTCAGAAACTGTTATCATGACACTTGGTCAACAGTTTCTCAGAAATTGTTATCATGACACTTGGCCAAGAGGTCAATAGTTTCTCAGAAACAGTTATCATGACACTTGGCCAACGGTTTCTCAGAAACTGTTATCATGACACTTGGCCAACGGTTTCTCAGAAACTGTTATCATGACACTTGGCCAAGAGGTCAATAGTTTCTCAGAAACTGTTATCATGACACTTGGCCAACAGTTTCTCAGAAACTGTTATCATGACACTTGGCCAAGAGGTCAATAGTTTCTCAGAAACTGTTATCATGACACTTGGTCAACAGTTTCTCAGAAACTGTTATCATGGCACTTGGCCAACAGTTTCTCAGAAACTGTTATCGTGACACTTGGCCAAGAGGTCAACAGTTTCTCAGAAACTTTTATCACAACAGCAGCTACCACCTGCATCTAGCACCCAGAATTATACCTCTTTTAGGGGTTTTACTGTATTTTCAAATTATTTATTCTTTGACTCATGTATATAATTGTACTCTGTGACCCTTGCATTATATACGATATGTGGTACCTTTATGAATGGCATGAATGGCTGACAGTCCTTAAAAGTCTACCAATCGTATCGGTTTGCATTGAACGAGGTATCGATAGCATGATCCTAAACTGTTCTTAATTAATTGAACATATACGTCTTTAACCCTTTCCCTGTTCTGTGTTTAGTCCAATGTTCAATACCTACTGAATATTCATTGACCAAATAGTTATAATGAAATACGGAATGTGTAACATTATAGCTATTTTAGAAAGTAAACACACATATATTTCCAATTCCATTAGCAAACAGAGTAGACCCTGATCAGACGGCTCCTATAGGAGCCGTCTGATCTGGGTCTACTCTGTTTGCAAATGCGTGAAAACACGTCTATATGAAGGAAAGGGTTAAGAGCAAGTGGTAGCTCAATGCAGGACACCGTGAATATTTATTATATCAATTTTTAAAATGGCATATTAACACATGACATTTTACCAAATATATACAAAAGTAAAACCACGCAATCAGAGCTACATTATTCCATAAGCAAACAGAGCAGAATATGATAAGTGGCTCCTACAGGAGGCATATGATCTGAGTCTACTCTGGTTGCAAAGCCGTAGAAAGGCATTTTTATGGAATAAAGCGTTAGTTAACTCATTTGCGCTCAGTGGATTCTTCCATGTTTATACATTGGATTAGTCCATTTTTTATCTAAGGGGTGCCTGGCCTAAATTTTCAATTTCGTTTTGTTTTATATTGTAATTCCTATCAGCAAACAGTGTAGATTCTGATCAGACGCCGCATTATGCGGCGTCTGATCAGAGTCTACACTGTTTGCCTACGTCCCATATATGGGATCGTGGGAACAAATGG
The DNA here is from genome assembly GCA_963576725.1 of Azorinus chamasolen. Classification (NCBI taxonomy): domain Eukaryota; kingdom Metazoa; phylum Mollusca; class Bivalvia; order Cardiida; family Solecurtidae; genus Azorinus; species Azorinus chamasolen. The sequence continues at coordinate 14,745,744 of OY755245.1, forward strand.
GTTAAGACAGAAATCAGTGTCACTATACCTCTCTTTTGAATCCTTCAACACTCAATTTTATCAGGCATTTAATCCTTTCACCGTCAAAATAAAGTTCGTCTACTCAGATTTTCGTTTTCTTCAGGTTTCATGACGGAAAGCGTTGACCATTTTGTCATCAATTTAACCCATTCCCTCATTTTGACGACTCTGTAAAAGTCACTTTGTGAAACCATTGTGATAAATAGAGCATTTGCTCCTATAGGAACAAATGCTTTATTTATCACAATGGTTTCAAACTACAAAATTCTAAAATTTTCATTTTCTCTAGTTAATGCTCCTTTTCGGTAGATTTATTCAAAGAGGTTGTATCTAAAAATAGCCTACAAAACATATCAGACTGTTAAACAGTTAGGATCCAGATGAGACTTCGAATGCTCGGCGTCTCATCTGGATCCAATCTGTTTACAAAAGTTGTCATGAATTCACTTATGGCGTCGAAAAAGTTGTAAGATTTTTTTTTGCCTTAATGGGATTTATAACACTTGAAATTTTTGTCTACCCTGTATTGAAATTCAATTTATTGGCCTTAATTACCTGTATAACACTGTGGGACGTTTTGTTTACCTTATATTGAAATTTAATTTATTGGCTTTAACCTATTTGCTCCCAGTGGATTCTTCCATGTTTAAATATTGGATTAGTCCATTTTTGATCTCAGGGATGCCTGGCATAGATTCTCAGTTTCGTTTTGTTTTATATAGAAATTCCTATCAGCAATCAGTGTAGACTCTAATCAGACGCCGCATAATGCCGCGTCTGATCAGAATCTACAGTTTGCCTATATCCCATATATGGGATCGTGGGAGTAAATGGGTTAATTATCTGTATAACACTGTTGATTTTTTGTCTACCTTATATTGAAATTCAATGTATTGGCCTTAATTACTTGTATAACACTGTTGAAATGTGTGTCTATCTTATATTGAAATTCAATTTATTGGCCATAATTACCTTTATAACACTGTTGATTTTTTGTCTTCCTTATATTGAAGTTCAAGTTGTATCTTCTACACACTTCTTTCTCTACACACGTATACAGACACTCTTTATGTCAAATATGTTGATTCCAAATTGATGCATTGGATTAAAAATATCAAATATGGCGGCTCTATCTGAATCCAAACTCTTCGCTGGTAAGTCCTTGTAACTTTTACTTTCATGTATCCGCATATTTCCCGATTCAGTATTCATGTAGGGAATAATGACATCATGAATATTTATTAGCACAGTTTTTGTAATGTCAACTTTTGTTTTTTACAAAAAAAACTGTACAATCATATCTATATCATGTTAAAATCAAACATAGCAGACCCTTATCAGACGTCTCCAATCTGGGTCTACTGTGTTTGCAGATGCGTGGAAAGGCGGTTATTTTGGTGGAAAGGATAAAACTGAGTAGACCCAGATCAGACAGCTCATGTAGGAGCGTTCTGGTCAGGACCTGTAGTGTTTGTTTACAGAATAACATACGAGTCAATAAGTAACCAGCCTACTTCTAGCTGACCAACACTGCCACGATTTTCATGCCTTTTGTAATACATGTTCTAGGCCTAGGGGCAAATTTTAATCCGTATTAGCGCATTAATTGAACAGAAACCGTCTATCAAACATAGCTAGCGACACCAATACTTGCGTCAAAACTGGAGTACCGTGCTGTAATTCGGTACTTGTTTTTGAAAGGGAAAACAGGCAATGAAATTCATAGCGAGCGAATTGATGAACCATCATATGCTCAAGTTAAATTCTGGGTTGCGGAATTCAAACGTGGTAGAATTTCTTTAGAAGACGTTACCAGGTCCGGACGCCCACTAGATGCCACCGATGGCGAAATTTGAAAAAAAGATATCCGCGGACGTCATTTCCGGTCTGATGAAGAAGTTGTGGCGGCAGTAGAGGAGTGGGTCATTGCAAAGGACCATGGTTTCTTCATTTCTGGACTTATGGCACTGGAACACCGTTGGACGAAATGTATAACCCTAGAGGGCAACTACATAGAAAAAGAAGAGATCGATCTCGATCCGAAGTAAGGTACTAGGCTGGTTACTTATTGACTCGCCCTCGTATATCTGATTCTACAAATTTTGCTAGAGTTAAAAACTATAAAAATCAGTTTTAACCCATTCTCGCCTACTGACATCTTTTTGCGCCCCTGTAAAACTCATTTTTTGAAACCATTCTGATAAATAGAGCGTTTGCTCCTATGGAGCAAATGCTCTATTATCACAATGGTTTCAAAACTATACATTTTCGGTATATTTATTCTAAAAGGTTGATTCTAAAATTAGTCTAGGAAGGAATGAGCTAATTAATATTCATAAAGTAATTTAGTGCTTACATGAATATTCACGATGCCAAGGGCTAAAGTAAAAGTATTGTGCGTGTATCTTTATTTCGGTTAACGAATATGACATCCAAGAACTATCGAAAACAAATAAAAACTAAGGAAAGCGGCTACAGTAAAGTATCGCTAATGCAGCCATATACTGTATTAACACAGGAGAATGTTAAAGCAGGAGGTTGCTTAACGCATGACAAAATTAATACATAAAGCTATTTTAGGAACTGTCTGTACAACGCTCATCCTGCTTTAAGCTACCACCTGTTTTTAAAAATCCTGAAGTGTACTTCTTTGAGCGGTCGTTTTAGTTAGCGAGACTTGGCTGTACTGGTAGAACCGGAGATTAGAATCTGTTGACACAAATAAAAACAAACACACGGAATTGTCCCTAAATTTCGCATCTCTGAGAGCCAAAAAATTGCTATAAATAAACCACTACAGGCTAGCGGCAACATTCTGCAAACATGTTGGAACCAGATAAGGGGCCGGGTTACTCGGCATCTTAACCCATTACCTCATAGGCTATTTTAGATACAATCTCTTTGAATGAATCTACCGAAAAGTAGCATTAACTGGAGAAAAGGAAAATTTTAGAATGGTGTAGTTTGAAACCATTGTGATGAATAGAGCATTTGCTCCTATAGGAGCAAATGCTCTATTTATCACAATGGTTTCACAAAGTGACTTTTACAGAGGCGTAGAAAGTCGTCAATATCAGTGAATGGGTTAACTCGGTCCAAGCTGGAAGAAGTCTCTGACTGAAGAAAAATACATGATATATATTTTCAGAATTGCAACAGATGAGGGAAGATTAAATGTTATTGTCGTCTGTACAGAAGCCGCAATTTCCGCAATTACAAGAAAATTGGATTGCAGCTGTTTGATGGAATACCGGGTGAAATCGGTGAAAACCGACGACAGTTTTCGAAAGATAACAGGATCTCACCCTTATCTTGCTGTTAAAACTTATGTCTATTTAAAACCCGATCAACAAACATGTATTGCAATTTTTACTCCCTTTGGATTAGTTTTTAGGAAACTATTACGGTGACCGTCTTCGTGGCACTGGAGGGATTAAATATAGACGAATTGTCCCTTGTTCACCATTATGTATGTAGAGCAAATGTTTTCAAATAGTTTCATTCAGTTTTGACGAACTTATTCGTACAACCATATTTAAAGTTTCTATGCCCCATCCCATCAAATCGGGGGTGGGGGCATATTGTTTTTGCCCTGTCTGTCTGTTTGTCTGTTTGTCACCAACTTTAACATTGGTCATAACTTTTGAGCCAGTACATTTAGAGACTTGATATTTGGCATGCATATGTATCTCATAAAGCCGCACATTTTGAGGAGTGACATGTCGAGGTCAGGGTCATCCTTCAATGTCAGAGGTCAAATATATAGGTCAAATCGCTGACTTTAACATTGGCCATAACTTTTAAACCAGTAGATATAGACACTTGATATTTGGCGTGCATGTGCATCTCATGAAGCTGCACATTTTGAGGCGCAACATGTCATGGTGAAGGTCATCCTTTAAGGTCAGAGGTCAAATATATAATCACTGACTTAAACAAGAGCCATAACATTTCAACCAGTAGAGATGGAGACTTGATATTTGGCATGCATGTGTATCTCATGACGCTGTACATGTGGCATGTCAAGGTCATCCTTCAGGATCAAATGCCAAATTGAGCGGGCGCATAGTGTTTCACAAACACATCTTGTTTTTTTTATATATTTCTCAATCAAATGTACACTAAATTATTGGTGAATATAGGCACATGACTCAGAGGGTGAGATAAGATGCGGAAATTGAAACATTTTCAAGAATATTCTCCTTTATTTCTCCGCCAAACACTATCTTGTGAGTCACAAAATGATAATTTTAGTACTTATATACGCACCTATATATGTATATAGCTGAGTGGTCAGGTACTATCAATAGTACTGTTGGTACTTCTGGAAGAGGCCGCAACAAACTGAGGGTTTACCGGACATTTAAGCAACCATACAGCTGAACAGTACTGTACAATGATTTTACCACCTAGGCATAGGTCTGCTTTGTGTAAATTTAGGTGTGGGGTTGCTCCTATTCGAATAGAGACGGGTAGATATGAAAGTCTTACATTAGATGGCCACTGCCCATTTTGTCACGTACTTGAGGATGAGATACATGTTATTTTAGATTGTCAAATGTATGCTGATATTAGATCAGATATGTTTGCCAAGACTATGTTACTCGAACCTAACTTTGTAGACTTGAGTAAAGGTACTCAACTTAAACTGTTGTTCACTAGTCAGCCTTTAGTCAGGCTATGTGCCAAAACCTGTTTTGAGATTCTTCAGCGTCGTCAGTTTTATTTGTGTAGGTAACATAATGTATTTATCCGTTGTTTTAATTCTTTTTTATGTCTGCCGGTTGGTAGATGCAAATCGGTACTTCTTTGATCTTATCAAAGGGGTTAACTGATCTTTTAAGTCATCTTGTAAGACACGTATTGCTTTTTTATGTAAATAATGTCCTCTATTGGTATTATTTTCCCTTACCTTTTAGATATTATTCCATGTGTTTATAGCTAATCAGTTTATCTTTGATCTGATCAAAGGTAATAACGGCTATTTTAAGGCATTTTTTAAATAAACACGCTTAGTGTACTTTTTACAAATCAGGTTTTAACGGAACGGTTATATTGCAGTTCTTTAACATGAGATTAGCTAGAATCACATGGTTTTACTCTCTGTAAATAGATGTTACCTTGTGCAATGATGTATGATATATTAATCTACAGTCTCCTATAATTCTTTAAAGAATGGCTGTGTACATGTTATGTTGGTTAACAACCTATGTTTTGTAGCTATTTACGTACGTACATGGATGAGACTTAAATAAATAAATAAATATATCTGTTGTTCTGGCAGGTCTGTTTGGTGTTTCCTTGTTTGCAAAGTCACGGAGACACTTGACGCATGTACTCTCCTAAGTCAAAATATGGTTGAATTTAAACTTGGATGAAAACAATCATAGTTAATCTTCAGTTTCGTGGAAATATCCATGCAATAATGTCTTAAATGTTCTCTAATGTATTTACATGGTCCACATAAGAAGCAAACTGTGTATAAAAAGGTTCGAAATGTGTATTATCAACTTAAGCAACACAATGTCATATCTTACTACATTGCTTTAACCCATTCCCTTATATTTTGACGACTCTGTAAAAGTCACTTTTTGAAACCATTGTGATAAATAGAGCATTTGCTCCTATAGGAGCAAATGCTCTATTTATCACAAAGGTTTCAAACTTCAAATTTCTAAAATTTTCCTTTTCTCTAGTTAATGCTCCTTTTCGGTAGATTTATTCAAAGAGGTTGTACCTAAAAATAGCCTGTGACGTAATGGGTCCCTTCATATTTTATTTGAATTAATTTCCGCGCTCAATTGGCAGTCAAATAGCTTCATATTAGGTTTTGTATAGAATAACATATCATTATACGTCTTGTTTGCCAACAATGACACAGGAAAATATCGCAGAACAGCAGAAAAACGAGTATATAATGTCAGTGAATCACGTGACTGTAATTTATATAGAAATACTGTTCGTATTTTTTAATTTATCGCTTAGTGAATAAACAAAAGATAAACTAGAACTGAAAATGCAAGTAACTGGTTCCATATTCCCGATGTTTCTTGGTTTAACCCTTTCACCGCCAATGTCGCAAGAATGCGCCACGACACAAATAGTGCAGTCTCAGATCAGACGCCGCCTTTTCAAGGCAGCGTCTGATCAGGGACTTCACTATTTGTCTCAAACTGTATTTCTATAGCTGTGCTTTATTTCTTTGAAATCTGCATTCATCTATCTAATTTCCTTATTTTACCAAATGATTTAACAAAAGTGGTTTGCAGTCGACAATTAGAAATTTGGCACCGAAAGGCTTAAGGGGATGATGTGTCATGAGATCAACGTATCGTATGTTCTTGTTTATACTCTTCTGATATACATGTACTCCTCTGTCAGTTGCAATTGTCTAGTCTCTTCTGATATACATGTACTCCTCTGTCAGTTGCAATTGTCTAGTCTCTTCTGATATACATGTACTCCTCTGTCAGTTGCAATTGTCTAGTCTCTTCTGATATACTCCGCTGTGTCATTTGCGATCTTTGAACGCAGACGTCAAGAGACGTTCACGTAAAAGACGCGCTTTCGTATTTAGTGTTCAACTAGGTAATCTCGAGGTAAATCTTTCTTTTCTTCGAAATGCAACATTTTTCGGGCATCACTACTTATTTGCTAGTGTTTTTAAACCATCTTTGGACCAAAAAAAAATGATTTTTTCCAATTTTCACAAGGAAAAGTGATGCTAAAATATACTGGGACTTTAAGTTAAAGTGAGCTCATTTGTTCAACAAAATATGAGAACGGTTTACACCGTGGGATTGAAACGAAAACTGTTTTAGGTAGTCACATGTTTGTAGAACAAAGAGACGATTTAAGGAAACTAGATTTTGTAAAACAGACGAGCCCTTGAAACGGATAAAGAATCACCATGATTATCGTAAAAACTATAAATGATGATACATGTATGTAGAGTTATCTGCTCTCCATAAGCGCCAACGCTCTCTGGCATCCGGCCCGATATTATAAACATTTTGCTCAAGCATATGATTGTTCAGATTTTGAGCTTGCCAAAAAATGTTATGATGGATAAATTTGCAGTGGCAGCAGGATTTATAATACATGGAGATCTTATTATAAACATGATCAGACTGAATAGATTGGTTTCAGATGAGACGCCAAATTACACTGCGTGTTGCCCTCATTATCACCCCTTTTGAAAGGAGGAATGGGTAGATTAACTCCTTCCATCTGTCCATCCGTCAGTCAGTCAGTCAGTCCGTCCGTCAGTCCGTTCGTCCGTCTGTCAGGCGACCGCTCTTTCGTCCGTCACATTTTTGTGTATGTATCGAGCATGACTCAAGAATATAGTTACATATATTTCTATTTCTGTTTCACATAGAGACAATTAAACAGGATGATTGACAGTAATAGTAGAATCTCTCTCAATTGACCACGTAAGGAATGAACACGGATGCTTCATTTCCGTTTTAATGATGGAATTTGTATAAACACATCTTTTACACAACACACTGCAAACGGCTATGAAAAGAAGCAGGGGAGATCACTCCGAGTTAAACTTACTTTTACTGGAAAGACGATATAAATATAAAAGTTAATTCCATGCACAGCACAGCCGCCATCTGCGCTTTATAAGGTTCACTATATGGCAACACGATACTTTGAAACGTTTGTCCAGACAAATATAAATAATTGGATTTATGACGTTATTAATAAAGTAAAGTCTGAAAAAGAAAGTGAACAACAACAGCCCCTGTGGGGATAACTCGAATAAATCCATCGTAATGAAGGCGAGAAGAGCATTTATCAGATACGTCACAACGAACACAAACGTGAGAATGATCCAGATAAGAGTCTTGTACGGAATTCTCCCATTTGTAATTGAAGAATATTTCCTTCGTATTGAGTATGCTTTCAGTGAGTAGTCACTGCTCGATCTCAGCGATCCATTCTTTCGCAAGTTGAACATGGCTTTTCCTGAGGCATGGCTGTTGGAAGAAGGGCTCCGAGATTTCCGACCATCATGGTTGCCATTTAATATTGGCACAATAGAGGCTTCGCATTCAGGAAAGCCGCAGTGACTGGTTTTCGCAATCTTGAGACCATCCATTACTTTCAGTTCGCTGCCGTATGGGCTCCTTTCCATGTCGTTCCTGTTTGATTTTCCAAATGTACCTTTATTCTCGAATCTGACACTTTTCCCGTTGCCCGTGTTGCCCCAGTGCCTGATAATCGTCCTCAGAATAAGTGAATACATTACAACAAAAGCAATCCCAACGACGAACAGAGCAATGGTTAAGCCTACTTTATAGATCTTTCTGAACACGTTATCTCGGTAGATATCTTCCGCGGCACAAAAGAACACGGTCGTGTTCGTTCCATGGATGTTTGTCTTGTTAGCACTACTGATGCCACAAAGAATAGGTGCTGGAATTGAAAATATGAATGAAACAACCATTATCCCAATCACTAATTTACTGGCAAGTCCAGGCCAGATCTGATGTTTAAGTGGCATACAGACCTTTCTGAATCGATCCACACAAATCACGAGAAGAATAAACGCACTTGCGTTTTGTCCAAATAGATTGAAGAAGCATTTCACCTTGCATGGGGTTCCATCCGCAAAGAAAAAGTAGTGTCGCGTTTTAAGGATTTCAGCGGGCATAAGGGTTACACATGTAAGAAGGTCTATCGCAGCTAGAGAGATGACAAACACTTTAAAGTTTGTGTTTTTGTATTCTGGACTGATGGAGAACACTAATATAACGAGTACATTTCCGAATATTCCCATGGTGGCCAGGAGTCCCATCCACACAGCCATTGGCATTAGTGCGTTGGCATATCGCTTGTTCAAATCATCTAAGGTCTCTATCTCCTCAACCAACAACTCCGTGACATTGGTATCAATGAATGTCATAATTAGAAGCTTACGACATACACCCTGAAATATAAAACAAAAGTGAGTAATATCTTGTTTCGCTAATTTGATTTTATAATTTATAGACGCCTGTACCTTGATATTCCGACTATCCGCCCAGTGTTTGTAAAACTGTGTCAATTGCATTATATCATTAACAAACAGAGCAAACCCGGGTCAGACGGCTCCTACAGTAGCCGTCTGAGCTGGGTCTACTTTGTTTGCAAAGGCATAGAAACGTGTATTTATGGAGTAAAGCGTTAAGTTAAACGTGTATTTATGGAGTAAAGCGTTATTAATTTGGAAAACCTTTTGGTTAAAGAGAATCAATAGGAATACAAATAATCACTGCATTGTACTTCGCAATGTACTTTGGAATTATTATAGCAAACTCATAATAGAAGATTGAAGGGTCTTTCACAGTGATTTACATTGACAAAATACGAGTCACGTCGTCCAAAACGTCAGAAACAAGTATTTGACTATGATATGAAGCTTTATATTTTCAAGAATGCCACAGAAAGGGCGTGTATGTTTTGTTGTTGGATTTTGTTGTTGCGTTTCCTTCTATAACACCATCAGCATCATCAGTGTCAGCATTCAGACGAAAAAGAAGTCATCGTGACTTAGTCTCACCTCGAATGATTCAGGAATTTTGTTCTATAACATCATCAATGTCAGCACCAGCCATGTTAAAGCAACCTTCATCGCCCAATACTCCATAAATACGCCTTCCTACGGCTTTGCAAACAGTGCAGACCCATATAAGACGGCTCCAGTAGGACCCGCCTGATCAGGACATGTTGTGTTTGCTTGTGAAATGATATAGATATGATTCTATTGTTAACCCTTTGTGTCCACGATCCCATATATGGGATATAAGGCAAACATTGTAGACTCTGATCAGACGCCGCATAATGCGTCGTCTGATCAGAGTCTACACTGTTTGCTGAAAGGAATTTCAATATAAAACAAAACAAAAGTGAAAATTTAGGCCAGACATCCCTTAGATAAATTTTTTTAGACTAATCCAATATATAAACATGGAAGAATCCACTGGGCGCAAATGGGTTAATACCATGGCCAACAATTCCCTTGTACATAACAACCATTTATCTAATTAATATTCATGACGTCACTATTCCCTTACATGGATATTCATGGAGCAAAGCGTTAAGCAGTTCAAGAAGATAACGGTTTGGTCCTGCATGTTTCAAAACCATTTAGTATGAATGATCGTCTCTAAAACGAATTGACTGATAGAATGCCGCAAAAAAACAACAAAACCTGCTGTAATTATTGCGATAAAAAATTCAAGGAGGCTTTTCAAATCCGGGTTTGTGATTTATTTCATTTAACGATTTCTGGGCTGTAGACGAATCCTTGATAACCTTGGCAGGCCGTTTGGATCGGCGTCTCCTCACGATTGTTTAACATTATTTATATTTTAGTAAAGAAAATGGAAGAAAACACCATTTTGAAACACGAAGCAGACGATAATTTTTTCAGATGAATTTTATTTGGCACTGAAAGGGTTAACCCTTTCCCTGATGAATATTCATGTATGAAATAATGACGTCATGAATATTAATGAGATTATTTTGGCTCAGGCAGAAGCTGTAGAATCACATCTATATTACACCATAAGCAAACAGAGCAGACCCTGATCAGGCGGCTCCTATATAGGAGCCGTCTGATCTGGGTCTACTCTGTTTGCAGATGCGTCAGAATGCGCTTACATGAGGGAAATGGTTAATGGTAGCTACCTCATTCCGGTACAGTTGAACTTTGATATCTCGAACTCCAAGGGACACCATACTAAATACTTCGAGATAACAGAAGTTCGAGTCATCCGATTTATAATCTGAACAATTAATCAACTTTACAGCCTGATGCTACTGTAGGAGCTTTCAGCATTACTTTTGGTCTGCATTAAGCTATCACATGTGTTTTAGATATACGCAGTTATATATTTTAGAACAATTCTGTATTGTAAACTTTGGAAGGATCGAACTTTTATTTCGATTTATCCGGTAGTTCGAGTTATCCGGGTTCGAGCTATCGAAGTTCAATCGTACATTCCAGCCACAAGCAGTACAGACGCTGGCTCAATGCAAATATGAAAATAATGTTCATTTGCACTTTATCATGACACTTGAAGTGGCTTATAAACTGAGGAACATGCTTTGAGCCCCTTGTTCTTAAGAGGCGACTTCCAGTGCTTTTGTGAAATTAGACCCAGGTCAGTCGGCTCCAGTTGGAAATTTCGGTGTGTTCAATATGCACTACGAAGTTGTTTAAACAAGCATAACTATATTTTCACTTCTTCAACAGGTTAAATAAACTTAAGCAAACAACGCCGCCATAATGCAAATGAAAAAAACAATATTTATCTGATGTTACAGTGATAGTGGTACAAAATGATACCAGCAGCAAAAAATGAATTGAACATTAGTCGAGAATTAAATGTTGTATCTGCCAGCATGAAACTTGCTGGAAGCGGTTATGCACAATTATACAAATGATATGCCCAGTGAGAATAGAATGCCCTTTAGTCTGATGGACAAATATTCGTCCTCTCGAAATTTGATTTGGTACTCGTGTAACGCTAATATCAAACGGGTTGAATCCTAATGAGATCGTATCCCTTTCCCTGTTGAATATTCATATAATAAATAGTGACGTCATGAATATTTAATATTCATATAATAAATAGTGACGTCATGAATATTTAATATTCATATGATAAATACTGACGTCATAATATGAACTATTCATATAATAAATAGTGACGTCATGAATATTTAATATTCATATAATAAATACTGACGTCATAATATGAACTGAATGAACTGAATATTTATAATGGCATATAAACATGGGCATTTTGGTATTGGTTGAAACCGAAGAGACATGTATTTTATAATTCCATAAGCAAACAGAGCAGACCCTGATCAGACGATTCCTACTTTGTTTGCAAATGCGTGAATAAGCGTTTATATGAGGGAAAGGGTTAATTGGATCCAATCTGTTTTGAAAATGCACACTAAACCGGAATTTTAGTAAAGAAGAATTAAGACACTTTAAGTCAGGGGACTGCTTAATGCTGGTTGAAAGTCATGCAGAAAGCTCCTTTGGGAGCTTTCTGCATGACTTTCACCCTGCATTAAGTTGCCATATGTCTTAAAGATGCATATTTATACTGATTTGATGGCGAGGTTTATAGGGTTTTTACTGTAACCCCACATTCAACTGTAGCGTGTTAGGGGTTACCCTTCATTCAAGTTAACCCATTCCTTGTTCTATGTTCATTCCAAATTTCAATATCTACTGAATAGTCATGGACAGAAAAGTTATAATGAAATACGAAAGGTGGAACATTGTAGCCATTTTAGAAAGTAAAGAAACATATCTATTGAGTTCCATTAGCAAACAGAGCAGACCCTGATCAGACGACTCCTATAGGAGCC